>JARFIW010001545.1:3640000-4045000 GCA_036346225.1 Platerodrilus igneus
CTAAAATTGTTTAAAAATCTTTAAATATTTTTTGGGATCGTTTCTTCTTAATTTTGTAGCCTTTTTAAAACCAAAAATTAATTAAAAAATTTTTTACTAAGTTTTTAAATCATAGCCCGTGATCGCTTTAATTTTTTCGCTGTTTAAAATTTTCTAACCTTTTCTTGAATTCAAAACTGTAGGCCAGCTAGTTTTTTTCGTATTTTTAAAAACTAAAAATTAATTAAAAAGTTTATAATATTTTTTATTTATAACTTGTCGTTTAATTATTTTTTCTTTTCAAAATAGTTATGTTGTAATTTTTTGAATTTATACTTTCGCGCCATCTAATTTTCTCGTTTTCAAAAATTTTTAACCTTTTTCTTTAATTTATAATTTGGGGTTTCTAACTCTTTTGGTTTTTGAAAACTAAAAATGACTTTTTACGTTTCTAACTAGAGACCGTGTAATTTTTTGTTTCTTTATATTTATAACCTTTTTTTGAATTTATAGTTTGAAAAGGTCTATTTTTTTTTTAATATTTATAAAGTAGTTTAACATATTATGAGAGTGTTTAAATTTATAACGTGGAAGCATTTAATTTGATGTCTTTTCGACAAAATTAAAAATTTTCGAACGTGTATTTATAGCTTACTGCTTTTTTAAAATTTTTTATCCATTTCCTTTAGTCTAGTTTTGGGATGTCTAATTCTTTGGGTTTTTTTAAATCTGGAAATCTTTTTGAATTTATAACTTGAAATCGTCTAACTTTTCGCTTTCGAAGTTAGTAAACACCTTCCAGTAATTTTTTTGAATTTATTTTTGGGATCGTCTAACTTTTCGCTTGCATTCATTCATAATTTTTTTGTTTTTGAAAGTTTTCTAAACTTTTTTTCAATTCTAAACTCGAGACTTGCTAAGTTTTTTCGTATTTTTAAAAACTAAAAATTAGTTTAAGAAATGTATGATAATTTTTTTGATTTATGGGGCCGTTTAATTATTTTTTGTTTTTTAATAGTTATAGTTGTAATGTTTTTGAATTTATAATTTTGGCGCCATCTAATTCTCTCGTTTTAAAAGTTTCTTAACCTTTTCTTTAATTTATAATTTGAGCGTTCTAATTCTTTAATTTTTTGAAAACTAAGAATTAGTTAAAAATTTTCTAATGATTTTTTCGCGTTTATAACTAGAAACCGTGAATTTTTTGTTCTTTAAATTTATAGCCTTTTTTGGAATTTATAGTTTGAGGAGGTTTATTTCTTTAATATTCTTAAATTAGTTTAAAATATTATTTTTGTTTTTAGCCATGTTTTAAATCAAATTTTGAACTGTCTATTGATCTTTTCTTTTTTAGGATTAAGGTTTAGTTAAAAAACTTTCCAATTATTTTTTTGGTCTATAACTTGGGCTATTATAAACTTTTTTGCTTTTAAACTGCTACTATTTCTCTTAAAATTTATTACTCGGGACTATCTAATTTTATCGTATATTTAAACACGAAAAATTATTTTAAAATTGTTAAATAATTTTTTTGGATTTATAACTTAGAATGGGTCTCTTTTTAATTTTCTAATCTTTTTTAAACCAAAAATTAGTTAAAACTTTTCTAGTAATTTTTTAAATTCATAGGTTGCGATCGTTTAATTTTTAAGTTTTTAAAAATTTTCTAACCCTTCTGTGAATTTAAAACCTGGAACTGGTTAACGTTCTTGTATTTTTAAAAAGTAAAGGTTAATTTTCTAGCTTCTTTTTTATTTTATCGTATTATTAAAAACCAAAAGTTGCTTAAAAATTTTAAATAATTTTTTTGAATTTATAACTTAGTATCGGTTTCTTTTTAATTACCTAACCTTTCTTAAAACTAAAAATTATTTATAAATTTTCTAGTAATTTTTTGAATTCATAGCTTGTGATCGGTTAGGTTTCTTGTTTTTTAAAATTTCCTTCCCTCCTGTGAATTTAAAACCTGGTACTGGCTGATTTTTTCGTATTTTTAAAAACTAAAAATTTGTTTTATTAGCTTTTTTAGGTTATCAATTGGAGCGGTTTAATTCCATCGTATTTTAAAAACCAAAAACTGCTTAGAAATTAGTAAATAATTCTTTTGAATTGGCATCGGTTTTTTTAAAATTTTCTAACCTTTCTTAAAACTAAGAATTAGTTAAGAATTTTCTAGTAATTTTTTTATTTCATAGCTTGTGATCGTTTAATTTTTTTCCTTTCTAAAAATTTCCTAACCTTTCTGTGAATTTAAAACTTGCAACTGGCTAATTTTTTCGCATTTTTAGAAACTAAAAATTAGTTTTCTAGCTTTTTTTTAGTTTATGGATTGGGGCGGTCTAATTCCATCGTATTTTAAAAACCCAAAATTGCCTAAAAGTTTTTAAATAATTCTTTTGAATCTATAACTTGGCATTGGTCTTCTTTTAATTGTCTAACTTTTCTTAAAATTAAAAATTAGTTAAAATTTTTCTAGTAATTTTTTGAATTCATGTCTTGTGATCGTATAATTTTTTCGTTGTTTACAATTTGCTAACTTTTTTATGAATTTAAAAGTCGAGAGTGACTAAATCGTTTCGTATTTTTAAAATTTAAGAACTAGTTAAGAAAACTATAATAATTTTTTTGAATTTATTACTAGGGACGTCTCATTATTTTTTCCTTTCTAATAATTATAAATTCGTTTTAAATGATGCATATTTTTTGTATTTTTAACTGATAGATAGTACGCGATTCTTCGTCTTTAAAAATTGAACTTTTTTTATAATTTGAGCCGACTACTTGTTTTTAAAACTAAAAATTAGTTAAAAATTTTCTAATAATTTTTTAAGTTTATAATTAGAAATCGTCTAATTTTTGGGTTTTGATAATTTCTAGCAATTTTTTTGAACTTATAGGATGAGATGGCCTTTTTCCTTTTTAATATTTATAAATTAGTTTAAAATATTGGAATCGTTTTTTAAATTTATAACTTGAGAGCATCCATTCCTTTTAATCAAATTTTTGTTCTGTCTAATTCTTTCGGATTTCTAAAATCTAGAAATTAGTAAAAGATTTCCAGTTATTTTTTAAATTTATAACTTGCGATCGTCTATTTTTTTATTTTTCCAACCTTTTTTTTAAACTACAGCTTGGGGCTCTATTTTTTTCGTGTTTTAAAACAGATACAATTTGCTAATAAATTTTTCACGTTTATAACTAGAGACTTATAATTTTTTGGTGTTCTAGTAATGTTTTTAAATCTAATAATAGACTATCTAATTTTTGTAAATTAAAAGTTAGTTAAAAGCTTTTCAGTAATTTTAATGAATATTTATAACTTGGAATCGTCTACACCTGTCCATTTTAAATTTTCTAACCTCTATTTTTAAAAACGTGACTTGGAACTATATAAATTTCATGGTCTTGCTCAAGACAAAAACTTAGTTTCAAGTTTTCTAATAATTTTTTTGAATTTATAGCTCGGGGTCGTCTTTTTTTAATTTTCTAGCAGTTTTTAACCTCTAGCTTGGAATGGTTTTACTCCTTTTTTGCTCTGGTGGTAACTAAAAATTAGTTTAAAATATTTTTTTAATTTATAACTTGGGAACATCTAACCTTTTTTTAATTCATAATTTGAAGCTGTCCAATTTTCTTGTTTTTAAAAACTAAAAATTAGTTAAAAACCATCAATAATTATTTTAAATTTATGACTTAGGATTTTCTAATTTTTGGTTTCTTAATTTTCTAGCCTTTTTTGAATTTATAATTTAGTCGAAAAATTTTTTATCTTTAAAACGTTCTGTTATAAATTAAAAAAATTGCTAGAAAATTTTTAACTAACATATTTGGCATTTAAAAGACGCAAATCCCAAGCTACAATTTCAAAAACTTTCTAATTTTTTTTAGTGTTTTTAGTTTTAAGTGAAGTGATACCAAGTTATAACTTAAAAAAATATCTTGATAGTCTTAAACTAATTTTGAGTTTTAAGAAAATAAAAATTATATGGTTATTGGTTTTTTTGAAAAAATTTAAAATTTCTAAGTTGTTTTTTCGTAACTGACAGTTTGTTTTTTGATTTTCTAGGGATTCTCTTTGTATTTAATTCTTTTGTTTTTCTAAAATCTAATCAAAACTTTTCAGTTATTTTTGAATTTATAAATTGCGTTCGTCTAGCTTTTCGGTTTTTAAATTTTCTAGCCTTCTTTAAACCTATAGCATGTGACTCTTCAGTTTTTTTTTATTTTTAAACACCTGAAATTATTTAAAAAACTTCTAATAATTTTTTTACGTTTATAACTAAAGACGATTCAATTTTTTGGTTTTCTAGCCATGTTTTTAAATAAAATTTTGGACGGTTTAATCTGTTTTTTAAAAATTAAAATTTATTTAAAAATTTTCCAGCAATTTTTCTGAGTCTAAATTAAATTCAACTAAACTTTACGTTTTTAAATTTTCTAGCTTAATTTTTTAAATTTTATAGTATTTTTAAACACTAAAATTGTTTAAAAATCTTTAAATATTTTTTGGGATCGTTTCTTCTTAATTTTGTAGCCTTTTTTAAAACCAAAAAATTAATTAAAAAATTTTTCACTAAGTTTTTAAATCATAGCCCGTGATCGCTTTAATTTTTTCGCTGTTTAAAATTTTCTAACCTTTTCTTGAACTCAAAACTGTAGGCCAGCTAGTTTTTTTCGTATTTTTAAAAACTAAAAATTAATTAAAAAGTTTATAATATTTTTTTATTTATAACTTGTCGTTTAATTATTTTTTCTTTTCAAAATAGTTATGTTGTAATTTTTTGAATTTATACTTTCGCGCCATTTAATTTTCTCGTTTTCAAAAATTTTTAACCTTTTTCTTTAATTTATAATTTGGGGTTTCTAACTCTTTTGGTTTTTGAAAACTAAAAATGATTTTTTACATTTATAACTAGAGACTGTGTAATTTTTATTTCTTTGAATTTATAGCTTTTTTTTGAATTTATAGTTTGAAAAGGTCTATTTTTTAATATTTTTAAATTAATTTAAAATATTGAGGGTTTTTTAAATTTATAATTTGGGAGCACCTAATTTGTTGTTTTCTCGACAAAATTAAAAATTTTTTAACTGGCTTTCATAGCTTACCGCTTTTTTAAAATTTTCTATCCATTTTCTTTAGTCTAGTTTTGGGATGTCCAATTCTATCGTTTTCCTAAAATCTAGGAGTTAGTAAAAACCTTCTAGTAATTTTTAAGAATTTATTTTTGGGAACGTCTAACTTTTCGCTTTCATTTATTCATAACTTTTTCTTTTTAAAGATTTTCTAAACTTTCTTTTAATTTAAAACTCAAGACTGGCTAATTTTTTTTATATTTTTAAAAACTTAAAATTATTTAAAGAAATTTATAATAATTTTTTTGATTATGTGGTCGTTTAATTATTTTTTGCTTTATAATAGTTATAGTTGTAATATTTTTAAATTTATAATTTGGCGCGGTCTGATTCTCCCGTTTTCAAAATTTTTTTAAACTTCTTTGTTAAATTTATAATTTGAGCGTTCTAATGCTTTTGTTTTCTGAAAACTAAAAATTAGTTAAAAATTTTCTAATTATTTTTTACGTTTATAACTAAAGATCGTCTAATTTTTTGTTTTTTTAAATTTATAGTTTTTTTGAAATTTATACCTTGACAGGGTCTGTTTTTTAATATTTGTGAATTAGTTTAACATATTATTTTTGGTTTTAGTCATGTTTTAAATTAAATTTTAAACCGTCTATTGACCTTTTCCTTTTTTACGATTAAGAATTAGTTAAAAACTTTCCAGCAATTGTTTTTGGGTCTCTAACTTGGGATATTATAAACCTTTTGTTTTTAAACTTGCATCATTGCTTTTAAAATTTATTACTCAGGGCTATCTAATTTTATCATATATTTAAAAATCAAACATTGTTTAAAAATTTTTAAATAATTTTTTTGAATTTGAAACTTAGAATCGGTTTTTTCTTAATTTTCCAACCCTTCTAAAAACCCAAAATTAGTGAGAAATTTTCTAGTAACCCTTCTGTGAATTTAAAACCTGGAACTCGTTAACGTTTTCGTATTTTTAAAAAATAAAGATTAGTTTCCAGCTTCTTTTTAATTTATGAATTGAGACGGTCAATTTTATCGTATTTCTAAAAACCAAAATTTCTTAAAACTTTTTAAGTAATTTTTCTAAATTTATAACTTAGCATCGGTTTCTTCTTTATTTTCTAACATTTCTTAAAACCAAAAATTAGTTAAAAGTTCTCTAGGAATTTTTGAATTCTTAGCTGGTGAACGTTTAATTTTTTTGTTTTTTAAAATTTACTGACCCTTCTGTGAATTTAAAACCTGAAACTAGTTAATTTGTTCATATTTTTAAAAAGTAAAATTACTTTTCTATCTTTTTTTTTAATTTATGAATGGGAATATCTAATTTTATCGTATTTTTAAAAACCAAAATTTGCTTAAAAATTTTTTAATAAGTTTCTTGAATTTATAATTGGCTTAGGTTTTTCTTTAAAACTGAAAACTAGTTAAAAATTTTTTACAAATTTTTCGAAATCATAGCTTGTAATCGTTTAATTTTTTCCTTTTTTAGAATTTCTTAACCTTTCTATGAATTTAAAACTTGAAACTGGTTAATTTTTCGTATATCTATAACCTAAAGATTAGTTTTCTACATTTTTTTTAATTTATGAATTGAGACGGTCTAATTCTATCGACATCTAAAACCCAAAAGTTGCTTAAAAATTTTTCAATAATTTTTCCGACTTTATAGCTTAGCATCGGTTTCTTCTTAATTTTCTAGCCTTTTTAAAACCAAAAATTAGTTAAAGGTTTTCTAGTAATTTTTGAATTCATAGCTTGTAACCGTTTAATTTTTCGTTTTTAAAAATTTCCTAACCCTTCTGTGAATTTAAAACTTGAAATTGGCTATTTTTTGTATATTTATAACCTACAGATTAGTTTTCTAATTTTATCGACATATAAAAACCAAGAATTGCTTAAAAAGTTTTCAATTTTTCTGAAGTTATAACTTAGCATCGGTTTCTCCTTAATGTTCTAGCGTTTCTTAAAGCCAAAAATTAGTTCAAAGTTTTCTAGCAATTTTTTGAATTCATAGCTTGTAATCGTTTAATTTTTTCTTTTTTTAAAATTTACTAACCCTTCTGTGAATTTAAAACCTGGAACTGGCTAATTTTTTCGTATTTTTAAAAACTAAAAATTAGTTTTTTAGTTTTTTTCAGTTTATGGAATAAAGCGGTCTAATTCCATCGTATTTTAAACACCAAAATTTGCTTAGAAATTTTTAAGTAGTTCTTTTGAATTCGCATCGGTTTTTTCTTAATTTTCTAACCTTTCTTAAAACTAAAAATTAGCTAAAATTTTCAGGTAATTTTTTGAATTCATAGCTTGTGATCGTTCAATTTTTCTTTTTTAACAATTTGCTAACCATTCTATGAATTTAAAAATCGAGACTGACTAAAGTATTTTGTATTATTAAAATTTAAAGAACTAGTTAAGAAAATTATAATAATTTTTTGAATTTATAATTTGGGGGCGTCTAATTATTTTTTCTTTCTAATAGTTATAAATTCGTTTAAAATAATGCATCTTTTTTGAATTTTTAACTGATAGCATGCAAGTTTTCGTTTTTAAAAATTTTTTAAACTATTTTTTTTATAACTTGGGCCTACTAATTTTTTTAAAACTAAAAATTAGTTAAAAATTTTCTAATAATTTTTTTAAGTTTATAATTAGGGATCGTCAAATTTTTTTGGTTTTGATAATTTCTAAGGATTTTTTTGAAGTTATTGGCTGAAATGGCCTTTTTCTTTTTAATATTTATAAATTAGTTTAAAATATTGCAATCGCTTTTTAAATTTATAATTTGGGAGCATCCATTTTTTAATCTAATTTTTGGTCTGTCTAATTCTTTCGGGTTTATAAAATCTAGAAATCAGAAAAAATTTTCCAGTTACTTTTTTAAATTTATAACTTGCGATCGTCTATTTTTTAATTTCCTAACTTTTTTTTGAACTACAGCTTGGGGCTCTATTGTTTTCGCGTTTTTAAACAGATACAATTTGCTAATAATTTTTTTACGTTTATAACTAAAGACCGTCTAATTTTTTGGATTCTAGTCATTTTTTTAAATCTAATAATAAACTTTTTTAGACAAAAGTTAGTTAATAGCTTTCAATAATTTTTCTGAATATTTATAACTTGGGATCGTCTAAACCTTTCGCTTTTATATCTTCTAACCTTTATTTTGAAAAATTTATGACTTGAAACATATAAATAGCATGGTCTTGCTCAACACAAAAAACTAGTTACTATTTTCTAATAATTTTTTTGAATTTATAGCTCGAGGTCGTCTTTTTTAAATTTTTAGCATTTTTAATTTATAGCTTGGAATGGTTTAATTTTTTGCTCTGGCGGTAGTTGGGAATTAGTTTAAAACATTTTTGAATTTATAACTTGAAAACATCTAACCTTTTTTTGAATTCATAATTTGGGGCCGTCCATTTTCTTGTTCTTAAAAACTAAAAATTCGTTAAACACCTTCAGTAATTTTTCAAATTTATAACTTAGAATTTTCTAATTTTTAGTTTTTTAGTCTTTTAGCCATTTTTTCCTCTAGATTATCCTCAGTTTAAAGGCCTAAAATTAACAAAACTCAGTTTCGAATTTTTAATTTTTAAAATTTGATTGGTTTAAAGGTAAAAATTTTGTCTAAAATCTTTCAGAATTCTAATCTTAATTTTGAATAATCCCAGTTTTTTTATTTAAAAAGGAAACTTCATGTTCTGAAGTTTCTTTGGTTTAAAGAAAAGATTTAACCAAAATCATACAGAATTCTAGTCTAAATTTTAAACAAATCGTATATTTTAATTTAAAGAAAAAAGTTTGTCTAAATTCTCAGAGGTTTCTTTCTCAATTGTTGTTTGATTTATAAGAAAAGCACTTGCTATAACCTTATCGAATCCTAGTCGAAATTTTGAATAACTCTATTTTCTTTTATTTAAAGAAAAAATGTTTGTCAAGAACCTTACAGAATTTTGCTTTTCATTTTTCTTTGATTAAAACGGAAAAGGTTTGACAAAACCCTTATATGATCCTAGTCTAAATTTAACGAAAAAGGTTTGTCTAAAATCTGGCGAACTTATATACTAAACTCTTCTTTGATTTAAAAGAAAAGGTTTGGTAGAAACCTCAAAGAATTCTAGTGTAAATTTAGACTAATTCTATTTTGTTTTATTTAAAGAAAAGGTGTTTGTTTACAATCTCACAGGTTTTTGTTTTTATTTGGTTTTTGTTTAAAAGAAAAAAGTTTGACTAAAACCTTACACAATTCTAGCCTAAATTTTAAATAATTCTATTTTTCTTTATTTGAATAAAAGGGTTTGTCTCAAACCTTACAGCTTTCTACTATAACTTTTTTTGGCCTACAAGAGAAAGGCTTGGTTAAAATTCTACAGAATTCTAGTCTAAATTTTAAATAATCCTTTGTTTTTTATTTAAAAAATAGACGTTTGTCTAAAATCTTACAGATTTTTATTCAAAATTTTTCTGTGATTTAAAGAAAAAGGTTTGTCTAAAACTTTACAGAATACTATCCTAAGTTTTGAACAATCCTGTTTTTTAGGAAAGGGTTTGTCTAAAAACCTCTATTTTAAATTTTCTTTTGGTATAAAGGCTAAAACCTTACAAAATTCTGATGTAAATATTTATTAATTCTAAGTTTCTTTATTTAAAAAAAGATTTGTCTAAAATTTTACAATTTTTTATTTTTAATGTTTTTTGGTTTAAAAGAAAAACGTTTGTTTAGCATTTTACAGAATTCTAGTCTAATTTTAATAATTCCATTTCTTTTACTTAGGGAAAGAACGCTTATCTAAAATTCTACAGATTCCTATCCTAAATTATCCTTTGGTTTAAAGAAAAAGATTTGATTAAAACCTTACAGAATTGTAGTGTAAATTTTAAACAAATACCATTCTTTTAATTTAAAGAAAGAAATTTGTCTAAAACCTTACAGATTTGTTGTCAATTTTAGCTAAAATCTTACAAAACTAGCCTAATCTTAAAACAAGTCTTATCTTCTATCTAAAAAAGAAGTTTGTCTAAAACATTTAAATTTATGTTCTCATTTTTTCTTTGATTTAAAAGAGAAAGGTTTTGCTAAAACGTTATAAAGTCCTATACTAAATTTTGAGCAACTCCGCTTTTTTCTACTTAAAGAAAAAGCATTTGTTTAAAATCCTACAGATTTCTATTCTCTATTTTTCTTTGGTTTAAGAAAAAAGGTACGGCTAAAACCCTACAGAATTCTAGTCTAAATCTTGAATAATTTTATTTTTGTTTAAAAGAAAAGGGCTTGTGTAAAATCGTACAGGTTTCTGTTCTCAACATTTGTTTGGTCTAAAAAAGGTTTGACTAAAATCTTACACCTTTATATTTTAAATTTTTCTTTTTTTTATTGGAAAAGGTTTGATTGAAGCCTTACAGAATTTTAGTTTAAATTATGAATAATTTAGATTTTGTTTATTTAAAGCAGAAGGATTTGTCTAAGATCGCATAGATTTCCGTGTAAAATTTTTCTTTACTTTAAATCAGAAAGTTGTGTCGAACCTGGTTTAAATTTTAAAGTTTTGAAATTTTCCGAGAAAGTTTTGTCTATACTGGTCTAAATTTTGATCCTTTTAATAATTTTTCTTTTGCTTAAAGGAGAAAGTTTTGTCTAAACTGATCTAAATTTGAAATCTTTTAAAAATTATTCTTTTGTTTAAAGGAGAAAATTTTGTCTAAACTGGTCTAAATTTTGAAGCTTTCAAACTTTTCATTCATTTAAAAGAGAAAGTTTTATACAAATTGGTCTAAATTTTGTAGATTTCGAAATGTTTCCTTTGTTTGAAAGAGAAAATTTTGTATAAAGTTGTCTAAGATTTAAAGCTATCGAAACTTCTTTTGTTTAAAAGTGAAACCTAAATATTGAAGCTTTTAAATTTTTTTTGTTTAAAGAAGAAAGTTTTATTTAAACTGGTATAATTTTTAAAGCTTCAGAAACTTTTATTTATTTGAAGGAAAAGGTTTTCTTTTGTCTAGACAGGTCTAACTTCTGGAGCTTTCAAAGTTTTCTTTTGTTTAAATGGAGAAAGTTTTGTCTAAACTGGTCTAAATATTAAAACTTTTAATTTCTTTTTGTCTAAACTGGTCTAAATTTTGGCGCTTTTGAACCTTTTCTCTTGTTTAAATGGAAAAAGTTTTATCTAAATTGGTCTAAATTCTGAAACTTTAAAATTTTTATTTTGTTTAAAGGAGAAAGTTTTGTCTAAACTGGTCTAAGTTTTAAAGCTTTCGAAATTTTTTTTGTCTAAATTTTGAAGTTTTCAAAAAATTTTCTGCTTAAAAGAGAAAATTTAATCTAAACTGGTCTAAATTTTAAAGCTTTCAAAATTTCCTTCTGTATAAGAACGAAAGTTTTGTCTAAAGTTTTACAAAGTTGTATTCCGGATTTTGAATAATTCTAAGCCTTTATTTGGTTAATAGGAAAAGTTTTGTCTAACTTGTCTAAATCTTTGAAGCTTTTGAAATTGTTCTTATGTTTACGGAGAAAGTCTTGTCTAAAATCTTACACAACTCTATCCCAAATTTTGAACACTTATAAGCTTTTTTTAGAAAATAAGTGAATGTATTGTCTAAAATCTTACAGATTTCTCGTCTAAATAAGTTGTTGCTTGCGATTTTTCTAGAAACGACCAGGAACATCTCCTGCTATTGAACTTGATTGTTCTAAATATTTTTCTAACGTAAAGCAAAAGCAAATTCTAAACGTTAATCTAAAATTTTGATACTCAACATAGGCTTCTCATACCCTAAGGTTTTGTTCGAGTTAAGAGCGTGGTGACTGCACAGAGTATCAAATATACGACTACGTCAAGTGGGGTGTAGAGCCGCAGGTAACAGTTGAACTAATTTTGGCCGATTAAGAGTTGAATTTTCATCGTCGTGCGTTTGCTTATAAAGGCAGTTTTAAAATTGTTTCGCACTGGGAAAGTAAACCTACCTGTCAACTTTGTTGGGGATGGGGAAAAACAGAAGGTCCACATGTGTTCTTTAATATTAAACAATAAACATTCATTGCTTTATACCAAAATAAGTTGAGTAATAAAGTCGTGGATCTCTTCGTTTGTGATATCGGCATAGACACCTGGTTGATTAGGTTTGGCACAACCAAGACCCCATGATACTATACCACCCAACACGTGTCCTCCATTTTCACCGTCGATTACAAGTAGACCACCAGAATCACCCTGCAGTACTCTACAATTAAACCACGAAACCTTATCGTACAACTCACCTGACAGGCGTCTTTTTCTCCTTGTGGATATCCCCAACATGACATGCGCTTCGTTACATTGTACTGCTGGTATAGGTCAGCGCACACATTCCTATCTATGTTAGGAACCTCGACGACTTGCAAGATCCTGTTTACGGGACCGCCTTGCCAGGTTGCACCCCATCCAGTTACCCACGAAAGTGTTCCAGCTTTAATAACATCGTTCCTCTTTGCCAGTTGAATCACGCCTATCGCGTCGGAGAAATCAAATGGAGCCGTGAGAATTACTATGGCAACATCGTAGTCAAGGTTTCGCTTAGTGAACCCTCTGTGATGGTAAATCGCTTGCACCCCGCGCACTTCACCACCTGAAACTCGGTCGTTGCTTCCAGCTTGAACGGAGAAGTACTTGAGATAAGAACTACAACAAAGCAAGGCTCAATTTGGGCGTTGCCTTGGTTTTGAATATTTTACCTGTAATTGTAGGTGCAGTGAGCTGCGGTTATGACTGCGCTTCGCGTGACTAAGGAGCCGCCGCAGCGGTGTTCATTGTACAAACGAAGTGAGACTTGGTGTTTGTAATCTTCAATTTTGGCATCCTTGCCTCCTACGATCCTGCCCAAGCCTTTGGAAAACAGGTTTATAAATCTTGAATTTGTGTCAAAACTTACCTTGAGCGGCGACAAAAAGTCCCAGAACTAAAACCACGCGGAACATTGTGAAACTGTGGTTGCATCACTTCCACCAGACGCTTTTAATTTTTTTGGTAGACAATTTCTTATCAGTGAGAGATAGCCAAAAACCTGGGATTTGTTATATCTAATCTTCTGTTATTTAGGATTTGCATCTAATTTTTTCCTTGCAGCTTAGATTAATCGTCTGCCTAACCATTTTTCTGATGATAAGGTTCATCTGGCAGTCCTACAAGTACAATTTTTGAATGATTTCAGTTTGGCCGAAACTAACCTGCTTACGAAAAACAATAGGAATTTTTGTGTTGAAGGATTTGTCCAAAACCTTATAAATTCTGTTTTAAATTTTAATTGCTTCTAAATTTTTCCTCAATTTAAAGAAAAACGGTTCATCTAAAGTCTTAAGATTTTTGGTGTAAATTATGAACATTTCAAAACTTTTTCGGTTTAAAAGACAAAAGTTTGTCTAAAATCTTACAGAATACTGTTCTAATTCTTTAGATTTTCCAAATTGATTGATTTAAAGTAATGCTTTTGCAGATTTCTTGTCTAGTGTTTACATTTTCCGTTATTTTAAAGGAAGAAGGTTTGTCTATTACAAATTGCTTGTCTATATTTTAAATTTTTTAAACTCCTATTGGCTTAAAGGAAAAATTTCACAGGTTTCTTGTCTGAATTAAAAATGTTTGTGGCTTTAAAGGAAAAACGATTGTCTAAAGTCCTACGAATTTCTGGCCTAAATATGTCTTTCCTTTGACTTAAAGAGAAAAGTTTATTTATAATTTTACACATTTCTTGTCAAAAATTTTAATTTGTTTAAATTTTAATTGGTTTAAACAAATTCTACAAATTGGTCCAACTTGTAAGCTTTCGAAACTTTTCTTTTATTTAAAGAGAAAGTTTTGTCTAAACTGGTCTATATTTTGAAGATTTTGAAAATCTTTTTTGTTACAGCTCTAAATTTTTTGTTTGTTCAATCGAAATGGTTTTGTCTAAACTGGTTTAAATTTTAGAACTTTCGACATTTTTTTTGTTAAAAGAGAATTTTTGTCTAAACTTGTCTAAATTTTAAAACTTTCAAATTTTTTTTCGTCTAAAGGAGAATTTTTTAGATAAATTGGTCTGAATTTTAAAGTTTTCGATACTTTTCCTTTGTCTAAATTTTGTTTTCGAAATTTTTGTTTTGTTTAAGAAGAAAGTTTTGTCAAAATTGGGCCAAATTTTGAAGCTATAAAAATTTTTATGTTGCTTAAAGTAGAAGTTTCATCTAAACTGGTCTAAATTTAAACTTTTAAAATTTTTCTTTATTTAAAGGAGAAATTTTTGTCTAAACTGGTTTAAATATTAAAGCCATCGAAGTTTTTCTTTTATCTATAGGCGAAGATTCTGCCTAAACTGTCTAAATTTTAAGGTCTTCAAAAAATTTAAATTTGTCATTGATTTAAAGCAAAAATTTTACAGATTTCTGGTCTAAATTCTAATTCTTTTTGTTTATAACAGAAACGTTACGGACTCCTGATCTAAATTTCAAATATCTAAATCATTCCTAGGTTTAAAGGAGAAAGTTTGTCAGAATTCTTACAGAATTTTGTCCAAAATTTTAAATTTTTTAAGTTTTCACTAGATTAAAGAAAATTTTTACAGGTTTCTGGTAAAAATTTCAAATTTTTCTTTGTTGTGAAGGAGAAAGGTTCGTCCAAAGTTTTACAGATTGAAATTTCAAAATTTTATTTGGTTTAAAAAGAAAAGTGTGTCTAAGATCTTCCAGAATTATGTTCTAAATTTGGATGCATTTAATTCTTCATCAGTTTAAAAGGTTTAAAATCTTACAGAATTCTGTTCTTAAGATGAACTTTTAAAAATCCTTCATTGATTTAAAGGAAAAAAATTTATTGTTTTCTGGTCTAAACTTTTAAAATTTTATTTGTTTTAAAGGAAAAAATTTGTCTAACGTTTTTCAAATTTCTAGCTTATATTAAAAAATTCTAACCGTTCAAAGAGAAAATTTCTACTCTTTCTTGCTTTAAATTAAAATTTTTTATATTTTTTATTGGTTTAACAGAAAAACTCTACGGATTTATGGTCTAAATCAAAATATTTGGATTAAAGAAGAAAGGTTTGTCAAAAACCTTATAAAATTTGGTCTAAATTTTAAAGGCTTTTAAATTTCTTTCGGTTTCATTTTTACAGGAAATTTTTTATAAATATCTGGTGTGAATGCTTGAAAGGAAAAATGTTTGTCTCAAGTCTAACAAATATCTATTCCAAATTTTTAAATTCATTAATCATTTAGGGGATCAATTTTACTGATTTTGAGTTTAAATTAAAAATTTTTCTTTCGTTTAAGGCATTACAGTTTGCTCAAGGCTTTACCAATTTTTAGTCCAAATTTTAAATTTTGAAGCTTTTAAAATTTTTCCATTTGTTTATTGAAGAAATTTTCGTATAAACCGGTTCAAATTTTGGCGCTTTGTAAAATTTTTTTTTGTGGAAAATTTTCTTTTGTTTAAAAGAGAAAGTTGTGTCTAAACTGATCTAAATTTTGTAGCTTTTAAAATATTTTTTTTGCTTAAAGGAGAAATTTTTGTGTAAACTGGTCTAGATTTTAAAGCTATCAAATTTTTTTCTTTCGATTGTTGGAGAAAGCTATGTTCTAACTGGTCTAAATTTTAAAGTTTTCCAAATTTATCTTTTGTTTAAAGCAGAAAGTTTTGTGTAAACGGGTTTAAATTTTAAAAACTTTGACATTTTCCTTGTGTTTAAAAGAGTAGGTTTGTCCATACTTGTTTAAATTTTAAAGAGTTATAAATTTTCTTTTGTATAAAGCAGAAAGCTTTGTCTAAACTGGTCTAAATCTGGAAGTTTTCGAAATTTTTCTTTTGTTTAGAGAAGAAAGATTTGTCTAAAGTTTTCTAGATTTTGAAGCTTTGAAGATATTTTCTTTGGTTTGTTGCAGAAAGTTTTGTCTAAACTGGCTTAAATTTTGACGCTTTTAAAAGTTTTTTTATTTAAAGCAGAAAGTTTTGTCTAAACTGGTTTAAATTTTAAAGATTTCGAATTTTTTTTGTTTAAGCGGAAAGTTTTGTCTATCTTGGATTAAATTTTGGAGTTTGTATAAACTCTAAATTCTAAAGATATTAAATTTTTTTTTTATTTAAAGGAGAGAGTTTAGTTGAACTTAGTCAAAATTTTAAATCTATCAAAATTTTGCTTTTGTGTAAAGGAGAAAGTTTTGACTAAACTGGACTAGATTTTGAAACCTTCGAAATTTTTTCTTTTGTCTATTGGAAATAGTTTTGTCTAAACTGGCCTAAATGTAACTGGTTTAAATCTTGAAGCTTTCAAAATTTTTCTTTTGTTAAGAGAAGAAAGATTTGTCTAACGTTGTCTAGATTTTGAAGTTTTCAAAATATTTTCTTTTGTCTATTGCAGAACGTTTTGTATAAACTGGCCTGAATTTTAGACGTTAAAATTTTTTTTTAATTTGTAGCAGAAGGTTTTGTCTAAACTGGTCTAAATCTTGAAGCTTTCGAAATATTTTTTGTTTAGAGAAAAAAATTTGACTAAAGTTGTCTAGATTTTGAAGCTTTTAAAATATTTTCTTTTCAGAACGTTTTGCCTAAGCTGCCCTAAATTTTGATGTTTTTATTTTTTTTTGGTTTAAAGCAGAAAGTTTTGTCTAAACTGGTCTAAATCTTGAAGCTTTCGAAATTTTTCTTTTGTTTAGAGAAGAAAGATTTGTCTAAAGTTGCCTAAATTTTAAAGCTTTCAAAATATTTTTTCTTTTGCAGCACGTTTCGTCTAAACTGGCCTAAATTTTATTGTTTTTAACATTTTTTTATCTAAAGCAAAAAGTTTTGTCTAAACTTGTCTAAATATTGAAGATTTTGAATTTTTTTTGTTTAAAGCGAAAAGTTTTGTCTATACTGGACTAAATGTTGGAGTTTTAAAGTTCTTTTTTGTTTAAAAGAAAACGGTTTGTATAAACTATCTAAACTTTGAAGATATCAAAAATATTCTTTTATTTAAAGGAAAATGTTTAGTCTAACCTAGTCTAGATTCTGAAGCTATCGCAGTTTTTATTTGTTTAAAGGAGAAGGTTTTGAATAAACTGGACTAGATTTTGAAACCTTCCAAATATTTTCTTTTGTCTATTCGAAATACCTTTGTCTAAACTGGCCTAAATGTTAACGCTGACAAAATTTTTCTTTTGTTTAAAGTAGAAAGTTTTGCATAAATGCAGAAAGTTATGTTTATGCTGTTTTAAATTTTTAGATTTTTGATGTTTTTTTTTGTTTAAAAGAAGAAGGTTTGTCTAAACTGCTCTAAATTTTGAGGGTATTGAAATTTTTCTTTTGTTTAAAGGTGAAAGTTTAGTATAAACTTGTCTAAATTTTATAACTTTCGAAACTTGTCTGTTATTTAAAGGACAAAGTTCTGTTTTGTTTCAAGGAATAAGTTTTGTCTAAACCGGTCTAAATTCCGAAGTTTTCAAAATTTTTCTTTTGTTAAGGCAGAAAGTTTTGCATAAACTTGTCTAATTTTTAAAAATTTCAAAATTCTTTTTTGTTTAAAGCAGAAAGTTATGTTTATGCTGGTTTAAATTTTGAGGTTTTCGATGTTTTTCTTTTGTTTAGAAGAAAAAAATTTGTCTAAACTGCTCTAAATTTTGAAAATATTGAAATTTTTCTTTTGTCTAAAGGGGAAATTTTAGTATAAACTTTTCTAAATTCTATAACTTTCGACACTTGTATGTTATTTAAAGAACAAAGTTCTGTTTTGTTTCAAGAAAAAGTTTTGCCTAAACCGATCTAAAGTCCGAAGTTATCAAAATTTTTCTTTTGCATAAACTGGTCCAAATTTTGAAGATTTCAAAATTTGTTTTTGTTTAAAGCAGAAAGTTTTGTTTATGCTGGTTTGAATTTCGAGATTTCAAAGCTTTCCTTTCGTTTCAAAAAAAGGTTTGTCTAAACTGCTCTAAATTTGAAGATATTGAAATTTTTCTTTTGTTTAAAGAGAAAGGTTTAGTATAAACTTGTCTAAACTTTATAACTTTCGAAATTTGTCTGTTATTTAAAGGACAAAGTTCTGTTTTGTTTCAAGGAGAAAGTTTTGTCTAAACCGGTCTAAATTCCGAAGTTTTCAAAAATTTTCTTTTGTTTGAAAGCAGGAAGTTTTGTCCAAACTGTTCCAAATTTTTAAGCTGACGTAATTTTTCTTTTGTTTAAAGGAGAAAGTTTTATCAAAGCTTGTTCAAATTCCGAAGCTGTCAAAACCTTTCTTTTGTTTAAAGCAGATAGTCTTGTCTAAACTGGTCTTAATTTTGTTACATATCTAAATTTCGATGCTTTCAAGGTTTTTTTAAATTTAAAGTAGAAAGCTATATCTGAACTAGTCTAACTTTTGAAGATTTCGAAACTTATGGTTTGCTTCATGGAGAAAGCTTTGTCTATGCTTATATAAATTTGGAAACTTTCTAATTTTTTTTGTTTAAAGGCGAAGCTTTTGTATAAACTTGTCTAAAATTTGAAGCTTTCAAAACTTTTCTTTTGTCTAAACTGGTCTAAGTTTTAAAGAGTTCGAAATTTTTTTGTTTAACAGAGAAGGTTTCGTCTATACTAGTTTAAATATCACTCGAGATTTTACTTTTGTTTAGAGGAGAAAACCCTGTCTAAAATCTTCCAAAATTAGGTACCAAAATTTTACTAATTCTAAACTCTCCTTTGGTTAACATGAGAATTGTTTGTCTAAAGCATTACAGATTTCTGTTCTAAATATGTTTTTTCTTACGAACTTTTTTAGAAATGACCAAGAACTTCTCCCGTTGTAGGATTTGATTGTTGTAAGGATTTTTCTAACGTAAAGCGAAAGCAAACGCTTAACGTTAATACAAAATTTTGATGTTCAACATCAGCTTTACATACCCTAGAGGTTTGTTCGAGTTGAGGAAGTGGTGACTGCAAAGGGTATCAAAGATACGACTGTCAAGTGGAGTGTGGAAGTGCAGGTAACAGTTATACTAGTTTTGTCCGTTTATTGTTGAGAGTTGAATGTTTTTCGTCGTGCGCGTGCTTATAAAGGCAGTTTTAAAATTGTTTCGCACTTGGTAAGCGAACTTTGTTGCAGGTGAAAAAAAAAGCAGAAGTTACACATGTGCTCTTTAATATTAAATAATAAACATTCATTGTTTTAAACTAAAATAAGTTGAGTGATAAAGTCGTGGATCTCTTCGTTTGTGATATCGGCATAGACACCTGGTTGATTAGGTTTGGCACAACCAAGACCCCATGACACTATACCACCCAACACGTGTCCTCCATTTTCACCGTCGATTACAAGTGGACCACCAGAATCACCCTGCAGTACTCTACAATTAAACCACGAAACCTTATCGTACAACTCACCTGACAGGCGTCTTTTTCTCCTTGTGGATATCCCCAACATGACATGCGCTTCGTTACATTGTATCTCTGGTATAGGTCAACGCAAACATCCCTATCTATGTTAGGAACCTCGACGACTTGCAAGATCGTGCTTACGGGACCGCCTTGCCAGGTTGCACCCCATCCAGTTACCCACGAAGGTGTTCCAGCTTTAATAACATCGTTCCTCTTTGCCAGTTGAATCACGCCTATCGCGTCGGAGAGATCAAATGGAGCCTTGAGAATTACTATGGCAACATCGTAGTCAAGGTTTCGCTTAGTAAACCCTCTGTGATTGTAAATCGCTTGCACCCCGCGCACTTCACCACCTGAAACTCGGTCGTTGCTTCCAGCTTGAACGGAGAAGTACTTGAGATAAGAACTACAACAAAGCAAGGCTCAATTTGGGCGTTGCCTTGGTTTTGAATATTTTACCTGTAATTGTAGGTGCAGTGAGCTGCTGTTATGACTGCGGTTTGCGTGACTAAGGAGCCGCCGCAGCGGTGTTCATTGTACAAACGAAGTGAGACTTGGTGTTTGTAATCTTCGATTTTGGCATCCTTGCCTCCTACGATTCTGCCCAAGCCTTTGGAAAATGGGTTTATAAATCTTGAGTTTATGTCAAAACTTACCTTGAGTGGCGACAAAAAGTCCCAGAATTAAAACCATACGGAACATTGTGAAACCGTGGTCGCATCACTTCTACCAGACGCTTTTAATTTTTTTGGTAGACAATTTCTTATCAGTGACAGATAGCCAAAAACCTGGGATTTGTTATATCTAATCTTCTGTTATTTAGGATTTGCATCTACTTTTTTCCTCGTAGTTTGGATTAATCGCCTTCCAAAGCATTTTTCTGATGGTAAGATACATGTGGCAGTTCTACGAGTACAATTTTTGAATAGTTCCAGTTTGGCCGAAACTAACCTGTTCGCGAAAAACAACAGGAAAACAATTTTTTTTTGTTTAAGGATTTGTCCAAAATATTACAAAATCTTTTTCAAACTTTGAATGCTTTTAAATTTTTTCTTAATTTAAAGGAAAAAGGTCTATCTAAACTCTTAAGATTTTCGGTCTAAATTATGAACATTTCCAAATTTTTTCGGTTTAAAAAACGAGTTTGTGTAAAATCTTACAGAATACCGTTCTAGTTCTGTAAATTTTACAAATTTATTGATCTAAAGGAATGGTTTGCACATTAAATTTTCCGTTACTTTAAAGGAAGGAGGTTTGTTTATTACACATTGCTTGTCTAAATTTTAAATTTTTTAGATTTTTATTGGCTTAAAGACATTTCACAGGTTTCTAGTTGGAATTAGAAATTTTTGTTATTTTTAGGAGAAAAAGAATTGTCTAAAACCTAAATATCAAATTTCCTTTAACTTATAGGAGAAAGGTATATTGATAACCTTACACATTTCTTGTCTAAATTTTTAATTTGTTTAAATTTTAATCGGTTTAAAGGGAAAATTCTACAGATTTTTGGTCTAAGTTTGAAAATTTTTCGTGTTACAAGAAAAATGCTTGTCTACAATCTTACAAATTTCTGAATTAAATTATAAACTTTCTTTGCCTTAAAGGGGAAATTTTTGTCTAAAATCTTACATTCCTTTTCTACATTTTTGTTTTTTAAAATTTTTGTTGTTTTGATGGAAAGTTCTTAGAAATTTCTGGGCAGAATTTAAAAATTTTATTTGTTTTAAAGCAGAAATATTTGTCTAAGGCCATACAGATTTCTGGCCTAAACTTTACATATGAAAACCTTAAAAATGTTTTATCCAATTTTGAATTTTACAAAATCATTCACTGGTTTAAAGGATAGATTTTACAGATTTCTAGTTTTCAATAATAATTTACCGATTTCAGGTATAAATTTTGAACTTAATAAATTTCTCATTTGTGGTTTAAAGAAAAAGTACAGGTTTCTGGTCTTAGTTCGAAAATTTTCTTTGGTTTAAAAAGGAAAGGTCTACCTAAGATCCTTTCTGAATTTTAAATGTTTCTAAGTTTTCTTGGTTCAAGGAATTTTCAGTCTTCTGGTGTAGACTCCAATTTCCATTTGGTTTAAAAAGAAAGGTTTGTCTAAGACCTTACCGAATTCTGTTCTAAATTTTGAATGCTTCTAATTTTCCCACGCTTTAAAGAAAGAAGGTTTGACTAATATCTTACAAATTTTTTCCAAATTTTAAATTTGTGTAAATTTTCATTGGTATGAAGAAAACATTTTATTAATTTTTGGTCTATATTCTAAGTTTTTCTTATATTTACAGGAGAAACGTGTGTTCAGAGTGCTACAGATTGCTGGTCTGAGCTGTAAATCACTAAATTTTTCCTCTGTTAAAGAAAAACGTTCTAAGATCTCCTCGATTTCTGGTCTAAATTTTAAATGCTTAACAATTTTTTCGCGATTTAACAAAAAGCTGGTTTAACTTCTACAGAATTGTGTTCTAAATTTAAAAATTTATAACCTATTTGTTGATTTGAAGGAAAAAATCTTAACATTTCTGGTCAAAATTTAAAAATTTTCTTTGGCTTAAAGGAGAAAGGTTGAAAGCTTTACAGATTTATGGTTTTTTTTAAATCTTTATTTCTTTAAAGAAAATTTTTTAACATGTCTAGTCTTTAATTTAGAATTCTTTTTTGTTTAAAGATAAAAGTGTGTCCAAAGTTCCAGATTTCTAGAATAAGTTATAAATTTTTCATTGGGTTAAAGAAAGATTTTACAGGTTTTAGGTCTAAATTCTAAATTTTTATTTTGTGTAATAAAGGAAGGTTTGTTTGAGCTTTTTCGAAATTCTGTTCAAAATTTTGAATGCTTCTAAATTTTCCCGGGTTTAAAGGAAAGGGCTTGGTCTAAAATCATACAGAATTCTTTTCAAATTTTTAAATTTTTATAATTTTATAATTTTATAATTTAGAGAAAAGTTTTACTAATCATTTTGTATAAAGTTTTAAAGCTCCTGTTTGATTTAAAGGAGAATGGCTTGTTTAATATCTTACAGATTTTTGGGAAAAACTTTAAATATCTACATTTCTCCTCTGTTTGAAAGGTTTGAAAGGTTTGTCCAAAAATTTTCCAGAGTTTTCTGCCAATGTCTAAATTTTTGTACATTTTTTTATCGGTTTAAAGGAGAAAATTTACTGATTTTTGGTATAAATTCTAAATTCCCTTTTAGTTTAAAGGAGTTCAAAATGGTACAGATCTCTCGTCAAAATTTTAAATGTTTATACTTTTCCTCTGGTTAAAGGAAAAATGTTTGTGTAAAATCTTACAAAACTGTGTTCCTAATTTTAAAATTTCTGTGAATTTTTTATTGGTTCAAGGGAAGAATTTTACTGACTTTTCACTTGAATTCTAATTTTTTCTTTAGTTTAAAGTAATAAGATTTGTTCAAAATGTTACAGATTTCCGATCTAAATTTTAAATGTTTCTTTCTCCTGTGTTTAAAGGAGGAAAGTTTGTCTACAACTTTATAGAAATCTGTGCTAAATTTTAAGTTTTTTTCAATTTTCTGGTTGTTTTAAGAAAAATTTTTACACTTTTGGTATAAATTTTTTATTTTCTTTGAGTTAAAAACAAAACGTTTGTCCTAAATCCTACAGCAAAAATGTTTGTCTAAAATTTTACGGAATCTTTGTATAAACTGGTCTAAATTTTAAAGCTCTCAAAATTTTTCGTTTGTCTAAAAAAGAAGGCTTTAACTAAATTGTCTAAATTTTGAAGCTTTTAAAATTTTTCTGTCGTTTAAAAAAGAAAGTTATGACAAAAGTGACCTAAATTTTATAGCATTCCTAATTTTTCTATTGTTCAAAGGAGAAAGTTTTGTCTAAACTGATCTAAATTTTAAACTTTTCGAAACTCTTCTTTTATATAAAGAACAAGGTTTTGTCTAAACTGTTTAAATTTTAAAGCGTTTGATAGGTTTCTTTTGTTTAAAAGAGAAAGCTCTGTCTAAACCTGTATAAATTTTAAAGCTTTTGAAATGTTTTTTGTCTAAACGGGAACGTTTTGTCTATACTGTTCTAGATTTTGAAGCTTTGGAAATTTTTTGTTCTTTTTAACGAGAAAGTGTTGTCTAAACTGGTTTAAATTTTGTTGCGCTAAATTTTTTCTTTTGTTTAAAGGGGAAAGTTTCGACTGAACAGCTCTAAATTTTAAGTTTTGGAAATTTTTCATTTGTTTAAAGGAGAAAGTTTTTTCCAAACTGGTCTCTATTTTGAAACCTTTAAAATTTCCCTTTTATCTAAGCTGATCTAAATCTTAAAGCTTTCGAAATTTTCTATTTGTTTCATCGGAGAAAGTTTTGTCTAAACCGGTCTAAATTTTGAAACTTTCGATATTCCTTTCTCTTTTGTCTAAGGATGAAAGTTTCGTCTAGGTCTTAATTTTTGAAGCTTTCGTTTTTTTCCTTTGCTTAAAGAAGAAAGTTTTGTCTAAACTGGTCTAAATTTTAACGCTTTCGAATTTCTTCTTTGCCTAAAGGAGAAAGTTTTGGATAAACTGGTTTGAAATTTAAAGTCGTCAAAACTTTTCTTTTGTCTAAAAGAGTAGGTTTTGCCTAAACTATCTAAATTTTGTTTTTGAAATTTTTGTTCTGTTTAAGAAGAAAGTTTTAAAGCTATAGAAAATTTTATTTTGCTTAAAGTAGAAAGTTTTGTCTAAACTGATCTAAATTTTAAAGATTTTAAAAATTTTCTTTTGCTTAAAGATAAAAATTTTGTCTAAATTGGTCCAAATTGTAAGCCTTTGAAATTTTTTTTTTATTTAAAGGAGAAAGTTTTATCTAAACTGGTCTATATTTTGAAGATTTTAAAAATTCTTTTCTGTTGCTTCTTTAAATTTTTTGTTTGTTTAATCAGAGGTTTTGCCTAAACTGGTTTAAATTTTAAAACTTTCGATATTCCTTCTGTCAAAAGGAAATTTTTTGTCTAAACTTGTCTAAATTTTAAAGCTTTTGAATTTTTCCTTCGTCTAAAACAAAAAGTTTTGGATAAACTAGTTTGAATTTTAAAGCCTTCGATACTTTTCTATTGTCTAAAAAAGTAGGTTTTACCTAAACTAACTAAATTTTGTTTTCGAAATTTTTTGTTTTGTTTAAGAAGAAAGTTTCGTTAGAATAGGGTTAAACTTTAAAGATATAAAAATTTTTATTTTGCTTAAAGAAGAAAATTGCATCTAAACTGGTCTAAATTTTAAGCTTTTGAAATTTTTTCTTTGTGTATAGAAGAAATTTTTGTCTAAACTGGTCTATATATTAAAACCTTTAAAGCTTTCTTTCGTCTATAAGGGAAGATTCTGCCAAAACTGTCAAAAATTTTGAATTTGTTATTGGTTTTAAGCATAATTTTTACAGATTTCTGGTCTAAATTCTACATTTTTTTTTGTTTAAAGCAGGAACGTTACAGACCCCTGGTCTAAAATTCAAATATCTAAAACATTTCAAGGTTTAAAAAGATAAGTTTGTCAAAAATCTTACAAAATTCGGTTCAAAGTTTTGAATTTGAAGGAAAAAGGTTCGTCCAAAGTATTACAGACTTAAATTCTAAAAAAGAAAAGTGTGTCTAAGATCTTACAGAATTATTTTCTAAATTTGGGTACATTTAATACTTCGTTGGTTTAAAAGGAAGAAGCTTGGTCTAAAATCTTACAGAATTCTGTTCTGAAGATGAACTTTTATAAATCCTTCATTGATTTAAAGAAAAAAAATTAATGATTTCTGGTCTGAACTTTTGAAATTTTATTTGTTTTAAAGGAAAAAGTTGTCTAGAATCTTACAGAATTCTGTAAAATCTTACAAGTTTTTAGCTTATATTAGAAAATTCTAACCGTTTAAAGAGAGAATTTCTAATCTTTCTTGGTTTAAATTAAAACTTTTCTACATCTTTTATTGGTTTAATAGAAAAACTTTACAGATTTGTGGTCTAAATCAAAATATTTGGTAGTTAATGGAAAAAAAATTGTCGAAAACCTTATAAAATGTTGGTCTAAATTTTAAAGGCTTTTAAAGTTTCTTCGGTTTTGAGAAGAATGGTTGGTCAACATTCTTACGATTAATGGTCTAAGCTTTTAAATTTTTTAAATTTACTATTACCTTACAGGAAATTTTTTACAGATATCTGGTGTAAATGCAAAATATTTGTTTTAAAGATTAAAGCCCTGTCTAAAATCTTACAGAAATCTATTCTAAATTTCGAATTTTTAAATTTATTAATCATTTAGGGGATCAATTTTACTAATTTTGACTCTAAATTTAAAATTTTTCTTTGGTTTAAAGCATAATAGCTTGCCCAAAGCTTTACTAATTTTTGGTCCAAATTTTAAATTTTAAAGCTTTCAAAATTTTTTCTTTTGTTTATTGGAGAAATTTTCGTATTAACCGGTTCAAATTTTGACGCTTTTAAAAATTTCCTTTTGATTAAACGAAAAAGTTTTGCCTAAATGGTATAAATTTTAAAGAATGGGAAAATTTTCTTTTGTTTAAAAGAGAAAGTTGTGCCTAAACTGGTCTAAATTTTGTAGCTTTCGAAATATTCTTTTTGCTTAAAGGAAAAATTATTGTATAAGCTGGTATCAAATTTATTTCTTTTAATTATTGGAGAAAGCTATGTATTAACTGGTCTAAATTTTGAACTTTTCGAAATTTACTTTTCGTTTAAAGCAGAAAGTTTTGTGTAAACTGTTCTAAATTTTAAAACCTCGACATTTTTTTTGTGTTTAAACGAGTAGGTTTGTCTATACTTGTCTAAATTTTTAAGCATTATAAATTTTTCTTTGGAATAAAACAGAAAGTTTTGTCTAAACTGGTCTAAATCTTGAAGCTTTCAAAATTTTTGTTTTGTTTAGTGAAGAAAGATTTGTCTAAAGTTACCTAGATTTTGAAGCATTTAAAATGTTTTCTTTGGTTGATTGCAGAAAGTTTTATCTAAACTGGCCTAAATTTTGACGCTTTTAAATTTTTTTTATTTAAAACAAAAAGTTTTGTCTAAACTGGTCTAAATTTTGAAGATTTTATTTTTTTTTTGTTTAAAGCAAATAGTTTTGTTTATGCTGGTTTAAATTTTGAAGTCTTCAAAGCTTTTTTTTTGTTTAAAAGAAAAAGGTTTGTCTAAACTGCTCTAAATTTTGAAGATATTAAAATTTTTTTTTTGTTTAAAGAGGAAAGTTTGGTATAAACTTGTCTAAATTTTATAACTTTTGAAATTTGTCTGTTATTTAAAGAACAAAGTTCTGTTTTGCTTCAAAGAGAAAGTTTTGTCTAAACCGGTCTAAATTCTGAAGTTTTCAAAATTTTTCATTTGTTTAAAGCAGGAAGTTTTGTCCAAGCTGCTCCAAATTATTAAGCTATAGTAATTCTGTTTTTGTTTAAAGGAAAAAGTTTTGACAAAGCTTGTTTAAATTTACTTATGTTTAAACTTATCTAAATTTTGATGCCTTTGAGGATTTATTTTGTGTAAATTAGAAATTTATATTTGAATTAGTCTAACTTTTGAAGTAATAAAACTTGTTTTGCTTAATGGAGGAAGCTTTGTCTATGCTTATCTAAATTTGGAAGCTTTCTAAATTTTTGTGTTTAAACGAGAAGGTTTTGTATAAACTTGTCTAAATTTTGAAGCTTTCAAAACTTTTCCTTTATCTAAACTGGTCTAAGTTTTAAAGATTTTAAAATTGCTTTGTTTAAAGAAGAAGGTTTCGTCTAAACTAGTCTAAATTATAAATCATTTGTAATTTTTCTTTTGTTTAAAAGAGAAAGCCTTGTCTAAAATCTTCCAAAATTTTATACTAAAATTTTACTAATTCTAAACTCTCCTTTGGTTAACCGAAAAATCTTTTGTCTAAAACATTACAGGTTTCTGTTCTAAATATGTTTTTTTCCTGCATTTTTTTTTTAGAAATGACCAAGAACTTCTCCCTTTGTAGGATTTGATTGGCTTAAGGATTTTTCTAACGTAAAGAGAAAGCAAACGCTTAACGTTAATATAAAAATTTGATATTCAACATCGGCTTTACACACCCTGGAGATATGTTCGATTTGAAGACGGGGTGACTACAAAGGGTATCAAAGATACGACTGTCAAGTAGGGTGTGGAAATGCAAGTAACAGTTATACTAGTTTGGGCTGATTTTTATTAAGAGTTGAATGTTCTTCGTCGCGCACGTGTTTATAAGGGCAGTTTTAAAATTGTTTCGCACTGGGTAAGTAAACCTACATGTCAACTTTGTTTAAGCTGGAAAAAAAGTGTAAGTCCACTTGTGTTCTTTAATATTAAATAGTAAACACTAATTCCTTTATATTAAAATGAGTTCAGTGATAAAGTCCTGGATCTCTTCGTTTGTGATATCGGTATAGACACCTGGTTGATCAGGTTTGGCACAACCAATACCCCATGACACTATACCAGCTAACACGTGTCCTCCATTTTCACCATCGATTACAAGTGGACCACCAGAATCACCCTGCAGTACTCTACAATTAAACCACGAAACCTTATCGTACAACTCACCTGACAGGCGTCTTTTTCTCCTTGTGGATATCCCCAACATGACATGCGCTTCGTTACATTGTATCTCTGGTATAGGTCAACGCAAACATCTCTATCTATCTTAGGAACCTCGACGACTTGCAAGATCCTGTTTACGGGACCGCCTTGCCTAGTTGCACCCCATCCAGTTACCCACGAAAGTGTTCCAGCTTTAATAACATCGTTCCTCTTTGTCAGTTGAATCAGGCCTATCGTGTCAGAGAGATCAAATGAAGCCTTGAGGATTACAATGGAAACATCGTAGTCAAGCCTTGGCTTAGCGTATTTTCTGTGATGGTAAATTGCTTGCACCCCGCGCACTTCACCACCTGAAACTTGGTCGTTGCTTCCAGCTTGAACGGAGAAGTACTTGAGATAGGCACTATAACAAAGCTAGGCTCAAATTGGGGGTTGTCTTGGTTTCGAGTAACTTACCTGTAAGTGTATGTGCAGTGAGCTGCGGTTATGACTGCACTTCGCGTGACTAACGAGCCGCCACAACGGTGTTCATTGTACCAACGAAGTGAGACTTGGTGCTTGTAATCTTCGATTTTGGCATCCTTGCCTCCTACGATCCTGCCCAAGCCTTTGGAAAACAAGTTTATAAATCTTGAATTTGTGTCAAAACTTACCTTGAGCGGCGACAAAAAGTCCCAGAACTAAAACCACGTGGAACATTGTGAAACACTGTCCGCACCACTTTTACCAGGCGTTTCTAATATTTTTGAGAGACAATTTCTTATCAGTGAGAGATAGCCATAAACGTGGGATTTGTTATATCTAATCTTCTGCTAATTAGGATTTGCATCTACTTTTTTCCTCGCAGCTTTGATTAATCGCCTTCAAAAGCATTTTTCCGATGATAAGGTACATGTGGCTGTCCTACGAGTACAATTTTTGAATGGCTTCAGTTTGGCCGAAACTAGCCTGCTTGCGAGAAAGAATAGAAAACTTTTTTTAATGTAAGGATTTGTCTAAAACCTTAAATAGATTTTGTTTCAATTTTTGATTGCTTCTAAATTTTTTTTAATTTAAAGGAAAAGAATTTATCTATAATTTTAAGATTTTTGGTTTAAATTATGAACATTTCATAATTTTTTCGGTTTAAAAGACAAGAGTTTGTCTAAAATCTTACAGAATACTGTTGTAATCCTTTAGATTTTTCTAATTCATTGATTTAGAGGAATGCTTTTGCAGATTTCTTGTCTAAGCTTTAAAGTTTCCGTTACTTTAAGGAAAGAGGATTTGTCTATTGCACATTGCTTGTTTAAATTTTAAATTTTTAAAACTTTTATTGGCTTAAAGAAAAAAATTCACAGATTTCTTGTCGAAATTAAAAATTTTTATTACTTTAGAGGATCGTCTCTAAAATGTTACGAGTTTCTGGCCTAAATATCAAATTTTTCTTTGACTTAAAAGAAAAAAGTTTATTAATAATCTCACACTTTCTAGTCTAAATTTTAAATTTGTTTAAATTTTAATTGGTTTAAAGAAGAAATTCTACAGATTTCTGGTCTAAGTTTTAAAGCTTTTTGTATTACAAGAAAAATGTTTGTCTACAATCTTGTAAATTTCTGAATTAAATTATAAACGTTCTTTGCTTTAAAAGGGAAAATTTGTCTAAAATCTGACATTCCTTGTCTACATTTTTTTTTAATTTTTGTTGTTTCGATGGCAAGATTTTACAAATTTCTGAACGGAATTTACAAATTTTATTTATTTTAGAGCAGAAATATTTGTTTAAGGCCATACAGATTTCTGGCGTAAACTTTAAATATGAAAATCTTAAAAACTTTTGTCCAGTTTTGAATTTTCCAATTTTCCAAAATCATTAACTGATTTAAAGGATAAATTTTATTGATTTCGAGTCTTCAATAATAATTTACCGATTTCAGGTCTAAATTTTAAATTTTAAATTTCTCATTGTTGGTTTAAAGAAAAAAGTATAGATTTTTGGTATTAGTTCGAAAATTTTGTTTGATTAAAAAGCTCCTTTCTGAATTTTAAATGTTTCTAAGTTTTCTCGTTTCAAAGAATTTTTAGGCTTCTGGTGTGGACTCCAATTTTCATTTGGTTTAAAGAAGAAAGGTTTGTCTAAGACCTTACAGAATTCTGTTTTAAATTTTGAATTCTTCTAATTTTCCTACGGTTTAAAGGAGGAAGGTTTGACTAATATCTTACAAATTTTTTCCAAATTATAAATTTGTGTAATTTTTCATTGGTATACAGGAAAAATTTTTACTAGTTTTTGGTCTATATTCTAAATTTCTCTTGTATTTAAAGAAGAAAGGTTTGTTCAGAATGCTACAGTCTAAGCTGTAAATGTCTAAATGTTTCCTCTGTTTAAGGAAAAAAGTTCTAAGATCTCCCCGATTTCTGGTCTAAATTTTAAATGCTAACGAAAAAAGTTGGTTTAACTATTACAGAAGTGTGTTCTAAATTTGAATTTTTTTAACCTATTTCTTGATTTGAAGAAAAAATGTTAACCATTTCTGGTCAAAATTTAAAAATTTTCTTTGGCTTAAAGGAGAAAGGTTGAAACTTAATCTAAATTTAAAATTTTTACGGGTATAAAGGAAAAAATTTTTACATTTCCAGTTGTTTAAGGAGAAAGGTGTGTCCAAAGTTCCAGAGTTCTAAAATTAGTTATAAATTTTTTATTGAGTTAAAGGAAGATTTTACAGGTTTCTGGTCTAAATTTAAAATTTATATTTTGTGTAATAAAGAAAGGTTTATTTGATCTCTTTCGGAATTCTATTCTAAATTTTAAATGCTTCTAATCTTTCCGGGTTTAAAATCTTACAGAATTCTCGTCAAAGGTTTTAATTTTTTTTAATTTTTCTTTTAGTTTAGAGAAATATTTTACAAATTCTTTTGTATAAAGTTTAAATATTTCTGTTTGGTTTAAAGGAAATTGGTGTATTTAAAATCTTACAGATTTATGGCCACATTTCTTCTGTTTGAAGGAGGTAGGTTTGTCTAACGTTTTGCAAAATTTTTTGCCAATGTATAAATTTTTGTACATTTTTTATCGGTTTAAAACAGAAAATTTACTAATTTCTGGTATAAACTTTAAATTCTTTTTAGTTTAAAGGAGTTTAAAATGTTACAGATTTTTCGTCAAAATTTTAAATGTCTATACTTTTCCTCTGGTTAAAGGAAAAACGTTTGTGTAAAATCTTACAGAATTGTGTTCCTAATTTTAAATTTTTGTAAATTTTTTATTGGTTTAAAGGAAGAATTTTACTGATTTTGGCTAGAATTCTAATTTTTTCTTGGGTTTAAAGAAAAAGATTTGTTCAAAATGTTACAAATTTCAGATCTATATTTTAAATGTATAAATTTCTCCTCTGTTTAAAGGAGGAGAATCTGTCTAAAATTTTGCTGAGTTACCTGCCAACGCTTGAGCTTTTGTAAATTTTTTATTGGTTTAAAGGAAAGATTTTACAGCTTTCTAGTATAAATTCTAAATTTCGCTTTAATTTAAAGGAGAAATGTTTGCTCAAAATTTTTCGCCTAAACTTGAAGTGTCTAAATTTATCTTCTGTTTAAGAAGAAAGATCTGTATAAAGTTTTACAGAATTCTGTTACAAATTTTGAACCTTTGTAAATGTTTTATTGGTATAAAGGAAGAATTTTGCTGATTTTTGGACTAAATTCTAAATTTCTCAGTGACTTGAAGAAGAATTTTAAATGTATAAATTTAAACTCTGCTTAAGGGAAAATGTTTGTTTAAAATCTTAGAGAATTTGTTCCAAATTTTGAATTTGTTTAAATTCTTATTGGTGTACAGGAGAGGTTTTACTGATTTTTGGTCTAAATTCTAAAATTATCGTTAGTTTATAGGAGAAAGATTTGTGCAAAATGTTACAGATTTTTCACCAAAATTTTCCTGTAAATAAAGGAGAAATGTTTGTGTAAAATTCTGTTCCCAATTTTAAAGTTTTTTAAGTTTTCACTGATTTAAAGGGAAGGATTTTACTGGTTTTGGGTATAAATTTTAAGTTTTTCTTTGGTTTGAAGAAAAAAGATTTTTTGAAAGCTCTAGAGATTTTTTGTTTAAACCCAAAGTTTTATTTAATTAAACAATTTGCAGAATTCTGTTCTAAATTTTGATTTTATCTAATTTATTTGTTGTCTTAAAGGAAAAATAATTTCACGTATTTCGTGTTTAAATTGTAAACCCTTATATAGCGTAAAAAAAAGCTTGTCTTAGCTCTTACAAAATTCTGTTTTATATTTTGCAAGTTTTTAGTTTTAATTCGATTTAAAGGAATAATCTAATTGTTTAGAAAATATTTTAACAAATTTTGAATTTGTCATTGGTGTAAAGCAAAAATTTTACAGATTTCTGGTCTAAATTCTAATTTTTTTTTTGTTTATAGCAGAAACGTACGGACTCCTGATCTAAATTTCAAATATCTAAATCATTCCTAGGTTTAAAAGAGAAAAGTTCGTTAAAAACCTTACAGAATTCTTTTTAAAATTTTGAATTTATTAAGTTTTCACTGGATTAAATTAAAAATTTTACAGGTTTCTGGAACAAATTTTAATTTTTTTTTGATTTGAAGGAGAAAGGTTCGTCCAAAGTTTTGCAGAATTAAATTCTAAAATTTTATTTGGTTTAAAAGAGAAAAGTGTGTCTAAGATCTTACAAAATTATGTTCTAAATTTGGATGCATTTAATTCTTCATCAGTTTAAAAAGAAGAAGATTGGTCTAAAATCTTATAGAATTCTGTTCTGAAGATGAACTTTTAAAAATCTTTCATTGATCTAAACAAAAAAAAATTTAATGATTTCTGGTCTAAACTTTTAAAATTTTATTTGTTTTAAAAAAAAACTTGTCTAAAATCTTACAGATTTCTGTTCTGAAGATGAACTTTTATAAATTCTTTATTGATTGAAAGAAAAAAATTTAATAATATCTGGTCTAAACTTTTGAAATTTTATTTGTTTTAAAGGAAAATACTTGTCTTAAACCTTACAGAATTCTGTTCTGGAGATGAACTTTTATAAATTCTTTATTGATTTAAAGAAAAAAATTTAATAATTTTTGGTCTAAACTTTTGAAATTTTATTTGTTTTAAAGGAAAATACTTGTCTTAAATCTTACAGAATTCTGCTCTGAAGATAAACTCTTATAAATTCTTTATTGATTTAAAGAAAAAAATTTAATGATTTTTGGTCTAAACTTTTGAAATTTAGTTTGCTTTAAAGGAAAAAACTTGTCTAAAATCTTACAAAATTCTGTTCTGAAGATGAACTTTTATAAATCCTTTATTGATTTAAAGAAAAAGAGTTAATGATAATTTGTTTAAACTTAGAAAATTTTCTTTGATTTAAAGGACAAAACTTGTCTAAAATCCCACAGATTTCTGTTCTGAAGATGAACTTTTATAAATTCTTTATTGATTTAAAGAAAAAAATTTAATGATTTTGGTGTAAACTTTAAAAATTTTATTTGTTTTAAAAGAAAAACTTGTCTAGGTTCTTACAGAACTCTGTTCTGGAGATGAACTTTTATAAATCCTTTATTGATTTAAAGAAAAAGATTTAATGATAACTTGTTTAAACTTAGAAAATTTTCTTTGTTTTAAAAGACAAAACTTGTCTAAAATCCCACAGATTTCTGTTCTGAAGATGAACTTTTATAAATTCTTTATTGATTTAAAGAAAAAAATTTAATGATTTTGGTGTAAACTTTAAAAATTTTATTTGTTTTAAAAGAAAAACTTGTCTAGGTTCTTACAGAATTCTGTTCTGGAGATGAACTTTTATAAATCCTCCATTGATTTAAAGAAAAAAAATTTAATGATTTCTGGTCTAAACTTTAAACATTTTATTTGTTTTAAAGGAAAATCTTGTTTAAAATCTTACAGAATTCTGTTCTGAAGATGAACTTTTATAAATCCTCTATTGATTTAAAAAAAAATATTTAATGATTTTTGGTCTAAACTTTTGAAATTTTATTTGTTTTAAAAGAAAATACTTGTCTTAAATCTTACAGAATTCTGTTCTGAAGATGAAGTTTTATTAATCTTTCATTGATTTAAAGAAAAAAAATTTAATGATTTCTGGTCTAAACTTTTGAAATTTAATTTGTTTTAAAGGAAAATACTTGTCTAAAATCTTACAGAATTCTGCTTTGAAGATGAACTTTTATAAATTCTTTATTGATTAAAAAAAAAATTTAATGATTTTTGGTCTAAACGTTTGAAATTTAATTTGTTTTAAAGGAAAAAACTTGTCTAAAATCTTACAGAATTCTGTTCTGAAGATGAACTTTTATAAATCCTTTATTAATTTAAAGAAAACGATTTAATGATAACTGGTTTAAGCTTATAAAATTTTCTTTGTTTTAAAGGACAAAACTTGTTTAAAATCTCACAGATTTCTGTTCTGAAGATGAACTTTTATAAATTCTTTATTGATTGAAAGAAAAAAATTTAATGATTTTGGTGTAAACTTTAAAAATTTTATTTGTTTTAATAGAAAAACTTGTCTAGGTTCTTACAGAATTCTGTTCTGGAGATGAACTTTTATAAATCCTCCATTGATTTAAAGAAAAAAAATTTAATGATTTCTGGTTTAAACTTTAAAAATTTTATTTGTTTTAAAGGAAAATCTTGTTTAAAATCTTACAGAATTCTGTTCTGAAGATGAACTTTTATAAATCCTCTATTGATTTAAAAAAAAATATTTAATGATTTTTGGTCTAAACTTTTGAAATTTTATTTGTTTTAAAAGAAAATACTTGTCTTAAATCTTACAGAATTCTGTTCTGAAGATGAAGTTTTATTAATCTTTCATTGATTTAAAGAAAAAAAATTTAATGATTTCTGGTCTAAACTTTTGAAATTTTATTTGTTTTAAAGGAAAAACTTGTCTAAAATCTTACAGTATTCTGTTCAGAGGATAAACTTTTATAAATCCTTCATTCATTTAAAGAAAAAATTTAATGATTTCTGGTTTAAATTTTTAGAATTTATTAGTTTTAAAGGAAAAAGTTTGTCTAAAATCCTACACATTTCTAGCTTATATTAAAAATTCTAACCGTTCAAAAGCAAATTTCTGCTTTTCCTTGCTTTAAATTAAGACTTTTATATATTTTTTCATTGATTTAACGGAAAAACTTTATAGATTTGTGATCTAAATCAAAATATTTGGTTTAAAGAAGAAAAGTTTGTCGAAAACCTTATAAAATTTTGGTCTAAATTTTAAAGGTTTTTAAATTTCGTTCGATTTCAAGGTTACAGGTGTCTAGCCTGTTTTTAAATTTATTAATTTACCATTATTTTAAAGGCAATTTTTTACAAATATCGGGTGTTAGCGCTAAATATCTGTTTTAAAGAAAAATTCTTGTCTAAAATCTAACAGAAATCAATTCTAAATTTCAAATTTTTAAATTCATTAATCATTTAGGCGATCAATTTTACCGATTTTAAGTCTAAATTTAAAATTTTTTTAGTTTGCCTAATCCTTACTAGTTTTTAGTCCAAATTTTAAATTTTGAAGATTTCAAAAATTTTTCTTTTGTCTATTATAGAAATTTTCGTATAAACTGATTTAAATTTTGAAGCTTTCAAAAATTTCCTTTTGTTTAAACAAAAAGTTTTGCCTAAGATGGTATAAATTTTGCAGCATTAGAAATTTTTCTTTTGTATTAAGCAGAAAGCTTTGTCTAAACTGGTCTTAATCTTGAAGCTTTCGAAAATTTTCTTTTCTTTAGAGAAGAAAGATTTGTCTAAAGTTGCCTAGATTTTGAAGCATGCAAAATATTTTCTTTTGTTTATTGCAGAACATTTTGTCTAAACCGACCTAATTTTTGACGTCTTCAAAAATTTTTTTATTTAAAGCAGGAAGTTCGTCTAAACTTGTCTAAATTATGAAGATTTCAAGTTTTCTTTTGTTTAAAGCCGAAACTTTTGTCTATCTTTGATTAAATTTTGAAGTTTTTGAAGTTCTTCTTTTGTTTAAAAGAAAAAATGTTTGTATAAACTACTCTATTTTCTGAAGATATCAAAAACTTTCTATTAGTTAAAGGAAAAAGGTTAGTATAACCTAGTCTAGATTCTGGAGCTATCGAAATTTTTTATTTGTTTAAAAAAGAAAGTTTTGCCTAAACTGGTCTAAATTTGGAAGCTATCGAAATTCTTCTTTTGTCTAAAGGAGAAAGTTTTGACTAAACTGGACTAGATTTTGAAACTTTCGGAATTTTTTTCTTCTGTCTGTTGGAAATAGTTTTGTCTAAACTGTCTAAATGTTAACGCGGACAAAATTTTTCTATTGTTTAAATCAGAAAGTTTTGCATAAACTGGTCTTAATTTAGATGATTTCAAATTTTTTTTTTGTTTAAAGCAGAAAGTTTTGTTTATGCTGGTTTAAATTTTAAGGCCTTTGAAGTTTTCCTTTTGTTTAAAAGAAAAAGGTTGGTCTAAACTGCTCCAAATTTTGAAGATATTAAAATTTTTTTTTTGTTTGAAGGGGAAGTTTAGTATAAACTTGTCTAAATTTTATAACTTTTATTTAAAGGACAATGTTCTGTTTTGTTTCAAGGAGAAAGTTTAGTTTAAACCGGTCTAAATTCCGAAGTTTTCAAAATTTTTCTTTTGTTTAAAGCAAAAAGTTTTGTATATGCCGGTTTAAATTTTGAGGCCTTCGAAGTTATCTTTTGTTTAAAAGGAAAAGGTTTGTCTAAACTGCTCTAAATTTTGAAGATATTAAAATTTTTCTTATGTTTAAAAAGGAAAGATTAGTATAAACTTGTCTAAATTTTATAACTTTCGAAATTTGTCGGTTATTTAAAGGACAAAGTTCTGTTTTGTTTCAAGGGGAAGTTTTGTCTAAACCGGTCTAAATTCCGAATGTTTAACGCAGAAAGTTTTGTCCAAACTGCTCCAAATTTTTAAGCTATTGTAATATTTATTTTGTCTAAAAGAGAAAGTTTTGTAAAAGCTTGTTTAAATTCCGAAGCTTTAAAAACTTTTCCTAGTATCGTCTAAACGGCTTTTAATTTTGTAACCTTGAAAATTTACTTATGTTTAAACTTATCTAAATTTCGATGTTTTCGAGGTTTTTCTTTGTTTAAAGTAGAAAGCCATATCTGAACTAGTCTAACTTTTGTAGTTTTAGAAGCTTATGATTTGCTTAATAGTGAAACTTTGTCTATGCTTATCTAAATTTGGAAGCTTTCTAAATTTTTTTGTTTAAACGAGAACGTTTTGTATAAACTTGTCTAAATTTTGAAGCTTTCAAAACTTTTCCTTTATCTAAACTGCTCTAAGTTTTAAAGATTTTAAAATTTCTTTATTTAAAGGAAAAAGTTTCGTCTAAACTAGTCTAAATTATGAATCACTCGAAATTTTACTTTTGTTTAGAGGAGAAAACCTTGTCTAAAATCTCCCAAAATTCTATTCTAAAATTTGACTAATTCTAAACTCTCCTTTGGTTAACAGCAGAATCTTTTGTCTAAAACATTACAGATTTCTGGTCTAAATACGTTTTTTCTTACGTTTTTTTTAGAAATGACCAAGACTTTCTTCCGTTGTAGCGTTTGATTGTTGTAAGGATTTTTCTAACGTAAAGCGAAAGCAAACGCTTAAAGTTAATATAAAATGTTGATATTTAACATCGGCTTTACATACCCTGGATGTTTGTTCGAGTTGAGGACATGGTGACTGCAAAGGGTATCAGAGATATGACTGTCAAGTGGGGTGTGGAAGTGCAGGTAACAGTTATACTGGTTTTGACCGATTATTGTTGAGAGTTGAATGTTCCTCGTCGTGCGCCTGCTTATAAAGGCAGTTTTAAAATTTTTTCGCACTGGATAAGTAAACCCACCTGTGAACTTTGTTGGGGGTGGAAAAAAATCAGTACTTCCACCTGTGATCTTTAATATTAAACAATAAACATTCATTGTTTTAAACTAAAATCAGTTGAGTGATAAAGTCGTGGATCTCTTCGTTTGTGATATCGGCATAGACACCTGGTTGATTAGGTTTAGCACAACCAAGACCCCACGACACTATACCAGCTAACACGTGTCCTCCATTTTCACCGTCGATTACAAGTGGACCACCAGAATCACCCTGCAGTACTCTACAATTAAACCACGAAACCTTATCGTACAACTCACCTGACAGGCGTCTTTTTCTCCTTGTGGATATCCCCAACATGACATGCGCTTGGTTACATTGTACTGCTGGTATAGGTCAGCGCAAACATTCCTATCTATGTTAGGAACTTCGACGACTTGCAAGATCGTGCTTCCAGGACCGCCTTGCCAGGTTGCACCCCATCCAGTTACCCACGAAAGTGTTCCAGCTTTAATAACATCGTTCCTTTTTGCCAGTTGAATCACGCCTATCGCGTCGGAGAGATCAAATGGAGCTTTGAGGATTACTATGGTAACATCGTAGTCAAGGCTTCGCTTAGTGAATCCCCTGTGATCGTAAATCGCTTGCAGCCCACGCACTTCACCACCTGAAACTCGGTCGTTGCTTCCAGCTTGAACCGAGAAGTACTCGAGATAAAAACTACAACAAAGCAAGGCTCAACTTAGGAGTTGCCTCGGTTTTGAATAACATACCCGTAATTGTATGTGCAGTGAGCTGCGGTTATGACTGCGCTTCGCGTGACTAAGGAGCCGCCGCAGCGGTGTTTATTGTATAAGCGAAGTGAGACTTGGTGTTTGTAATCTTCGATTTTGGCATCCTTGCCTCCTACGATCCTGCTCAAGCCTTTGGAAAACAGGTTTATAAATCTTGAATTTGTGTCAAAACTTACCTTGAGCGGCGACAAAAAGTCCCAGACTAAAACCACACGGAACATTGTGAAACAGTGTCCGCACCACTTCTACCAGGCGCTTTTAATTTGTTGGGAGACAATTTCTTATCAGTGAGAGATATCCAAAACTCTGGGATTTGTTATATCTAATCTTCTGTTATTTAGGATTTGCATCTACTTTTTTTCTTGTAGTTTGGATTAATCGCCTTCCAAAGCATTTTTCTGTTGGTAAGATGCATGTGGCAGTTGTATGAGTACAATTTTTTAATAGTTCCAGTTTGGCCGAAACTAACCTGCTCGCGAAAAACAACAGAAAAACAATTTTTTTTGGTGTAAGGATTTGTCCAAAACCTTACAAAATCTTTTTAAACTTTGAATGTTTCTAAAAATTTTTTTAATTTAAAAGAAAAAGATCTATCTAAACTCTTAAGATTTTCGGTCTAAATTATGAACATTTTCAAAATTTTTCAATTTAAAACACAGGAGTTTGTCTAAAATCTTACAGAATACCGTTCTAGTTCTGTAAATTTTCCAAATTTATTGATCTAAAGGAATGGTTTGCACATTAAATTTTTTGTTACTTTAAAGGAAGGAGGTTTGTCTATTATACATTGCTTGTCTAAATTTTAAATTTTTTAGATTTTTATTATCTTAAAGACAAAATTTCACAGGTTTCTTGTTGGAATTAGAAATTTTTGTTATTTTTAGGGGAAAAAGAATTGTTTAAAACCTAAATATCAAATTTCCTTTAACTTAAAGGAGAAAGGTATATTGAAAACCTCACACATTTCTTGTCTAAATTTTTAATTTGTTTAGATTTTAATCGGTTTAAAGGGAAAATTCTACAGATTTCTGGTCTAAGTTTGAAAATTTTTTGTGTTACAAGAAAAATGTTTGTCTACAATCTTGCAAATTTCTGAATTAAATTATAAACTTTCTTTGCTCTAAAGGGGAAAGGTTTGTCTAAAATCTTACATTCCTTTTCTACATTTTTGTTTTTTAAAATTTTTGTTGTTTCAATGGAAAGTATTTACAGATTTCTGGACGGAATTTGAAAATTTTATTTGTTGTAGAGCAGAAATATTTGTTTAAGGCCATACAGATTTTTGACCTAAAGTTTACATATAAAAACCTTAAAAATGTTTTGTCCAATTCACTGTTTTAAAAGATAAATTTTACAGATTTTTAGTCTTCAATAATAATTTACCGATTTCAGGTCTAAATTTTTAAATGAATAAATTTCTCATTGGTGGTTTAAAGAAAAAGTACAGATTTCTGGTCTTAGTTCGAAAATTTTGTTTGGTTTGAAAAGGAAAGGTTTACCTAAGGTCCTTTCTGAATTTTAAATGTTTCTAAGTTTTCTTGGTGTAGACTCCAATTTCCATTTGGTTTGACGAAGAACGGTTTGTTTAAGACCTTATCGAATTCTGTTCTAAATTTTAAATGCTTCTAATTTTACCACGGTTTAAAGGAAAAAGGTTTGACTAGTATCTTACAAATTTTTTGCAAATTTTATATTTGTTAAATTTTCGTTGGTGTAAGGAAAAATTTTATTATTTTTGGTCTATATTCTAAATTTCTGTTGTAGTTAAAGGAGAAAGGTTTGTTCAGAGTGCTACAAATTTCTATTTAAGGAAAAACGTTCTAAGATCCCCTTGATTTCTGGTTTAAATTTTTAATGCTTAAAATTTTTTTCGTGATTTAACGAAAAAAGTTGGTTTAACTCGTACAGAATTGTGTTCTAAATTTGAATTTTTTTAATCTATTCGTTGATTTGAAGAAAAAAAATGTTAACCATTTCTGGTCAAAATTTGAAGATTTTTTTTTGGCTTAAAGGAGAAGGGTTGAAAACCATACAGATTTCTGGTCTAATTTTGAAATATTTACTGGTTTAAAGAAAAAATCTTCACATTTTTATAATATTTAAAATATTTTTTTGTTTAAGGAGAAAGGTGTGTCCAAAGTTACAGATTTCTAAAATAAGTTATAAATTTTTCACTGGGTTAAAAGAAGATTTTACAGGTTTCTGGTCTAAATTCTAAATTTTTATTTTGTGTTATAAAGAAAGGTTTGTTTAAGCTCTTTCGGAAGTCTATTGTAAATTTTAAATACTTCTAAATTATCCCGGGTTAAAGGAAAAAGGTTTCGTCTAAAATCTTACAGTATTCTCTTCAAAATTTTGAATTTTTTTAAATTTTTCTCTTAGTTTAAAAAAAAAATTTACTAATTGTTTTGTATAAAGTTCTAAAATTCCTGTTTGGTGTAAAGGAGAATGATTTGTTCAAAATCTTACAGATTTCTGGGATAAACTTAACATATCTACATTTCTTCTCTGTAAGGAGGTAGGTTACAGATTTCTGGGAAAAACTTTAAATATCTACATTTCTTCTCTGTTTGAAGGAGGTAGGTTACAGATTTCTGGGAAAAACTTTAAATATCTACATTTCTTCTCTGTTTGAAAGGTTTGAAAGGTTTGTCCAAAAATTTTGCAGAATTTTCTGCTAATGTATAAATTTTTGTACATTTTTTATCGGTTTAAAGGAGAAAATTCACTGATTTCTGGTATAAACTCTAAATTCCTTTTAAGTTTAGAGGAATGCAAAATGCTACAGATTTTTCGCCAGAATGTTAAATGTCTGTACTTTTCCTATGGTTAAAGAAAACATGTTTCTGCATAATCTTACAGAATTGTGTTACGAATTTTAAATTGTTGTAAATTTTTTATTGGTATAAAGGAAGAATTTTGCTGATTTTTGGCTGGAATTCTAATTTTTTCTTTGGTTTAAAGGAAAAAAATTTGTTCGAAATGTTACAGATTGCCGATCTAAATTTTAAATGTATAACTTTCTCCTCTGTTTAAAGGAGGAAAGTTTGTCTACAACTTTATAGAAATCTGTGCTAAACTTTGAGATTTTTTCAATTTTCTGGTTGTTCAACAAAAATTTTACACCTTTGGTCTAGTTTTTTTATTTTTTTTTGAGTTGAAAGCAAAACGTTTGTCCTAAATCTTACAGTAAAAATGCTTGTCTAAAATCTTGCGGAATTTTTGTCTAAACTGGTCTAAATTTTAAAGCCCTCAAAATTTTTCTTTTGTTTAAAAAAGAAGGCTTTAACTAAATTGTCTAAATTTTGAAGCTTTTAAAATTATTCTTTTGTTCAAAAAAGAAAGTGACCAAAATTTTTTAGAATTCCTAATTTTTCTATTGTTTAAAGGAGAAAGTTTTGTCTAAACTGGTTTAAATTTTAAACTCGTTGAAATTCTTCTTTTGTATAAAGGAGAAGGTTTTGTCTAAACTGTCTAAATTGTAAAGCGTTCAATATGTTTCTTTTGTTTAGAAGAGGAAGCTCTGTTTAAACTTGTATAAATTTTAAAACTTGTGAATTTTTTTTTGTTTAAACGAGAAAGTGTTGTCTAAACTGTTCTAAATTTTAAAGCTTTGAAAATTTTTCTTTTTTTTTATGTAAAAGTTTTTTCTAAATTGTTTTAAATTTAGATGCGATAAAATTTTTTCTTTTGTTTAAAGGAAAGGGTTTCGTCTAAACTGCTCTAAATTATAAGTTTCGGAAATTTTTCTTTTGTTTAAAGGACAAAATTTTATCCAAACTGGTCTATATTTTGAAGCTTTCGAATTTTTTTTATCTAAACTGGTCTAAATTGTAAAGATTTCGAAAATTTCTTTTTTGTATAAAGGAGAAAGTTTTGTCTAAACCGATTTAAATTTTATAGCCTTCAAAAATTTTTTTTTGTTTACAAGAGAAGGTTTTAATTAAACTGTCTAAATTTTAAAGCTTTTAAAACTTTTCTCTTCATTAAGAAAGAAAGGTTTGCGAAAAGTGGCCTAAACCTTGAAGGGTTTGATACCTTTCTTTTGTTTAAAGGGATAAGTTTTGTCCAAACTCTTCTAAATTTTGCATATAGGATAAGATTTTGTTTAAGCCGGTCTAAATTTTAAGCAATCGAAATTTTTCATTTGTTTAAAGGAGAAAGTTTTGACCAAACTAGCTTATATCTTGAAACCATCAAAAATTCTCTTTTGTCTAAACTGGTCTAAATATCGAAACCTTCGTAATTTTTCCTTTGTTTTATTGAAAAAGTTTTGTCTAAACTGGTCTAAATTTTAAAACTTTTCAAATTTTTCATTTGTTTAAAGGAGAAAGTATATCTAAGCTAGTATGAATTTTAAAACTTTTGAAGTTTTTCTTTTGTTTAAAGGAGAAAGTATTGTTTAAATTGGTCTTAATTTGGAAACTTTCAAATTCTTGATTTAGAGGAGAACGTTTTGTCTAAACTGGTATAAAGTTTAAAATTTCCGAAATTATGCCTTTATTTAAAGCAGAAGGCTTCGTTTAAACTAGTCTCAAATTTAAAATTTTTAAAATTTTTTTGTCTAAAGTAAAAAGTTTGTTGTAACTGGTTTAAATTTTAAAGCCATCAAAATTTTTTGTTTGTGCAGAAGGAAGGTTTTTTCTACGCTGTCTAAATTTTGTAGCTTTAGAAAATACTTTTTTGTTTAAAGGCGAAAGTTTCGTCTAAACTGGTTTAAATTGTAGGTTTTCAAAGTTTTCCTTTTATTTAAAGCAGAAAGTTTTGCCTAAACTGGTCTATATTGTGAAGACTGAAAATTCCCTTTTGTCGCTGCTTTAAATTTTGAAACTTTCAAAATTTTTCTTTTGTTTAAAAGAGAAAGTTTCGTCTAAATTGGTCTAAAATTTAAGCTTTCAAAATTTTTCTTGTGTCTAAACGTCTCAATTTTGAAGTTTTTGATTTTTTGGTTTATAGCCGAACGTTTTGTCTAAACTGGTATAAATTTTGACATTTTTTGAAATTATTCCTTTGTTTAAAGCAGAAGGCTTCGTTTAGATTAGTCTTAATTTTGAAATTTTAAATTTTTTTTGTCTAAAGAAAAAAGTTTACTGTAAACTTTAACGCATCAAAATTTTTTGTTTGTCTAGAAAGAAGGTTTTGTCTACGCTGTCTAAATCTTGAAGCTTTAAGAAATACTTTTTGTTTAAAGCGAAAGTGTTTCGTCTAAACTAGGTCTAAATTGTAAGTTTTTAAAATTCTTCTTTTATTTAAAGCAGAAAGTTTTGCCTAAACTGGTCTATATTTCGAAGACTAAAAATTCTCTTTTGTCGCTAGCTTTAAATTTTGAAACTTTTGAAATTTTTCTTTTGCTTAAAGGAAAAGTTTCGTCTAAATTGGTCTAAAATTTAAGTTTCAAAATTTTTCTTTTGTCTAAACTGGTTTCAATTTTGAAGCTTTCGAATTTTTTGCTAAAAGGAAAACGTTTTGTCTAAACTAATATAAATTTTAAAACTTTCAAAATTATTCTTTTGTTTAAAGCAGAAAGCTTTGTTTAAACTAGTCTAAATTTGAAACTTTTGTCTAAAGGAAAAACTTGCTGTAAACTGGTTTAAATTTTTAGGTGATCGAAATTTTTCGTTTGTCTGAAAGGAAAGTTTTGTTTAAACTGTCGAAATTTTCGTCTAAACTGGTCTAAATTGTAAGCTTTTGAAATTTTTCTTTTATTTAAAGAAGAACGTTTTGTCTAAAGTGGTTTATATTTTGAAAACTTTGAAGATTTGTCTAAACTAGTTTAAATTTTGAAACTTTCGAAATTTTTCTTTTGCTAAAAGGAAGATTTTTTGTCCAAACTTGTCTAAATTTTGAAGCTTTCGAATTTTTTCTTTGCCTAAAAGAGAAAGTTTTTAATAAACTGGGCTGAAATTTAAAGCCTTCGAAACTATACTTTTGTCTAAAAAGTAGGTTTTGCCTAAATTTTGTTTTCGAAATTTTTGTTGTGTTTAAGAAAAAAGTTTTGTCTAAACTGGACTAAATTTTGAAGCTATACAAATTTTTATTCTGCTTAAGGTAAGAAGTTTCATTTAAACTGGTCTAAATTTTGAAGATTTAGAAAAATTTTTTTTGCTTAAAGGCGAAAGTTTTGTGTAAATTGATCCAACTTGTAAGCTTTCAAAACTTTTCTTTTATTTAAAGGATAAAGTGATGGTAAGATGCATGTGGCAGTTTTATGAGTACAATTTTTGAATAGTTCCAGTTTGGCCGAAACTAACCTGCTCGCGAAAAACAACAAGAAAACAATTTTTTTTTGGTTTAAGGATTTGTCCAAAATCTTACAAAATCTTTTTCAAACTTTGAATGCGTCTAAATTTTTTCTTAATTTAAAGGAAAAAGATCTATCTAAACTCTTAAGATTTTCGGTCTAAATTATGAACATTTCCAAATTTTTTCGGTTTAAAACACACGAGTTTGTCTAAAATTTTACAGAATACCATTCTAGTTCTGTAAATTTTCCAAATTTATTGATTTAAAGGAATGGTTTGCACATTAAATTTTCCGTTACTTTAAAGGAAGGAGGTTTGTCTATTACATATTGCTTGTCTAAATTTTAAATTTTTTAGATTTTTATTGGCTTAAGACAAAATTTCACAGGTTTCTTGTTGGAATTAGAAATTTTTGTTATTTTTAGGGGAAAAAGAATTGTCTAAAACCTAAATATCAAATTTCCTTTAACTTAAAGGAGAAAGGTATATTGATAACCTCACACATTTCTTGTCTAAATTTTTAATTTGTTTAAATTTTAATCGGTTTAAAGAGAAAATTCTACAGATTTCTGGTCTAAGTTTGAAAATTTTTTGTGTTACAAGAAAAATGTTTGTCTACAATCTTGCAAATTTCTGAATTAAATTATAAACTTTCTTTGCTTTAAAGGGGAAAGGTTTGTCTAAAATCTTACATCCCTTTTTTACATTTTTGTTTTTTAAAATTTTTGTTGTTTTAATGGAAAATATTTACAGATTTCTGGACGAATTTAAAAATTTTATTTGCTTTAAAGCAGAAACATTTGTTTAACGCAATACAGATTTCTGGCCTAAACTTTACATATGAAAACCTTAAAAATGTTTTGTCCAATTTTGAATTTTACAAAATCATTCACTGTTTTAAAGGATAAATTTTACAGATTTCTAGTTTTCAATAATAATTTACCAATTTCAGGTATAAATTTTGAACTTAATAAATTTTTCATTGGTGGTTTAAAGAAAAAGTACAGGTTTCTGGTCTTAGTTCGAAAATTTTCTTTCGTTGAAAAAGGAAAGGTTAACCTAAAATCCTTTCTGAATTTTAAATGTTTCTAAGTTTTCTTGGTTCAAGGAATTTTCAGGCTTCTGGTGTAAACTCTAATTTCCATTTGGTTTAAAAAAGAACGGTTTGTCTAAGACCTTACCGAATTCTGTTCTAAATTTTGAATGCTTCTATTTTCCCACGGTTTAAAGGAAGAAGGTTTGACTAATATCTTACAAATTTTTTCCAAAGTTTAAATTTGTGTAAATTTTCATTGGTATAAAGAAAAATTTTATTACCTTTTGGTCTATATTCTAAATTTCTCTTAAATTTAAAGGAGAAAGGTGTGTTCAGAGTGCTACAGATTTCTGGTCTAAGCTGTAAATGACTAAATTTTTCCTCTGTTAAAGAAAAACGTTCTAAGATCTCCTCGATTTCTGGTCTAAATTTTAAATGCTTAACAATTTTTTCGCGATTTAACAAAAAGTTGGTTTAACTTCTACAGAATTGTGTTCTAAATTTGAAAATTTGTAACCTATTTGTTGATTTGAAGAAAAAAATCTTAACATTTCTGGTCAAAATTTAAAAATTTTCTTTGGCTTAAAGGAGAAGGATTGAAAACCTTACATATTTCTGATCTAATTTTGAAATCTCGTCAAAATTTTAACCGTCTATACATTTCCTCTGGTTAAAGAAATAATGTTTGTGTAAAATCTTACAGAATTGTGTTCCTAATTTTAAATTTTTGTAAATTTTTTATTGGTTTAAAGGAAGAATTTTACTGATTTTTGACTGGAATTCTAATTTTTTCTTTGATTTAAAGAAGAAAGATTTGTTCAAAATGTTACAAATTCCCGATCTATATTTTAAATGTATAAATTTCTTTTCTGTTTAAAGGAGGAAAATTTGTCTAAAATTTTGCAAACGTTTGAGCTTTTGTTAAATTTTTTATTGGTTTAAAAGCTTTATAGCATAAATTCTAAACTTCGTTTTAATTTAAAGGAGAAATGTTTGCTCAAAATGCTACATATTTTTTAACTAAACTCGAAATGTCTAAATTTGTTTTCTGTAAGGAGATTTGAATGAAATTTTACAAAATTCTGTTATAAATTTTGAACCTTTGTTAATTTTTTATTGGTATAAACGCAGAATTATTACTGATTTTTTGTCTACATTCTAAATTTCTCTATGGCTTAAAGAAGAAAGAATTGTTTAAAAAGTTACACATTCTTGTCGTAATTTTAAATGTCTAAATTTAAATTCTGCTTAAAAAAGAAATGTTTGTTTAAAATCTTACAGAATTTGTCCCAAATTTTGAATTTGTTTAGATTTTTATTGGTTTAAAGGAGAGGTTTTAATGATTTTTGGTGTAAATTCTAAATTTACCATTGGATTAAAGGAGAAAGATTTGTGAAAGAGATTACAGATCTCTCACAAAAATTTTAAATAGCTATACTTTACTGTGATTAAAAGAAATGTTTCTGTAAAATCTTACAGAATTCTGGTCCAAATTTTAAAGTTTTTTAAATTTTGACTGGTTTAAAAAAAAGATTTTAATGGTTTCGTGTATACATTTTAAGTTTTTCTCTGGTTTGAAAAAAAAAGGTTCATCGAAGGCTCTACAGATTTTTTGTCTAAACCCAAAATTTTAGTTAATTAAAGATTTTAAAGAATTCTGTTCTAAAATTTGATTTTTTCTAGTTTATTTGTTGTCTTAAAGGAAAAATAATTTCACGTATTTCTTGCTTAAATTGTAAACCCTTTAATGGCGTACAAAAAAGATTGTCTTAGCTCTTACAAAATTCTGAAAGCTTTTATTTTTTATTCGATTTAAAGAAGTGGTCTAATGGTTTAGAGAATGCCTTTACAGATTTTGAATTTGTCATTGGTTTAAAGCAAAAGTTTTACAGATTTCTGGTCTAAATTCTAAATTTTTTTTGGTTTAAAGCAGAAATGTTACAGACTCCTGGTCTAAATTTCAAATATCTAATTCATTCCTATGTTTAAAAAAGGGAAGTTTGTCAAAAACCTGACGGAATTCTGTTCAAAATTTTGAATTTTCTAAGTTTTCACTGGATTAAGGAAAATTTTTACAGGTATGCGGTGAAAATTTCAAATTTTTTCTTGATTTGAAGGCGAAAGGTTCGTCCAGAGTCTTACAGATTTAAATTTCAAAATTTTATTTGGTTTGAAAAAGAAAAGTGTGCCTGAGATCTTACTTAATTATGTTCTAAATTTGGATGCATTCAATTGTTCGTCAGTTTAAAAGGAAGAAGATTGATCTAAAATCTTACAGAATTCTGTTCTAAAGATGAACTTTTATAAATCCTTTCTTGATTTAAAGAAACTAATTTAATGATTTCTGGTTTAAACTTTTGAAATTTTATTTCTTTTAAAGGAAAAAACTTGTCTAAAATCTTACAGAATTCTGCTTTAAAGATGAACTTTTATAAATGCTTCATTGATTTAAAGAAAAAAATTTAATGATTTCTGGTTTGAACTTTTGAAATTTTATTTGTTTTAAAGGAAAAAACTTGTTTAAAATCTTACAAGTTTTTAACATTTAAAAAATTCTAACTGTTTAAATAGAAAGTTTCTACTCTTTCTTGTTTTAAATTAAAACTTTTCTATATTTTGCATTGGTTTAACGGAAAAACTTTACAGATTTGTGGTCTAGATCAAAATATTTGGTTTAAAGAAGAGAGATTTGTCGAAAACCTTATAAAATTTTGGTCTAAATTTTAAAGGTTTTTAAATTTCGTTAGGTTTTAAGGAGAATGGTTGGTCAACAGCCTTGCGATTTTTGGTCTAAATTTTTAAATTTTTTAAATTTACCATCATCTTATAGGAAATTTTTACAAATATCTGGTGTAAATGCTAAACATTTGCTTTGAAGGAAAAATTCTTGTCTAAAATCTTACAAAAATCTATTCTAAATTTTGAATTTTTAAATTGATTAATCTTTTAGAAGATCAATTTTACTGATTTTGAGTCTAAATTTAAAATTTTCTTAGTTTTTCCAAAGCTTTACTAATTTTTATTCCAAATTTTAAATTTTGATGCTTTCAAAATTTTTTTTTGTTTATTGGAGAAATTTTCGTATAAACCGGTTCACATTTTGACGCTTTCAAAAATTTCCTTTTGTTTAATCGAAAAAGTTTTCCTAAGATGGTATAAATTTTGAAGCATTGGAAATTTTTCTTTTGTTTAACAGAGAAAGTTATGTTTAAACTGGTCTAAATTTTGTAGTTTTTGAAATATTCTTTTTGCTAAAGGAGAAATTATTGTGTAAACTTGTCTAGATTATGAAGATATCAAATTTTTTTCTTTTGATTATTGAACTGGTCTGAATTTTAAAGCTTTCGAAATTTACCTTTTGTTTAAAGCAGAAAGTTTTGTGTAAACTGGTCTAAATTTTAAAACCTTCGACATTTTTCTTGTGTCTAAATAGTAGGTTTGTCTATACTCGTCTAAATTTTGAAGCGTTATAAATTTTTCTTTTGTATAATTCAGAAAGCCTAGTCTAAACTGGTCTAAATCTTGAAGATTTCTAAATTTTACATTTGCTTAGAGAAGAAAGATTTGTTTAAAGTTGTCTAGATTTTGAAACTTTCAAAATATTTTCTTTGGTTTGTTGCAGAAAGTTTTGTCTAAACTGGCCTAAATTTTGACATTTTCAAAAGTTTTTTTTCTTAAAGCAGAAAGTTTTGTCAAAACTGGTCTAAATTTTGAAGATTTCAATTTTTTTGTTTCAAGCAGAAAGTTTTGTTTATGCTGGTTTAAATTTTAAGGTCTTCAAAGTTTTTTTTTGTTTAAAAGAAAAGTTTGTCTAAAAAGTTCTAAATTTTGAAGATATTGAATTTTTTTCTTTTGTTTAAAGGTGAAAGTTTAGTATAAACTTGTCTAAATTTTATAACTTTCGAAATTCGTCTGTTATTTAAAGGACAAAGTTGTGTTTTGCTTCAAGGAGAAAGTTTTGTCTAAGCCGGTCTAAATTTCGAAGTTTACATAAATTTTCTTTTGTTTAAAGCAGGAAGTTTTGCCAAACTGCTCTAAATTTTTTTGCTATCGTAATTTTTTGTCTAAAGAAGAAAGTTCTGTAAAAGCTTCTTTAAATTTCAAAGTTTTTGAAACTTTTCTTTTGTTTAAAACAGATAGTCTTGTATGTTTAAACTTATCTAAAATTTGATGCTTTTGAGGTTTTTTCTATCTAAAGTAGAAAGCTATATCTGAACTAGTCTAACTTTTGAAGTTATAGAAACTTATGTTTTGCTTAATGGAGAAAACTTTGTCTATGCTTATCTAAATTTGGAAGCTTTCTAAATTTTTTGTTTAAACGAGAAGGTTTTGTATAAACTTGTCTAAATTTTAAAGCTTTTAAAACTTTTCCTTTATCTAAACTGGTCTAAGTTTTAGAGATTTCAAAGTTTCTTTGTTTAAAGGAGAAAGTTTCGTCTAAACTAGTCTAAATTATGAATCACTCGAAATTTTACTTTTCTTTAGAGGAAAAAACCTTGTCTAAAATCTCCCAAAATTCATTACTAAAATTTGACTAATTTTAAACTCCATTTTGGTTAACCGAAGAATCTTTTGTCTAAAACATTACAGGTTTCTGTTCTAAAAATGTTTTTTCTTACGATTTTTTTAGAAATGACCAAAACCTTCTTCCGTTGTAGCGTTTGATTGTTGTAAGGATTTTTCTAACGTAAAGCGAAAGCAAAAGCTTAAAGTTAATATAAAATGTTGATATTTAACATCAGCTTTACATACCCTGGAGGTTTGTTCGAGTTGAGGACGTGGTGACTACAAAGGATATCAGCGATATGACTGTCAAGTGGGGTGTGGAAGTGCAAGTAACAGTTATACTGGTTTTGACCGATTATTGTTGAGAGTTGAATGTTCCTCGTCATGCGCGTGCTTATAAGGGCAGTTTTAAAATTGTTTCGCACTGGGTAAGTAAACCCACCTGTGAACTTCGTTGGAGGTAGGAAATAATCAGAAGGTCCACCTGTGTTCTTTAATATTAAACAATAAACAATTGTTTTAAACTAAAATAAGTTGAGTGATAAAGTCGTGGATCTCCTCGTTTGTGATATCGGTATAGACACCTGGTTGATTAGGTTTGGCACAACCAAGACCCCACGACACTATACCACCTAACACGTGTCCTCCATTTTCACCATCGATTACAAGTGGACCACCAGAATCACCCTGCAGTACTCTACAATTAAACCACGAAACCATATCGTACAACTCACCTGACAGGCGTCTTTTTTTCCTTGTGGATATCCCCAACATGACATGCGCATGGTTACATTGTACTGCTGGTGTAGGTCAGCGCAAACATCCCTATCTATGTTAGGAACTTCGACGACTTGCAAGATCGTGCTTCCAGGACCGCCTTGCCAGGTTGCACCCCATCCAGTTACCCACGAAGGTGTTCCAGCTTTAATAATATCGTTCCTCTTTGCCAGTTGAATCACGCCTATCGCGTCGGAGAGATCAAATGGAGCTTTGAGGATTACTATGGCAACATCGTAGTCAAGGCTTCGTTTAGTGAATCCTCTGTGATCGTAAATCGCTTGCAGTCCGCGCACTTCACCACCCGAAACTCGATCGTTGCTTCCAGCTTGAACGGAGAAGTACTCGAGATAAAAACTACAACAAAGCAAGGCTCAACTTGGGCGTTGCCTCGGTTTTAAATAACATACCCGTAATTGTATGTGCAGTGAGCTGCGGTTATGACTGCGCTTCGCGTGACTAAGGAGCCGCCGCAGCGGTGTTCATTGTACAAACGAAGTGAGACTTGGTGTTTGTAATCTTCGATTTTGGCATCCTTGCCTCCTACGATCCTACCCAAGCCTTTGGAAAACAGGTTTATAAATTTTGAATTTGTGTCAAAACTTACCTTGAGCGGCGACAAAAAATCCCACAACTAAAACCACACGAAACATTGTGAAACAGTGTCCGCAGCACTTCTACCAGGCGCTTTTAATTTGTTGGGAGACAATTTCTTATCATTGAGAGATATCCAAAAACCTGGGATTTGTTATATCTAATCTTCTGTTATTTAGGATTTGCATCTACTTTTTTCCTCGTAGTTTGGATTAATCGCCTTCCAATGCATTTTTCTGATGGTAAGATGCATGTGGCAGTTCTATGAGTACAATTTTTGAATAGTTCCAGTTTGGCCGAAACTTACCTGCTCGCGAAAAACAACAGGAAAACAATTTTTTTGGTTTAAGGATTTGTCCAAAATCTTACAAAATCTTTTTCAAACTTTGAATGCTTTTAAATTTTTTCTTAATTTAAAGGAAAAAAGTCTATCTAAACTCTTCAGATTTTCGGTCTAAATTATGAACATTTCCAAATTTTTTCGGTTTAAAAAACGAGTTTGTGTAAAATCTTACAGAATACCGTTCTAGTTCTGTAAATTTTCCAAATTTATTGATCTAAAGGAATGGTTTGCACATTAAATTTTCCGTTACTTTAAAGGAAGGAGGTTTGTCTATTACACATTGCTTGTCTAAATTTTAAATTTTTTAGATTATTGGCTTAAAGACAAAATTTCTCAAGTTTCTTGTTGGAATTAGAAATTTTTGTTATTTTTAGGGGAAAAAGAATTGTCTAAAACCTAAATATCAAATTTTCTTTAACTGATAGGAGAAAAATATATTGATAACTTCACACATTTCTTGTCTAAATTTTTAATTTGTTTAAATTTTAATCGGTTTAAAGGGAAAATTCTACAGATTTCTGGTCTAAGTTTGAAAATTTTTTGTGTTACAAGAAAAATGTTTGTCTACAATCTTGCAAATTTCTGAATTAAATTATAAACTTTCTTTGCTTTAAAGGGGAAAGGTTTGTCTAAAATCTTACATTCCTTTTCTACATTTTTGTTTTTTAAAATTTTTGTTGTTTCAATGGAAAGTATTTACAGATTTCTGGACGGAATTTAAAAATTTTATTTGCTGTTGAGCAGAAACAATTGTTTAAGGTCATACAGATTTTTGGCCTAAACTTTACATATGAAAACCTTAAAAATGTTTTGTCCAATTTTGAATTTTACAAAATCATTCACTGTTTTAAAGGATAAATTTTACAGATTTCTAGTTTTCAATAATAATTTACCGATTTCAGGTATAAATTTTGAAATTAATAAATTTCTCATTGGTGGTTTAAAGAAAAAAGTACAGATTTCTGGTCTTAGTTCGAAAATTTTGTTTGGTTTGAAAAGAGATCCTTTCTGAATTTTAAATATTTCTAAGTTTTCTTGGTTTAAGAAATTTTCAGGCTTCTGGTGTAGACTCCAATTTCCATTTGGTTTAAAAAAGAAAGGTTTGTCTAAGACCTTACCGAATTCTGTTCTAAATTTTAAATGCTTCTAATTTTCCCACGGTTTAAAGGAAGAAGCATCTTACAAATTTTTTCCAAATTTTAAATTTGTATAAATTTTCATCGGTATAAAGGTAAAATTTTATTAACTATTGGTCTATATTCTAAATTTCTTTTTTATTTAAAAAAGAAAGGTTTGTTCAGAGTGCTACAGATTTCTGGTCTAAGCTGTAAATGTCTAAATTTTTCCTCTCTTTCAGGAAAAACGTTCTAAGATCTCCCCGATTTCTAGTCTAAATTTTAAATGTTTTAAAATTTTTTTGCGATTTAACGAAAAAAGTTGGTTTAACTGAATTGTGTTCTAAATTTGGAATTTTTCTAACCTATTCGTTGATTGGAAGAAAAATGTTAACCATTTCAGGTTTAATTAAAAAACTTTCTTTGGCTTAAAGGAGAGGAGTTGAAATCTTTACAGATTTCTGGTCTAATTTTGAAATCTTTACTGGTTTAAAGGAAAATTTTTCGCATCGGTCTTTAATTTAAAATTCTTTTTTGTTTAAGGAGGAAGGTGTGTCCAAAGTTCCAAATTTCTAGAATAAGTTATAAATTTTTCATTAGGTTAAAGGAAGATTTTACAGGTTTTAGGTCTAAATTCTAAATTTTTATTTTGTGTAATAAAGAAAGGTTTGTTTGAGCTTTTTCGAAATTCTGTTCAAAATTTTGAATGCTTCTAAATTTTCCCGGGTTTACAGGAGAAAGATTTGGTCTAAAATCTTACAGAAATTTCTCCAAAATTTTAAAATTTTTAATTTTTCTCCTAGTTTTATTATTTTTTTTGTATGAAGTTTTAAAATTCCCGTTTGGTTTAAAGGAGAATGGTTTGTTTAAAATCTTACGGATGTCTGGGATAAACTTTAAGTATCTACATTTCTCCTTTTTTTGAAGGAGGAAGATTTGTCTAAAATTTTGCTAATGTATAAATTTTTGTTCATTTTTTATCGGTTTAAAGTAAAAAATTTACTGATTTCTGGTATAAACTCTAAATTTCTTTTTAGTTTAAAAGAGTTCAAAATGTTACAAATTTCTCGTCAAAATTTTAAATGTATATACTTTTCTTCTGGTTGAAGCTGAAACCATTTCTGCTCAAAATTTAAAAGTTTTCTTTGGCTTAAAAGAGAAAGATTGAAAACCATACAGATTTCTGGTCTAATTTTGAAATGTTTACTGGTTTAAAGGAAAGAATTTTCCCATCTCTGGGTTTAATTTAAAATCCTTTTTGTTTAAGGAGAAAGGTGTATCTTAAGTTCCAGATATCTAGAATAAGCTAAACTGCACTAGATTTTAAAACTTTCGGATTTTTTTTTCTGTCTGTTGGAAATAGTTTTGTCTAAAATGTCTAAACGTTAACGCGGACAAAATATTCCTATTGTTTAAAGCAGAAAGTTTTGCATAAACTGGTCTAAATTTTGATGATTTCAAATTTTTTTTGTTTAAAGCAGAAAGTTTTGTTTATGCTGGTTTAAATTTTGAGGCCTACGAAGTTTTTCTTTTGTTTAAAAAAAAGGTTTGTTTAAACTGCTCCAAATTTTAAAGATATTGAAATTTTTCTTTTGTTTAAAGGGAAAGTTTAGTATAAACTTGTCTAAATTTTATAACTTTTATTTAAAGGACAAGGTTCTGTTTTGTTTTAAGGAGAAAGTTTTGTCTAAACCGGTCTAAATTCCGAAGTTTTCAAAATTTTTCTTTTGTTTAAAGCCGAAAGTTTTGTCTAAACTGGTCTAAATTTTGAAGATTTCAAAATTTTTTTGTTTAAAGCATAAAGTTTTGTATATGCTGGTTTAAATTTTAAGGTCTTCGGAGGTTTCTTTTTGTTTCAAAGAAAAAGGTTTGTCTAAACTGCTCTAAATTTAGAAGGTATTGAAATTTTTCTTTTGTGTAAAGGGGAAAATTTAGTATAAACTTGTTTAAATTTTATAACTTTCGAAACTTGTCTGTTATTTAAAGACCAAAGTTCTGTTTCATTTCAAGGAGAAAGTTTTGTCTAAACCGGTCTAAATACCGAAATTTTCAAAATTTTTCTTTTGTTTAAAGCAGGAAGTTTTGTCCAAGCTGCTCCAAATTTTTAAGCTATAGTAATTCTGTTTTTGTTTAAAGGAAAAAGTTTTGACAAAGCTTGTTTAAATTCCGAAGCTTTAAAAACTTTTTTTAGTATCTGCTAAACTAGTCTTAATTTTGTTACTTTCAAATTCACTTATGTTTAAACTTATCTAAATTTCGATGCTTTTGAGGTTTTTTTTCTATCTAAAGCAGAAAGCTATATCTGAACTAGTCTAACTTTTGAAGTTTTAGAACTTATATTTAGCTTAAAGGAGAAAACTTTGTCTATGCTTATCTAAATTTGGAAGCTTTTTAAATTTTTTTGTTTAAACGAGAAGGTTTTGTATAAACTTGTGTAAATGTTGAAGTTTTTAAAACTTTTCCTTTATCTAAACTGGTCTAAGTTTTAAGGATTTCAAAATTTCTTTGTTTAAAGAAGAAAGTTTCGTCTAAACTAGTCTAAATTATGAATCACTCGAAATTTTACTTTTGTTTAGAGGAGAAAACCTTGTCTAAAATCTGCCAAAATTCTATACTAAAATTTGACTAATTCTAAACTCTCCTTTGGTTAACAGCAGAATCTTTTGTCTAAAACATTACAGTTTTCTGGTCTAAATACGGTTTTCTTACGATTTTTTTAGAAATGACCAAGACTTTCTTCCGTTGTAGCGTTTGATTGTTGTAAGGGTTTTTCTAACGTAAAGCGAAAGCAAACGCTTAAAGTTAATATAAAATGTTGATATTTAACATCGGCTTTACATACTCTGGAGATTTGTTCGAGTTGAGGACGTGGTGACTACAAAGGGTATCAGAGATATGACTGTCAAGTGGGGTGTGGAAGTGCAGGTAACAGTTATACTGGTTTTGACCGATTATTGATGAGAGTTGAATGTTCCTCGTCGTGCGCCTGCTTATAAAGGCAGTTTTAAAAATTTTTCGCACTGGATAAGTAAACCCACCTGTGAACTTTGTTGGGGGTGGAAAAAAATCAGTACTTCCACCTGTGATCTTTAATATTAAACAATAAACATTCATTGTTTTAAACTAAAATCAGTTGAGTGATAAAGTCGTGGATCTCTTCGTTTGTGATATCGGCATAGACACCTGGTTGATTAGGTTTAGCACAACCAAGACCCCACGACACTATACCAGCTAACACGTGTCCTCCATTTTCACCGTCGATTACAAGTGGACCACCAGAATCACCCTGCAGTACTCTACAATTAAACCACGAAACCTTATCGTACAACTCACCTGACAGGCGTCTTTTTCTCCTTGTGGATATCCCCAACATGACATGCGCTTGGTTACATTGTACTGCTGGTATAGGTCAGCGCAAACATCCCTATCTATGTTAGGAACTTCGACGACTTGCAAGATCGTGCTTCCAGGACCGCCTTGCCAGGTTGCACCCCATCCAGTTACCCACGAAAGTGTTCCAGCTTTAATAACATCGTTCCTTTTTGCCAGTTGAATCACGCCTATCGCGTCGGAGAGATCAAATGGAGCTTTGAGGATTACTATAGTAACATCGTAGTCAAGGCTTCGCTTAGTGAATCCCCTGTGATCGTAAATCGCTTGCAGCCCACGCACTTCACCACCTGAAACTCGGTCGTTGCTTCCAGCTTGAACCGAGAAGTACTCGAGATAAAAACTACAACAAAGCAAGGCTCAACTTAGGAGTTGCCTCGGTTTTGAATAACATACCCGTAATTGTATGTGCAGTGAGCTGCGGTTATGACTGCGCTTCGCGTGACTAAGGAGCCGCCGCAGCGGTGTTTATTGTATAAGCGAAGTGAGACTTGGTGTTTGTAATCTTCGATTTTGGCATCCTTGCCTCCTACGATCCTGCTCAAGCCTTTGGAAAACAGGTTTATAAATCTTGAATTTGTGTCAAAACTTACCTTGAGCGGCGACAAAAAGTCCCAGAACTAAAACCACACGGAACATTGTGAAACAGTGTCCGCACCACTTCTACCAGGCGCTTTTAATTTGTTGGGAGACAATTTCTTATCAGTGAGAGATATCCAAAACTCTGGGATTTGTTATATCTAATCTTCTGTTATTTAGGATTTGCATCTACTTTTTTTCTTGTAGTTTGGATTAATCGCCTTCCAAAGCATTTTTCTGTTGGTAAGATGCATGTGGCAGTTGTATGAGTACAATTTTTTAATAGTTCCAGTTTGGCCGAAACTAACCTGCTCGCGAAAAACAACAGAAAAACAATTTTTTTTGGTGTAAGGATTTGTCCAAAATCTTACAAAATCTTTTTCAAACTTTGAATGCTTTTAAATTTTTTCTTAATTTAAAGGAAAAAAGTCTATCTAAACTCTTCAGATTTTCGGTCTAAATTATGAACATTTCCAAATTTTTTCGGTTTAAAACACAGGAGTTTGTCTAAAATCTTACAGAATACCGTTCTAGTTCTGTAAATTTTCCAAATTTATTGATCTAAAGGAATGGTTTGCACATTAAATTTTCCGTTACTTTAAAGGAAGGAGGTTTGTCTATTACACATTGCTTGTCTAACTTTTAAATTTTTTAGATTTTTATTGGCTTAAAGACAAAATTTCACAAGTTTCTTGTTGGAATTAGAAATTTTTGTTATTTTTAGGGGAAAAAGAATTGTCTAAAACCTAAATATCAAATTTCCTTTAACTTATAGGAGAAAGGTATATTGATAACCTCACACATTTCTTGTCTAAATTTTTAATTTGTATAAATTTTAATCGGTTTAAAGGGAAAGTTCTACAGATTTCTGGTCTAAGTTTGAAAATTTTTTGTGATACAAGAAAAATGCTTGTCTACAATCTTGCAAATTTCTGAATTAAATTATAAACTTTCTTTGCTTTAAAGGGGAAATTTTTGTTTAAAATTTTACATTCCTTTTCTACATTTTTGTTTTTTAAAATTTTTGTTGTTTTGATGGAAAGTTCTTAGAAATTTCTGAGTAGAATTTAAAAATTTTATTTGTTTTAGAGCAGAAATATTTGTCTAAGGCCATACAGATTTCTGGCCTAAACTTTACATATGGAAACCTTAAAAATGTTTTGTCCAATTTTGAATTTTACAAAATCATTCACTGGTTTAAAGGATAAATTTTACAGATTTCTAGTTTTCAATAATAATTTACCGATTTCAGGTATAAATTTTGAACTTAATAAATTTCTCATTGGTGGTTTAAAGAAAAAGTACAGGTTTCTGGTCTTAGTTCGAAAATTTTCTTTGGTTTAAAAAGGAAAGGTCTACGTAAAATCCTTTCTGAATTTTAAATGTTTCTAAGTTTTCTTGGTTCAAGGAATTTTCAGGCTTCTGGTGTAGACTTCAATTTCCATTTGGTTTAAAGAAGAAAAGTCTGTCTAAGATCTTACAGAATTCTGTTCTAAATTTTGAATGCTTCTAATCTTTTTACGGTTTAAAGGAAGAAAGTTTGACTACTATCTTACAAATTATTTCCAAATTTTAAATTTGTGTAAAATTTCATTGGTATATTGATTTTTGGTCTATATTCTAAATTTCTCTTGTATTTAAAGGAGAAAGGTTTGTTCGAGTGCTACAGATTTCTGGTCTAAGCTGTAAATGACTAAATTTTTCCTCTGCTAAAGAAAAACGTTCTAAGATCTCTTCGATTTCTGGTCTAAATTTTAAATGCTTAACAATTTTTTCGCGATTTAACAAAAAGTTGGTTTAACTTTTACAGAATTGTGTTCTAAATTTGAAAATTTGTAACCTATTTGTTGATTTGAAGAAAAAAATCTTAACATTTATGGTCAAAATTTAAAAATTTTCTTTGGCTTAAAGGAGAAAGGTTAAAAGCTTTACAGATTTCTGTTTTTTTTTAAATCTTTACTTCTTTAAAGAAAATTTTTTAACATGTCTAGTCTTTAATTTAAAATTCTTTTTTGTTTAAGGAGAAAAGTGTGTCCAAAGTTCCAGATTTCTAGAATAAGTTATAAATTTTTCATTGGGTTAAAGAAAGATTTTACAGGTTTCAGGTCTAAATTCTAAATTTTTATTTTGTGTAATAAAGAAAGGTTTGTTTGAGCTCTTTCAAAATTCTGTTCAAAATTTTGAAAGCCTTTAAATTTTTCCGGGTTTAAAAGAGATAGGTTTGGTCTAAAATCTTACAGACATCTTTCCAAAATTTTGAATTTTTTAAACTTTTCTCCTAGTTTAGAGAAAAATTTTATTATTTCTTTTGTATAAAGTTTTAAAATTCCTGTTTGGTTTAAAAAAGAATGGTTTGTTTAAAATCTTACGGATGTCTGGGATAAACTTTAAGTATCTACATTTCTCCTTTTTTTGAAGGAGGAAGGTTTGTTTAAAATTTTGCCAATGTATAAATTTTTGTTCATTTTTATCGGTTTAAAGTAGAAAATTTACTGATTTCCGGTATAAACTCTAAATTGCTTTTTAGTTTAAAAGAGTTCAAAATGTTACAGATTTCTCGTCGAAATTTTAAATGTATATACTTTTCCTCTGGTTAAAGCTGAAACCATTTCCGCTCAAAATTTAAAAATTTTCTTTGGCTTAAAAGAGGATTGAAAACCATACAGACTTCTGGTTTAATTTTGAAATCTTTACTGGTTTAAAGGAAAGAATTTTCCCATCTTTGGTCTTTAATTTAAAATCTTTTTTGTTTAAGGAGAAAGGTGTGTCTTAAGTTCCAGATATCTAGAATAAGTTATAAGGTTTCCATTGGGTTAAAGGAAGATTTTACAGGTTTCTGGTCTAAATTCTAAATTTTTATTTTGTGTAATAAAAAAAAGTTTGTTTGAGCTCTTTCGGAATTTTATTCTAAATTTCAAAGGCTTCTAAATTTTACCGGGTTTAAAGGAAAAATGTTTGGTCTAAAATCATACAGAATTCTCTTCAAAATTTTGCATCTTTTGAATTTTTCTCTTAGTTTAAAGAAAAATTTTACTAATTTTTTTGTACAAAGTTCTAAAGTTCCTGTTTGATATAAAGGAGAATGGTTTGTTTAAAATTTTACAGATTTCTGTGATAAACTTTAAATATTTACATTTTTCCTCTTTTTAAAGAAAGAAGGTTTGTCTAAAATTTTGCAGTGCTTTCTGCTAATGTATAAATTTTTGTACATTTTTTTATCGGTTTAAAACGGAAAATTTACTAATTTCTGGTATAAACTTTAAATTTTTTTTAGTTTAAAAGAGTTTAAAATGTTACAGATTTTTCGTCAAAATTTTAAATGTCTATACTTTTCCTCTGGTTAAAGGAAAAACGTTTGTGTAAAATCTTACAGAATTGTGTTCCTAATTTTAAATTTTTGTAAATTTTTTATTGGTTTAAAGGAAAGATTTTACTGCTTTCTAGTATAAATTTTAAATTTCGCTTTAATTTAAAAGAGAAATGTTTGCTCAAAATTTTTCACCTAAACTTGAAATGTCTAAATTTATCTTCTGTTTAAAGAAAAAGATCTGTATAAAGTTTTACAGAATTCTGTTACAAATTTTGAACCTTTGTAAATGTTTTATTGGTATAAAGGAAGAATTTTACTGATTTTTGGTCTAAATTCTAAATTTCTCAATGACTTGAAGAAGAATTTTAAATGTCTAAATTTAAATTCTGCTTAAAGGAAAATGTTTGTTTAAAATCTTATAGAATTTGTTCCAAATTTTGATTGTATCTAATTTATTTGTTGTCTTAAAAGAAAAATAATTTCACGTATTTCTTGTTTAAATTGTAAACCCTTATATGGCGTAAAAAAAAGCTTGTCTTAGCTCTTACAAAATTCTGTTTTATATTTTGCAAGTTTTTAATTTTAATTCGATTTAAAGGAATAATCTAACGGTTTAGAAAATATTTTAACAAATTTTGAATTTGTCCTTGGTTTAAAGCAAAAATTTTACAGATTTCTGGTCTAAATTCTAATTTTTTTTTGTTTATAGCAGAAACGTTACGGACTCTTAATCTAAATTTCAAATATCTAAATCATTCCTAGGTTTAAAGCAGAAAAGTTTGTCAGAATTCTCAGAGGTTTCTTTCTCAATTGTTGTATGATTTATGAGTAAAGCTTTTGCTATAACCTCATCAAATCCTAGTCGAAATTTTGAATAACTCTATTTTCTTTTATATAAAGGAAAAATGTTTATCTAGAACGTTACAGGATTTTGCTTTTAATTTTTCTTTGATTTAAACGGAGAATGTTTGAAAAAACTTTTATGTAATCCTAGTCTAAATTTAACGAAAAAGGGTTTGTCTAAAATCTGACGAACTTATATACTAAACTCTTCTTTGGTTTAAAGGAAAAGGTTTGGTAGAAATCTCAAAAAATTCTAGTGTAAATTTAGACTAATTCTTTTTTTTTTATTTAAAGAAAAGGTGTTTGTTTAAAATCTTATAGGTTTTTGTTTTTATTTTGTTTTTGTTTAAAAGAAAAAAGTTTGACTAAAACCTTACACAATTCTAGCCTAAATTTTAAATAATTCTATTTTTCTTTATTTAAAGGAAAGGGTTTGTCTAAAACCTTACAGATTTCTACTATAACTTCTTTTGGCCTACAAGAAAAAAGTTTGGTTAAAATTCTACAGAATTCTAGTCTAAATTTTAAATAATCCTTTGTTTTTTATTTAAAGAATAGACGTTTGTCTAAAATCTTACAGATTTCTATTCTAAATTTTTCTTTGATTTAACGAAAAAGATTTATCTAAAACTTTACAGAATCCTATCTTAAGTTTTGAACAATCCTGTTTTTTAGGAAAGGGTTTGTCTAAAACCTTACAGATGTCTATTTTAAATTTTCCTTTGGTATAAAGGCTAAAACCTTACATAATTCTGGTGTAAATATTTATTAATTCTAATTTTCTTTATTCAAAAAAAGATTAGTCTAAAATCTTACAATTTTTTATTTTTAATGTTTTTTGGTTTAAAAGAAAAACGTTTGTTTAACATTTTACAGAATTCTAGTCATTTTGAATAATTCTATTTCCTATACTTAAGGAAAGAATGTTTATCTAAAATTCTACAGATTCCTATCCGAAATTTTCCTTTGGTTTAAAGAAAAAGGTTTGATTAAAACCTTATAGAATTGTAGTCGAAATTTTAAACAAATACCATTCTTTTAATTTAAAGAAAAGAAATTTGTTTAAAACCTTACAGATTTGTTGTTAATTTTAGCTAAAATCTTACAAAACTAGCCTAAACTTAAAACAAGTCTTATCTTCTATCTAAAAAGGAAGTTTGTCTAAAACATTTAAATTCACGTTTTCATTTTTTGTATGATTTAAAAGAGAAAGGTGTTGCTAAAACGTTATCAAGCCCTATACTAAATTTTGAACAACTCCGCTTTTTTCTACTTAAAGAAAAAGTGTTTGTTTAAAATCCTATAGATTTCTATTCTTTATTTTTCTTTGGTTTAAGAAAAAAGGTATGGTTAAAACCCTACAGAATTCTAGTCTAAATCTTGAATAATTTTATTTTTGTTTAAAAGGAAAAGGGTTGTCTAAAATCGTACAGGTTTCTGTTCTCAACATTTCTTTGGTCTAAAAAAGGTTTAACTAAAACGTTACAGAATTCCAACCTAAATTTTTGATAATCCTATATTTTTTTATTAAAAGGAAAAAGGTTTGTCTAAAATTTTACAGGTTTGTGTTAAAAAATTTTTTTTTGTTTAAAAGAAAAAAGTTTGGTTAAAATCTAAAATAATTGTAGTTTAATTTCATATAATTCTTGTTCTATTTAGATAAAGAAGATTTGCCTAAGATTGCTGTTCTAAATTTTACTTCGGTTTAAAGAAAAACATTTGACTAACACCTTATGGCTTTCTGGTCTAAATTTTAAATAATTCTTTGTTTTTCATTTAAAGAAAAATGGTTTGTTAAAATCTTGCAGGTTTCTCTTCTCAATTTTTTTAGTTTAAAGAAAAAAGGTTCGATTAGAGCCTTATAAAATTCTAGTTTAAATTTTGAATATCTCTATTTTATTTATTTAAAGATTTGCCCAAACCTTCATGTTTCTGTTGATAATTTTTCTTTGAATTAAAAGAGAAGGGTTTGGCTAGAGCGTTGTAAAATCCTAGTCTAAATTTTGAATAATTTTAATTTTTTATTTAAAGTAAAAGGATTTGTCTACAACCTTACAGCTTCCTGTTCTAATTTTTTTTTTGTTTAAAAAAAAGATTTGGTTAAACCTTACAGAATTCTAGCCTAAATTTTGAATAATTCTATTAATTCTTGATTTAAAGAAAGATATTTTTCTAAAATCTTACAAGTTTCTGTGTTTATTTCTCTTTAGTTTAAAAGAAAAAGGTTTGTCAAACATTAAAAAATTCTGACCTAAATTTTGAATTATTCTAGTTTTTATTTAAAGAAAAGGGTGTGTTTAAAACCCTACAGATTTCTATTTTAAATTATTTTCTGGTTTAAAGGAAAAAATGTTGGGCTAAAATCTTATAGAATTCTAGTTTAAATTTTAAACAAATATTCTTTTAATTTAGAGAAAAAGAATTTGTATAAAATCCATCAGATTTCTGTTCTCAATTTTTCTTTGGTTTAAAAGAAAAGGGTCTGGGTAAAACGTTATAGATTCCTAGGCTAAACTCTAAATAACTCCACTTTTTCTATTTTACGAAAAAGGGTTTGTCTAAAATCCTACAGATTTTTGTTTTCTAATTTTCTTAGGTTTATAAAAGGGTTTGGTTAATACCTTACAGAATTCTAGTATAAATCTCGAATAATTCTATTCTTCGTTTAAAGAAAAAAGGTTTAAAAGAAAAAGGTTTGACAGAAAATTTACAGAATTCCAATTTCGATTTTTTTTTCATTTAAAGGAAAAAGTTTGTCTAAATTCTACAGATTCCTGTTTTAAATTTTTTTTTGGTTAGAAAGAAAAAGACTCGGTTAAAATCTTAATTAATTCTAATTTAAGTTTAGAATAATTCAAATTTTATTTAGTTAAAAAAAAGGTTGTCTAAAATCTTATGATTTCTCTTTCAAATTTTTCTTTAGATTAAAGAAAAACGTTTAGCTAAATTTTCATGGCCTTTTGGTTTACATTTTGAATAATTATATTTTATCATTTAAAGAAAAACGATTTGTCAAAATCTTGCAGAATTCTGTTCTAAATTTTGATTTTTATAAAATTTTTCAGTGGTTTAGAAACAAAATATTACAGATCTTTGTTTTAAATTTTCAATTTCCTAAATCTAACAGGAAAAAGTTTGTCTAACATATTTTACAACCTGTTCTAGACTTTGAATTTTTCTAAATTCTTTATTGGTTTAAAGAAAGTTTTTTTATAGATTTTTTACTTAAATTCTAATTTTTGTTTATCTGTGCTAAATTTTGAGTTTTTTTAAATTTTCTGGTCGTTTAGAGAAAATATTTTGCACATTTGGTCTAAATTTCTTACTTTCAAAACGTTTGTCCTAAATCTTACAACAAAATTGTTTGTCTAAATACGGAATCTTTGTATAAACTGGTCTAAATTTTAAAGCTCTCAAAATTTTTCTTTTCTCTAAAAAAAAGCTTTAACTAAACTATCAAAATTTTAAAGCTTTTAAAATTTTTCTTTCATTAAAAAAAGAAAGTTGTGACAAAGGTAACCTAAATTTTATAGCATTCCTATTTTTTCTATTGTTCAAAGGAAAAGGTATTGTCTAAACTGGTCTAAATTTTAAAACCTTCAAAATTCTTTTTTTTGTGAACCTAGTTGAGACTGAGGAAAAAACAGAAAGTCCACATGTGTTCTTTAATATTAAACAATAAACATGAATTGTTTTATACTAAAATAAGTTGAGTGATAAAGTCGTGGATTTCTTCGTTTGTGATATCGGCATAGACACCTGGTTGATTAGGTTTGGCACAACCAATACCCCATGACACTATACCAGCTAACACGTGTCCTCCATTTTCACCATCGATTACAAGTGGACCACCAGAATCACCCTGCAATACTCTACAATTGAACCACAAAACCTTATCGTACAACTCACCTGACAGGCGTCTTTTTCTCCTTGTGGATATCCCCAACATGACATGCGCTTCGTTACATTGTATCTCTGGTATAGGTCAACGCAAACATCCCTATCTATGTTAGGAACCTCGACGACTTGCAAAATCCTGTTTACGGGACCGCCTTGCCTGGTTGCACCCCATCCAGTTACCCACGAAGGTGTTCCAGCTTTAATAACATCGTTCCTCTTTGCCAGTTGAATCAGGCCTATCGCGTCGGAGAGATCAAATGAAGCCTTGAGAATTACAATGGAAACATCGTAGTCAAGCCTTGGCTTAGCGTATTTTCCGTGTTGGTAAATCGCTTGCACCCGCGCACTTCACCACCTGAAACTTGGTCGTTGCTTCCAGCTTGAACGGAGAAGTACTCGAGATAGCCACTACAACAAAGCAAGGCTCAAGTTGGGCGTTGTTTTGGTTTCGAGTACCTTACCTGTAAGTGTATGTGCAGTGAGCTGCAGTTATGACTGCGCTTCGCGTGACTAACGAGCCGCCACAGCGGTGTTCATTGTACAAACGAAGTGAGACTTGGTGTTTGTAATCTTCGATTTTAGCGTCTTTGCCTCCTACGATCCTGCCCAAGCCTTTGGAAAACAGGTTTATAAATCTTGAATTTGTGTCAAAACTTACCTTGAGCGGCGACAAAAAGTCCCAGAACTAAAACCACGTGGAACATTGTGAAACACTGTCCGCACCACTTTTACCAGGCGTTTCTAATATTTTTGATAGACAATTTTTTATCAGTGAGAGATAGCCAAAAATGTGGGATTTGTTATATCTAATCTTTTGTTAATTGGGATTTGCATCTGCTTTTTTCCTCGTAACTTGAATTAATCGCCTTCCAAAGCACTTTTCTGACGATAAGGTACATGTGGCTGTCTTACGAGTACAATTTTTGAATGGTTTCAGTTTGGCCGAAACTAGCCTGCTTGCGAGAAAGAATAGGAAATTTTTCTTTTGGTTTAAGGTTTTGTCTAAAACCTTAAATAGATTTTGTTTCAATTTTTGATTGCTTCTAAATTTTTTTTAATTTAAAGGAAAAGAGTTTATCTATAATTTTAAGATTTTCTGTTTAAATTATAAACATTTCAAAATTTTTTCGGTTTAAAAGACAAGAGTTTGTCTAAAATCTTACAGAATACTGCTCTAATCCTTTAGATTTTCCAAATTCATTGATTTAAAGTAATGCTTTTGCAGATTTCTTGTGTAGGTTTTAAATTTTCCGTTACTTTAAGTGATGAAGTTTTGTCTATTTTGCACATTGCTTGTCTAAATTTTAAATTTTTAAAACTTTTATTGCTTAAAGAAAAAATTTCACAGGTTTCTTGCCGGAATAAAAATTTTTTGTTACTTTAGAAGGGAAACGATCGTCTCTAAAATCTTCTGGCCTAAATATCAAATTTTCTTGGACTCAAAAAAGAAAAGTTTATTAATAAACTTACACTTTCTTGTCTAAATTTTAAACTTGTTTAAATTTTAATTGGTTTAAAGGAAAAATTCTACAGATTTTTGGTCTGTTTTATAATTGTTTGTATTACAAAAAAAAGTTTGTCTACAATTTGGAAATTTCTGAATTAAATTATAAACTTTCTTTGCATTAAACGGGAAAGGTTTGCCTAAAATCTTACATTCCTTGTCTACATTTTTGTTTTTTAAAATTTTTGTTGTTTCGATGGAAAGTTTTTACAGATTTCTCGACGGAATTAAAAAATTTCATTTGTTTTAGAGCAGAAATATTTCTTTAAGATCATACAGATTTCTGGCCTAAACTTTAAATATGAAAACCTTAAAAATCTTTTGTCCAATTTTTAATTTTCCAAAATCATTCACTGTTTTAAAGGATAAATTTTACAGATTTTTAGTTTTCGATAATAATTTACCGATTTCAGGTCTAAATTTTGAAATTAATAAATTTCTCATTGGTGGTTTAAAGAAAAAAGTACAGATTTGAGGTCTTAGTTCGAAAAATTGTTTTGGTTTAAAAAAGGAAGGATCTACCTAAGATCCTTTCTGAATTTTAAATGTTTTTAAGTTTTCTTGGTTCAAAGAATTTTCAGGCCTCTGGTGTAGACTCCAATTTCCATTTGGTTTGACGAAGAACGGTTTGTTTAAGACCTTACCGAATTCTGTTCTAAATTTTGAATGCTTCTAATTTTTCCACGGTTTAAAGGAAAAAGGTTTGACTAGTATCTTACAAATTTTTTGCAAATTTTATATTTGTTAAATTTTCGTTGGTGTAAAGGAAAATTTTTATTATTTTTGGTCTATATTCTAAATTTCTGTCGTAGTTAAAGGAGAAGGGTTTGTTCGGAGTGCTACAAATTTCTAGTCTAAGCTGTAAATATCTAAATTTTTCCTCTATTTAAGGAAAAACGTTCTAAGATCCCCTTGATTTCTGGTTTAAATTCTAATGCTTAAAAATTTTTTCGTGATTTAACGAAAAAAGTTGGTTTAACTCTTACAGAATTGTGTTCTAAATTTGAATTTTTTTTAACCTATTCGTTGATTTGAAGAAAAAAATGTTAACCATTTCTGATCAAAATTTGAAGATTTTTTTTGGCTTAAAGGAGAAGGGTTGAAAACCATACAGATTTCTGGTCTAATTTTGAAATATTTACTGGTTTAAAGGAAAGATTTTCACATCTCTATAATATTTAAAATACTTTTTGTTTAAGGAGAAAGGTGTGTCCAAAGTTACAGATTTCTAAAATAAGTTATAAATTTTTTACTGGGTTAAAGGGAGATTTTACAGGTTTTTGGTCTAAATTTTAAAATTTTATTTTGTGTAATAAAAAAAAGTTTGTTTAAGCTGTTTCGGAATTTTATTCTAAATTTTAAATGCCTCTACATTTCTCTGGGTTTAAAAAAAAAGTTTGGTATAAAATCATACAGAATTCTCTTCACAATTTTGAATTTTTAAAATTTTTTTCTTAGTTTAGATGAAAATTTTACTAATTCTTTTGCATAAAGTTCAAATATTCCTGTTTAGTTTAAAGGAAATTGGTTTGTTTAAAATCTTATAGATTTCTGGCCATATTTCTTCTGTTTGAAGAAGGAAGGTTTGTCTAACATTTTACAGAATTTTCTGCCAATGTATAAATTTTTGTACATTTTTACTGGTTTAAAGGAGAAAATTTACTGATTTCTGGTATAAACTTTAAATTCCTTTTTAGTTTAAAGGAGTTTAAAATGTTACAGATTTTTCGTCAAAATTTTAAATGTCTATACTTTTCCTCTGGTTAAAAGAAAAATATTTGTGTAAAATTGTACAGAATTGTGTTCCTAATTTTAAATTTTTGTAAATATTTTATTGGTTCAAGGGAAGAATTTTACTGATTTTTGGCTTAAATTCTAATTTTTTTTTGGTTTAAAGAAAAAAGATTTGTTCAAAATATTACAGATTCTCGATCTATATTTTAAATGTATAATTTTCTCCTCTGTTTAAAGGAGGAAAATTTGTCTAAACTTTTACATAGTCATCTGCCAACGTTTGAGCTTTTGTAATTTTTTTGTATGTTTAAAAGATTTTACTGCTTTCTAGTATAAATTATAAATTTTGCTTTAATTTAAAGGAGAAATGTTTGCTCAAAACGTTACATATTTCTCCCCTAAACTTGAAATGTCTAAATTTGTCTTCTGTTTAAGGAAAGAGATCTGTAAAAAAATGTACAGAATTTTGTTACAAATATTGAACTTTTGTAAATTTTTTATTGGTATAAAAGAAGAATTTTACCGATTTTTGGTCTAAATTCTAAATTTCTTTATGGCTTGAAGAACAAGGATTGTTCAAAATCTTACAGATTTTACTCGAACTTTTAAATGTCTAAATTTAAACTCTGTTTAAAGAAATGTTTGTCTAAAATCTTACAGAATTTGTTGCAAATTTTGAACTTGTTTAGATTTTTATTGGTTTAAAGAAGAAGCTTTACTGATTTTTTATCTAAATTATAAATTTACCGTTAGTTTAAAGGAGAAAGATTTGTGCAAAAACTTACAGATTTTTCAACAAAATTTTAAATATCTAACCTTTTTCTGCGATTAAAGGAAAAATGTTTGTGTAAAATCTTAGAGAATTTTATTCCAAATTTTAAAGTTTAAAGTTTCACTGGTTTAAAGAAACGATTTTACTGGTTTCGGGTATGAATTTTAAGTTTTTTCTTGAATTGAAGAAAAAAGGTTCGTCGAAAGCTTTACAGATTACTTCTCTAAACCTAAAATTTTATTTAATTAGAAATTTTGCAGAATTTTGTTCTAAATTTTGATTGGCTTAAAGGAAAAATCTCCAGTTTTTGGTCTATATTTAAAATTTTTTATTAGTGTAAAGGAGAAAGATTTGTCGGGATTCTTATTAGTACCTGGTCTAGATTTTTAATGTTTATAAAGTTTTCGTCGGTGTAAAGGAGAACGTTCGTTTAAAATTTTACAGTACTTTCTTCTAAATTTTGAATTTTTGTAACTTTTCATTGATTTGAAAAATAATTTCACGTATTTCTTGTTTAAATTGTAAAACCTTTTTATGGTGTAAAGAAGAAAAGCTTGTCTTAGCTCTTACAAAATTTTGTTTTATATTTTGAAGTTTTCAATTTTTATTCGATTTACAGTAATGGTCTAATGGTTTAGAAAATATTTTTACAAATTTTGAATTTGTCGTTGGTTTAAAGCAAAAATTTTACAGATTTCTGAAAATTCTAAATTTTTTCTGGTTTAAAGCAGAAGCGTTACAGACTCCTGGTCTAAATTTCAAATATCTAAATCATTTCTAGGTTTGAAAGAGAAAAGTTTGTTAAAAACCTTACCGAATTCTGTTCAAAATTTTGAATTTATTAAGTTTTCACTGGATTAAAGAAAAAATTTTACAGGTTTCTGGTACAAATTTCAAATTTTTTTTTGATTTGATGGAGAGAGGTTTGTTCAAAGTTTTACAGATTTAAATTCTAAAATTTTATTTAGTTTAAAAGAGAAAAGTGTGCATAAGGTCTTACAAAATTATATTCTAAATTTGGATGCATATAATTCTTCGTCAGTTTAAAAGGAAGAAGATTGGTATAAAATTTCGCAGAATTCTGTTCTGAAGATAAACTTTTATAAATCCTTAATTGATTTAAAGAAAAAAATTTAATGATATCTGGTTTAAATTTTTAGAATTTTATTAGCTTTAAAGGAAAAAGTTTGTCTACAATCTTACAAATTTCTAGCATATATTAAAAAATTCTAACCGTTCAAAAAGCAAATTTTTGCTCTTTCTTGCTTTAAATTAAAACTTTTATATATTTTTTCATTGATTTAACGTAAAAACTTTATAGATTTGTGATTTAAATCAAAATATTTGGTTTAAAGAAGAAAAGTTTGTCGAAAATCTTATAAAATTTTGTTCTAAATTTTAAAGGCTTTTAAATTTCGTTCGATTTCAAGGTTACAGGTGTCTGGCCTGTTTTTAAATTTTTTAATTTACCATTATTTTAAAGGCAATTTTTTACAAATATCGGGTGTGAGCGCTAAATATCTGCTTTAAAGAAAAATTCTTGTCTAAAATCTAACCGAAATCTATTTTAAATTTCAAATTTTTAAATTCATTAATCATTTAGGCAATCAATTTTACCGATTTTGAGTCTAAATTTAAAATTTTTTTAGTTTGCCCAAAGCTTTACTAATTTTTAGTCCAAATTTTAAATTTTGAAGATTTCAAAATAAATTTTTATTCTGATAATAAAAAAGGTTTGTCTAAAATCTTGCGAAGTTTTGTTATAAATTTTCAATGCTTCTAATTTTTTCTCGGGATTAAACCAAAAAGTTTGGTCTAATATCTTGCGCAATTCTCTTCCAAATATTGATTTTTTTAATTATTCTACTGATTTAAAGGAAAAAAATATACTAATTTGTGTATATAGTCTAAAATTCCTCTTTGATTTAAAGAAGAAAGGTTTGTTTAAAATCTTACAGATTTCTGGGACAAAGTTTAAATGTCTACATTTTTCCTCTGGAGAAAGGCTTGACAAAAATTTTACAGAATTCTCTGCCAATCTTTGAATTTTTGTATATTTCTACTGGTTTAAAACAGAAACTTTACTAATTTCTGGTATAAATTTTAAATTCTTATTTGGTTTAAAGAAGAAGGATTTGTTCAAAATGTTACAGATTTCTGGTCAAAATTTTAAATGTCTAACCCTTTCTGTAGTAAATTTTGTTCTAAATTTTTTATTGGTATAAAGGAGGAATTTTACTGATTTTTGGTATAAATTCTAAGTTTCTCTTTGCTTTAAAGAAGAAAGTTTTGTTCAAAATGCTACAGATTTCCGATCTAATTTTTAAATGTCGAAGTTTCTCATCTGTTTAAAGGAGGAAGGTTTGTCTAAAATTTGTCGAAAATCTTTGTCACTATTTGAACTTTTATAAATTTTTTACTGGTTTAAAGGAAAAATTTTACTCATTTTTGGTCTATATTCTAAATTTTTCTTTGGTTTGAAGGAGAAACGTTTGTTCAAAACGCTACTAATTTTTGTCTAAATTTTAAATGGGTAAATTTAAACTGTGCTTAAGGCAGAATTGTTTGTCTAAAATCTTACAGAATTATATTTCAAATTTGTATAGATTTTTATTGGTTTAGAGGAAAGATTTTACCGATTTTTTGAAATTTTAAATCTCTGTTTGGTTTAAAGGAGAAAGATTTTTTCAGAATGCTACAGATTTATAGTCAAAATACTAAATGTTAATCTTTTAAAAAAACTGTTTGTATAAAATTTTACAGGATTATGTTCAAAATTTTATAATCTTTTATTTTTTCTCTGGTTTAAAGAAAAAATTTTACTGGTTTCTGGTATAAATTTAAAATTCTCCTTTAGTGTGAAAAAGGTTAGTCGAAAGTTTTACAGATTTCCTGCCTGAATTCTAATCTTTATTTAAAATATATAAAGGTTTGTCTATAATCTTACAAAATTCTGTTCTGTCTTTTGTTTGATAAATTATCTGTTGGTTTAAAGGAAAAATTTAACTGCTTTCTGGTTTATACTTAAAATTGTTTTTTCATTTGTTTAAAGAACAAATCTAGCTTTTTTTTGGTATAAATTTTAAATTTTTCTTCGCTTTAGAGGAGAAAGGCTTGTACAAAGCTTTACATGTTTCTTGTTTAAATTTCTAATTTAATTTTTATTTGGTTTAAGGAAGAAAGGTTTTTCAAAATCTTACAGAACTCTGTTTAAAATTTTTAACTTCTTTTAATTTTTGTTTGGCTTCAAGAAAAAATTTACTGGTTTCGGGTATAAATTTAAAATTTTCTTTTAGAGTGAAAAAAGGTTCCTCGAAAGTTTTACAGATTTCCTGTCTAAAGTCTAATTTTTATTTAAAGGTTAAAGGTTTGTTTCTAATCTTACAGAATTCTGTTATGTTTTTTGTTTTCTAAATTGTCTGTTGTTTTAAATAAAAAATTTAACCGATTTCTGGTTTATATTTAAAATTCTTCTTTTCACTTGTTTAAAGAAAAGTCTTACTGATTGTTTGGTATAAATTTTAAATTTTGTTTGGTTTAGAGGGGAAAGGCTCGTACAAAGGTTTACACATTTCTTGTCTAAATTTCTATTTTAATTTTAATTTGGTTTAAGAAAGAAAGGTTTGTCCAAATCGTACAGAATTCTGTTCTAAATTTTGAGTGTATCTAATTTTCTTCTCGGTTTAAGAAAGAACGATGGTCTAAAATTTTACAAAAGCTTTTATTGGTTTAAAGAAGAATTTAAATAATTCCTTGTCTAAATTTTTTGGTTCAAGGAGAAGGTTTTTCAAAATCTTAAAAACTCCGTTCTACACTTTTAATTTTTATAAATTTTTCATTATTTTAAAGGTAAAAGGTTTCTAGCCAAAGTTTCAGATGTTTGTAAAATTTTCATCGGTTTTTAAAAGAAAGGTTTGTTTAAAATCTTACAAAATTTTGTTTCAAATTTCAAATTTTTATAAATTTTTTTTGGTTTAAAGGAACAATTTTAGTTATCTCTGGTTTGAATCTTAAACAGTTCCAAATTTTTGTCGAATTAAAGGAGAAAGCTTTTTATTGGTAAAAAGATCAACTTTACTGGTTTCAGAAATAATTTTAAATGTTTCTAAATTTGTCCTCAGTTTAAAGCAGAAAGTTTGTTTAAAATCTTACATAATTTTTATCTACATTTTGAATTTTTATAATTTTTATTAGCTTTAAGAAGAGATACAGATTTTTAGTCCAAATTTAATTCTTCTTTTTTATTTAAAGAAGGAAGTTTCTTCAAGATCTTACAGAATTTTGTTCTAAATTTTGGAATTTTATAAATTTTTATTGGTTTAGAGAAATACAGATTTTTTGTCTAAATTCAATATTTCAACATTTGTTTAAATTAAAAGGTTTTCTCCAAACTCTTACCGAATTTTGTTCTAAACTTTGAATTTTTAAAAATTATTTTTCATATAAAGGGTACAGCTTCATCTAAATTATTACAGAATTTTCTTGCAATAATTTAAAGGAAAAAAACCTTGCTGGTTTCTATGGTTTAAAGGAGAAAGCTCTGTCAATAATTTATAGATATCTGGCTTATACCCTAAATTTTTCTAAATATTTCCTCGATTTAAAGGAAAAAAGTTTGTTTAAAATCTTATAGAATTTTTTCTTAAATTTCAAACCTATATAAATTTTTTATAGGTTTAAAGGAACAATTTTGGTGATTTCTAAATTTTCCTCTTGTTTAAAGAAGAAAAGTTTGTTTAAAATCGTACAGAATTTTGTTTAACTTCATACAGAATTCTGTTTTAAATTTTTATTCTTTTCTAAATTATTAGATGGGTTAAAGGAAAAATTTTACTGGTTTCTGGTTTAAACTTAACATTTTTTGTAAAAAGCAGAAAGCTTAGTTGATAATCTTACATATATCTGGCCTAGGTTTCAAATGTTTTCATGTTTCCCCTGTTTAAAGGAGAAAGCACTGTTTAGATCTTACAGAATTTTGTGCTAAATCTAAGACCTATATAAATTTACATTAGTTTAGAGAAAAAAAATTATGGATTTTCAGTCGAAATTCAATTTTTTTTGTTAAAAGTAGAAAGTTTCTCCAAAAATTTACAAGATTCTGTGCTAAATTTCAAATTTTAAAAAATGTTTCCCCGATATAAAGGAAGTGGCTTGGTTTCAACTTTTGCAGAATTCTGTTCTAAATTTTAATTTCTCTCTATATTATTTCTTGGTTTAAAAAAATTTTAGTGGTTTCTGGTTTAATTCAAAATTAACTTTTGTTTTAAGGAAAAAGGTTCGTGGATCTAAATTAGTTTATCTAAATTTGTCTCAGTTTAAAGAGAAAGGTTTACTTAAAATCATACAGAATCTGGTTCTAAACTCTAAAATTTTTTATTAATTTAAAGAGAAATTTTACCGATTTCTAGTCTAAATTTTAAATGTATCTAAATTTTTCTTTCGTTTAAAGGAGAAAGCTTTGTTTGAAATCTTAGCGATTGTGTTCTAAATATTGAATTTATATAAATTATTTATTAGTTGAAACGAAAAACTCTACTGACTTCTGGTCTAAATTTTTAAGATTTTAAATTTTTTATTGGTTTATAGCAGACACATTTGTCTAAAATCTTACAGAATTTTTTTCTAAATTGAATTGTTCTCAATTCTTTATAAATTTGAAAATTTTTCATTTGGTGTAAGGAAGCTCTAACAAACTTCTGTTTCAAATTTTGAATGTTTCTAATTTCTTCCTCGAAAGCAAAAGCGATGGTCTCAAATTTTAGAAAATATATTTCAAGTTTTGAATTTGTCATTGGTTTAAAGCAAAAAACTTACAGATTTCTTGTCTAAATTCTAAATTTTTCTTTGGTTTAAAAGAAAAGGCTTACAGATATCTGGTCTAAATTATAAATATCTAAATTTTTCCTCGGTTTAAAGGATAAACGTTAGTTCAAAATTTTCTAAATTTTCTAATTTTTCACTGGTTTTACTGGTTTCTGGTTTAAATTTTTAATTTTCCTTTGGTTGTCCAAAGTTTTACAGATTTCTTTACCAATTACAAATTTATATTCGGTTTAGAAAAGAAAGGTTTGTATAAAATCTTACAGAATTCTGTTCTAAATTTTAAACTTTTATAAACCATTTACCGATTTAAAGCGGAAATATGGTCTAAACTTTTATAGAATTTTGTTGGATTCTAAATTAACTATTGGTTAAAAAAATGTACTGGCTTCTGATCTAAATTTGAAATTTTTCCATGGTTTAGAGGAGAAAATTTTGTCCAATATCTTACATACTTGCGGTGTAAATTTTAAGTTTCTATAATTTGCTTTGGTTTAAAGGAGAAAAGACCTTTGTTATAAATTTTCAATTTTTCTAAATTCCCAGTGGTTTAAAGAAGAAATTTTACAGATTTTTGGTCTGAACTTGAATTTCTCTTTGATTTAAAGGCAAAAAGTTTGTCCAAAATCTTACAGACTTTTGGGTTAAATTTAAAATTATTTTTTAAATCTTCGCAGGTTTAAAGTAACAATTTCATAAATTTCTGGTCTAAATTCTAAATTCTATATTAGGTTTAAAGCAAACGTTTAAAGAAAAAGTCTAGATTTCTAGCCTGATCTGTCCTTGGTTTGGGAGGTGATGCATTGTTAAAGATCTTGCAGATTTCAGTTCTAAGTTTTGCTACTGTTCCTATGCATTTCTGGTCTAAATTTTAAATTATTTAATATTTCTCACTGATCCAAATTCTAAATATTTATTTGATTAGAAGACAGAGGGTTATTTAAAATCTTACAGATATCTGGTTTAAATTGTAAATTCCTTTATAATCTTTACCGGTTTAAAGCAACAATTTCATAAATGTCTGGTCTAAATACTAAATTCCTATTAGTTTTAAAGGAGAAGTTTAAGGGAAAGGTTTGACAGATTTTTAGTCAGATTTTAAAATTTCTCTTTGGTTTGTAAGAGAACGAATTGTTTAAAATTTTGAGATTTCTGTTCTAGGTTTTACTTAGGTTCAAAGAAGAAAGGTTTGTGTGATATCTTATATATTTTTGGTCTAAATTTCGATTTTTTTTTTATATTTCACATAGGTTTAAATTCTAATTTTTTTTTTGATTTAAAGGACGAACGATTCTTTGAAATTTTTTGTTGAAATTTTGAATTCTCCCATATTTTCTATTGGGTTTTGGTTTATCTAAAACCCTAAAGATTTCTAGTATAAATTTTAAATGTTTTCAAATTCTTATGTTTTTGAGGAGAAGGGTATAAATTTTTGCAAAGTTTTAAATTGATTTAAAGGAGAAATTTTACAGATTTTTTGTCTATACTTTATTTTTTTTAGTTTGGGGGAGAGAGGTATCTTTAAAGTCTTACACATTTTCTGTCTAAATTATGGGTTTTTAAATTTTTTCTTTGTTTAACTTCGAAATTTTAGAGATTTCTGGTCTGCTATAGAGGAGAAGTCAGAAAGAGTACAAAGAGGTAATCAGTTGTGTTTTTTATTTAAATAATAAACATAATTCACTACATTGAAGTGTACTGAGTAATAAAGTTGTGAATTTCTTCGTTTGTGACTTCTGTGTAAACGCTAAGTTTATCAATTTTGGCACAACCTAAACGCCATAATACAATACCAGCTAGGACGTTTTGACCATCTCCACCATCGATTACAAGTGGACCTCCGTCATCGCCCTGTGGTACTTTAAAATTAAACTAGAACCCTTATCGTACAACTTACCTGACAAGAGTCCCTTCCTCCCTGAGAGTATCCCCAGCACGACATACGCTCTGTTACTTTATAAACGGGTAATAAATCAGCGCATTCGTCTCTATCCACGCTATAGACTTCGACGACTTGTAAGATCGTGTTTAGGGCATCTCCATAGCTCGTTTGGCCCCATCCAGTTACCCACGACGGTGTTCCAACTTCAATACCCAGGTTTTTCTCTGCCAGTTGAACGACACCAACCTTGTCGGAAAGGTTAAATGGATTTGTAAGAATTAAAATGGCAACATCGTAGTCATATTTTTGGATACTGTACTGTGGGTGTTGGTGAATCTCTTTGACGTTGCGTATTTGACCACCTTTAATTCGGTTCTCACTTCCAGCCTTTACGGTGAACGCGTCTGGAAAGGAACTATAACAAAGCGATGCTTAGTTTTGGGTGTTCGGTAATTTTGAATGACTTACGTGTAATAATAGACGCAGCGACCTGATGTTACTACAACGCTTGGAGTGACCAAAGAACAGCCGCACTGATGATAAGTGCGATAACGAAGTACAGCTTGATGTTTGTAGTTTTCGATTTTGGCATCCTGGCCACCTATAATTCTGCCGCCTGTTTAGAAAATTTATTAAAAGCGTCCATTTGTTTCAAAACCTACCTTGAGCGGCAGCTATAAATCCCAAAACTAAAACCAGGCGAAACATCTCGAAAAAATGGTCTAAATACCACCCTACCGGTTGCTTTTAAAGTTATTAGCACGTAACCCACAATCTCATAGACACCTGAAAACCGTTGCTGTGTCATTTTGTAGATTTGGTGTATCTAATCTAGGGATTTGCATATGCGCTAATTCCCAGCACTCGACGTGTGTACTGTCACTATAAGGTCGCATTTATGCAATTCAACTAGAAATTTTTTCCAAGTACGCCATTACTAGAAAACAAATCAATCAAAGTCTTCTGGAGTTAGAGAAGGTTCACGGATAGATTTGATGATGACCATGACGATTTCTACGTGTCCCTCTTACGCCAAATCTTCAATCTTCGTAAATTGACCCCAAAACTACAAAAGCAGCATCTTGCTAGACTCACCGCACCGGAATACATCCTCTTACACCTGTCGTTTACTTTTTTAAAGATTTTTCCTGTGTTAAAACTAGATTGAAAAAGTATCTTTTTGATATTCAAACCTTTTAGTGAATACTCTTCGAATGCTCTGCATATCGGAAAAAATGGCTTTAAAAAAAATTTACAGATTTTTGGTCTAAATTTTAAATTTTATTTCGTTTAATAGACAAAAAATTGTATGAAATCTTACATAATTCTGTTCCAAATTTTAGGCAAACATATCTCCTTTAAAGTAAAATGTTTCCTTTAAACCAATGAAAATACAGGTAGGATCCTAAAATTTAGACAAAAAATGTGTAAGATTTTCGAATAATCCTTTCTGCTTTAAACCGAGGAATAACTAAGAAACATTCAAAATTTTAGAAAAGGATTCTGTAAGATTTTAGACAAAAATTTCTACTTCACACCAAAGAAAAATTTCAAATAGAAATCAAAAATCTGTAAATGTTTAGCCTTAAATAAAAAAAAAGTAAAAAGAATTCATAATTCGAAACAGAATTTTGCACAATTTTAGACCAAACTTTCCTTTAAACCGAAGAGAAATCTTTAATTTGAAGGAAAAATGTTTTCAGATTTGTGGTCTAAATTTAAATACTTCTAAATCTTTCATTGCCTTTTAAAAGAAAATTTTCACAGATTTCCGATCTAAATTCTAGATTTCAGAAAGTTTGTTCTAAAATCCTATAGAAATCTGTCTAGAGATGAGCTTTTATAAATACTCTATCGGTTTAAAGGAAAGATTTTACAGACTTCTGGTATAAATTCTAACTTTTATTGATTTAGTGGAGATAGGTTTGTCTAAAATGTTACAGAATTCTGTTCTAAATTTTGAACGTTAGTAAATTTCTCCTCGGTTTAAAGCAGAAAATAGAAATCTGGTCTGAAGATGAGCTTTCATGAAAACTTCATTAATTTAAAGGAAAGATTCTACAGATCTCTAAATTTCTATTGGTTTCATAGAGACGGTTTGTCTAAATTTTGAACGTTTGTAAATTTCTCTTGGGGTTTAAAGCAGAAGAATTAGTCTTAAATCTTATAGAAGTCGTTTTTGAAGATGAACTTTTATTAACGCTTTAATATTTAAAGGAAAACCTTTACTGATTTCTGGTGTAGATCAAATTTTTCTACATTTTTCGTGGAATTAAAGGAAAGATTTTTTACTGATTTCTGATCTGAATTCTAAATTTTTCTTTGTTTCAATGGAGAAAAGTTTGTCTAAAATCGCACATATATTTTGTCTATTTTTAAAATTTTTGTAAAGTTTTCGTTGATTTAGGGAAAAGGTTTACAGATTTCTGTTTCAAATTTAACTTTTTCGTTGGTGTACGAGCTTTGTCACAAATCCTACACAATTCTATTCTAAATTTGGCATCTCTTTAATATTTTTTTTGGTTTAAAGGACGGGGTTTGTCTAAAATCTTAACGAGTTCTTTTCTAAATTATAAATTTTTCTAAAAATTTTATTATTTAATGGAAAAGTTTTACTGATTTTGGGTCTAAACTTTAAAATTATCTTTTGGTACAAAGGAGAAATGTTTCTCTCGAATCTTACAAAACTTTGTTCTAAATTTTGAAAGTTTGCAAATATTTGCTTAGTTTTAAAAAAAAAATTTTGTAAATTTTTTATTGTTCAAAGGAAAAGTTTTAGTATGTTTTCGTATACAGCTTCAAAATTCCCGTTTGGTTTGAAATAGAAAGGTTTGCTCAACATATCAGATTTGTAGTCTAAATCTTAAATGTTTAAATTTTTGCTTAGCTAAAAGTAGGGAAGTTGGTCTAAAAATCTTAGAAAATTCTGTTCCAAATTATAAATTTTTAAAATCTTTTAATGGTTTAAAGGAATAATTTTATTAATTCTTTTGTGTAACGTTCTAAAATTCTTTTTGGTTGAAAAGAGAAAAGTTTGTTCAAAATATTTCAGTTTTCTGCTCAATATTTTAAATGCTTATATAATTTTTTGAAAAGCAGTAGCCGCCATTGTAGAATCTATAAAATTGTCCAACTTTTTCTTCTTTCCCCAATTTAAAGGAGAAAAATTGGTCTAAACTCGTGTTGAACTCTGTTCCAAATTTTGAATTTTTCTAAACTATTGGTTGGTTTAAAGAAGAAAATGTTAACCATTTGAGGTCAAAATTAAAAATTTTTCTTTGGTTTAAAGGAGAAAGATTGAAAGCCTTACAGATTTTTGGCCTAACTTTGAAATTTTTATTGGTTCAAAGGAGAAATTTTACAGATTTCTGGTCTTTAATTTAAAATTCTTTGTGTTTAAGGAGAAAAGTTTGTCTAAAATTACAGATTTCAGGTATAAATAATGAATTTTTATAAATTTATCAATGGATTAAAGGAAAAATTTTACAGATTTCTGGTCTAATTTCTAAATTTTTATTTTGTGCAATAATGAAAGAAATTTTGTTCTAAATTTTCAATGTTTCTAATTTTTTCCCGAGTTTGAAAGAAAAGGTTTAGTTTAAAATCTTACAGAATTATTTTCTACATATTGAATTTTTTTAATTTTTCTATTGGTTCAAAGCATTTTGTTGTATTAGGTTGTAAAATTATCCTTGGTTTAAAGGAGAAAGCTTTGTTCCAAGTACTAAAGATTTATAGGACCAATTTTAAATGTCTACATTTTTCCTCTGTTTAAAGGTGGAAGGTTTGTCTAAGATATTACAGAATTCTCTTCCAATGATTGAATTTTTGCTTATTGTTTATTGGTATAAAGAAAAACTTTTATTGATTTCTGAAATGAGCTCTAAATATCTGTTTGGTTTAAAGGAGAAACGTTTGTTTAAAATCTTACAAACATCTGTTCCAATTTTAAATTTTTTTCGATATTTATTGGTTTAAAAGAAAAGTTATACTGATTTTTTGTCTAATTTCTAAATTTCCTTTTGGTTTAAAGAAGAAAGGTTTGTTCAGAATGTTACAGATTTCTTGTCAAAATTTTAAATGTCTAAGCTTTTCCTGTCTTACATTTAAAATTTTTCTTTGGTTTAGAAGAGAAAGGCTTTTTGAAAACCTTCCAGATTTCTGGTCGAAATCTAAATTTACAATTGGTGTAGAGATGACATATTTTTTTAGGCTAATACAGATTTCTGAATGAAAGTTTAAATACTTCTAATTTTTTCTGATTTAAAAGGAAAAACGCTAGCCCCAAAATCTTACAGAATTCTGTACCAAATTTCTAATGTTTAAAATCTATTATTGGTTTACAGGAAAACTATACCATTTTTTTTGTATAAGGTTCGAAAGCTTTCTTTTGGGTTAAACGAAAAGGGTTTGTTCAAAATCATATAAATTCCTGGTCTAAATTTTAAGTATCTAGATCTTTCTTCCGTTTAAAATAGTAAGTTTTGTCTAAATTCGTAAGCAATTCTAATTCAAACTTTGAATTTTTATAAATTTTTTTTGTTTAAAAAAAAACTTTTACGATTTCTGGTCTAAATTCTAAATTTACTTTAGTTTAAAGGAGAAAGGTTTCTTCAAAATGTTACAAACTTCTGGTCTAAATTTTAAATGTCAAATTTTGTCCATGTTTAAAGTAGAAAGCTTTGTCTAAAAAATTAAAGAAATATGTTCCAAACTTTAAATTTTTGTAAATTTTTTTCATTGGTTTAAAGGAGAAATTTTTACAGATTTTTTGTCTAAATTTTAAATTTCTTTTTGGTTCAAAGAAGAAAACTTTGTTAAAAGTGATACAGGTTTCTGGTCTAATTTTAAATGTCTAAATCTCTTCACTGTTTAAAAGATTTAGATTTTGTCTAAAATCTTACAGAAATCTGTTCCTGATTTTAAATTTTCCCAAATTTGTTACTGGTTTAAGGGAAAAATTTTACTGATTTTTAGTTTAAATTAATTTTTTTTCAATGAGTAATATCTTGCAGCAAGAAGATAATACTACGACGCTTGGAGTGAGTACGTAACAGCCACATGTATGATAAGTGTAATAACGAAGTATAGCTTGATGCTTGTAGTCTTCGATTTTGGCATCCTGGCCACCTATAATCCTGCTACCTGTTTAAAAAATTTATTAAAAACGTACAGTTTGTATCAAAACGTACCTTGAGCGGCTGCTATAAATCCCAAAACTAAAACAAGGCGAAACATCTTGAAATAATGGTCTAAATACCTCCCAACCAGCAGCTTTTAAAGTTGTTGGCACGTAACTCATAATCTCGTAAACACCTAAAAACCGTTGCTGTCATTTTGTAGATTTGTTGTATATAATCTTGAAATTTGCATCTGCACTCGACGTGTACACTGTCACTAAAAGGTCACATTTATGCAATTCAACTAGAATTTTTTTCCAAGTACGCCATTACTAGAAAACGAATCAATCAAAGTCTTCTGGAGTTAGAGAAGGTTCACGGATAGATTTAATGACGACCATGACGATTTCTTCGTGTTCCTCTTACGCCAAATCTTCAATTTTCGTTAGTGGACCTCTAAGTTACAAAAGCAGCATCTTGCTAGACTCACGACACCGGAATACATCCTCTTACACCTGGATTTTTAATCAGAGTCGTTTACTTTTTCAAAAATTTTTCCTGTGTTGAAGCTAGATGGAGAAAGAATTTTTTTGGTATTCAAACCTTTTAGTGAATACTCTTCGAATGCTCTGCATATAGGAAAAAAATGGGTTTTAAAAAAAATTACGGATTTTTGATATAAATTTTAAATTTTATTTCGTTTAATAAACAGAAAAATTGTATGAAATCTTACAGATTTCTATTCCAAATTTGAACGTTTTTAAATTTTTCTTCGGTTTAAAGGAGAGAGGTTGGTCCAAAATTGTACAGAATTCTGTGTCGAATAATGTATTTTTCCTAATTTTTTTATCGATTTAAGAGTAAACATTTACAGATTTTTGATTTCTATTTGAAATTTTTATTTGGTGTGAAGTAGAAATTTTTGTCTAAAATCTTACAGAATTCTGTTCTAAAATTTCGAATGTTTTTTAGTTTTTCCTCGGTTTAAAAGAGAAAGGTTTGTTCAAAAATCTTACAGATTTCTTGTCTAAATTTTGCATTTGCAAATTGGTTTAAAGGAAAAATTTTACCGATTTATTCTATTTATTTTTGCTTTAAAGGAGATGGGTTTGCCTAAAATTACACAAATTTCGGAACTAATATATTTGTGTTTCTTAATTTTTTCCTCGATGTAGAATAGTAATGGTGATCAAAAATCTTACAATTTCTATTGATTTAAATGAATAATTTTATGCATTTCTAGTCAAATTTTATATTTTATTTGGTTTATAGATCATTGTGTCCAAAGCTTTACCGAAGTCTGTTCCAAATTTCGCGTTTTGTAACCTTTTCATTGGTTTAAAGGGACGGTTTTATTTATTTCTGATCTAAACAACAAAAATTTTCTTTGTCGAAAGATTTGTCAGAAATCTTACAGATAGTGCTCTAAATTTAAAATATTTCTAAATTTTTTTCTTGGTTTAAACGAGAAATTTTAGTAAAAGTCTTTCAAAATTCTGTTCTAATTTGTGAATTTCTCGGTTTTGGGGAAAATTTCACAGATGCTAGTGATCTAAATAGAAGATTTGTTTAACATTTTACAGATTCTTGTTCTAAATTACGAATTATTCTAAATTTTGAATGTTTCTAAATTCTTCCTCGAACTAAAAAAAAAGTAAGATCTGACATGCTGCCAGATAATGTTCTAAGTTTCGAATTTCTTAAATTTTTTTTTGGTGGAAATGAAAGTTTATTGGTTACTGGTCTAAATTTTAAATTTCCTTTCGGTTTAAAGGAGGAAAGTTTGTCCAATATTTCTAGTGTTAATTTTAAATATTTTTATATTTTTCCTCTGGTTACAACCATACAAAATTCTGTTCTAGATTTTAAATTTTTGTTAAATTTTCCAGTGGCTTAAAGAAAGGATTTTACAGACGTTTGTTCTAAATTTTCAATTTATTATTGGTTTAAATGCGAAAGGTTTTGTCCCAAATCTTAAAAATTTCTGGTATAAATTGTAAATTTTCTTAAAATCTTCACATATTTAAAGTAAGAATATTATAAATTTCTTGTTTAAATTCTAAATTTTTATTAGGTTTAAAGGGAAAGCTTAAAGGAAAGTTTTACAGATTTCTATCCCAATTCTTAAACTTCTCTCTTTAGTTTGGAAAAGAACACATTGTCAATGCTCTTGCAGATTTTCGTTCTAAATTTTTCTTCGGTTTAAAGAAGAAAAGTCAGTGTAATATCTTATATATTTCTGGTCTAAGTTTTAAATTTGTTTATATTTTTTATATGTCTAAATTCTAATATTTTTTTTTTATAAAAGACGAAGGATTTTATAGACTTCCGGCCCAAATTTTAAAATTTAGTCGAATGACTGGTATAGGAAAATTTAAAATTTAGGCCAGAAATCTATAAAATCCTTCGTTTTCTAATCAAATAAAGAATTAGAATTTAGGCATATGAAAAATATAAAAAAATTCGAAACTTAGCCAGAATATATAAGATATTACACTGACCTTTCTTCTTTAAACCGAAGAAAAATTTAGTGCAGAAATCTTCAAGAGCATAGACAATGTGTTCTCTTCCAAACCAAAGATAGAAATTAAAAAATTATGGTAGAAATCTGTAAAACTTCCCCTTAAGCTTGCCCTTTAAACCTAATAAAAATCTAGAATTTAAACAGGAAATTTATAAAATTGTTATTTTAAACATGTGAAGATTTTAAGAAACCAGAAATCTTTAGGATTTTAGACACAACCTTTCGCATTTAAACCAAAGAAAAATTGAAAATTTAGAACAAAAATCTGTAAAATTCTTCCTTTGAATCACTGGAATATTTAAAAAAAATTTAAATTTAGAACAAAATTTTGTATTGTTGTAAACAGAGGAGAAATATAGAAATATTTAAAATTAACACTAGAGAAATTGGACAAACTTTTCTCCTTAAACCGAAGGAAAATTTAAAATTTAGACCAAAAACCAATAAACTTTTTTTAAGCTTATAAATACTGTAGAATAAATCCAGATTGATAACAGTATTCTGTAAGAATTTAAACCAAGCTGTCTCTTTCAAATTGGAAAAAACTTAATAAAAATTTAAAATTTAGAACAGAGTTTTTAAGATTTTGGTTGAACTTTTTACTTAAACAACAAAAAAACTTAATTTACAGCAAAAGCCAGTAAAATTATACCCTTCAACCAATGATAACTTTAAAAAAATTCAAAATATGACATTGAATTTTGTAAGATTTTAGACCAATCTTCTTCCTTTAAATTGAGGAAGAAATTTAAAATTTAAAACAGAATTCTTTAAGGTTTTGATAAACCTTTCTTCTTTAAATCGAGGCGAAATTTAGACATTTAATATTCAAACATCCCTTTAAACGAAAGAAATAGTTTACCAAAAATAGTAAAATTTTTCCAAAACACAATGAAAAATTTGCAAAAATTAAAAATATAGAAAAAATTCTGTAAAATTTTAAACAAATGCTCTTTTTTTAAACCGATAAAAAACTTAGAAAATTTAAATATCTATACCGAATATCGTATGACTCTCGACAAAACCTTTCTTCTTTAAACTAAGGAAAAATTTTATATATAGACTAAAACCCAGTAAACATCTTTCTTTAAAACAACTAATATTTTAAGAAGGCTCAAATTTAAAACAGAATTCTGCGAAATTTAAGAAGAGCTTTCTTTTTAAAACCAAATAGAAATTTAGAATTTAGACCGGAAATGTATACAACATTGGACGAACCCTTTTCCTTCAAATCAAAAGGAAATTTAAAATTTAGACCAGACCCAGTAAAACTTTTTTCTTTGAACCAGTGAAAATTAAGAAGAATTTAAAGTTTGGGATAGAATTTCTGTAATCTATTATACAAATATTTTTTTAAGCATAGGACAAATTTAGACATTTAAAATTTAGACCAGAAATCTGCAACGTTTTAAATAAACCTCTCCGCTAAAAGAACTTTAAAATTTAAGTCAAACATCATAGAAATTGTTCCTTTAAATCAATTTGAAAATGAGAAAGATTTAAAATTTAGAACAGATTTTGTTAGATTTTAGATAAACTTTTCTTCTTTAAAAGAAGGAAAAATTTAAACTTTCAAGATTGAGACCAGAAATCGGTAACATATTGAACAAACGTTTCTCCTTTAAACAAACCAGGAATTTTAAAGCTTTATATAACAAAATAGTCAAATTATTGCTTAAACCAATAAAAATTTTGGAACAAAATTCTGAAAGATTTAGACCAAACCGTTTTCTATAAATCCAGAAAAAATTTAGAAAGATCCAAAACTTAAAACACAATTCTGTAGGAGTTTAGATAAACTTTTCTTCTATACACCAAATAAAAATTTAAAATTTAGACCAAAAATTGGTAAATTTTTTTTTAAACCAATAACAATCTATAAAAATTTACAACTTAAACAAGAAATCTGTGATTTTGGGTTCATCTTTCTCGATAAACGAAAAAGAAAATTAAATTAAAGGTTAGAAATCTGTACAGTTTTTACTTTAAACCAGCGAAAATTTTAAATTAGACCAAAAATTTGTAAGGCTTTTAACAAACTTTTCTCCTCTAAGCCAAAAGAAATTTAAATTTTGGACAGAAATCGTTTAAATTAGTTTCCTTAAACCGACGAATAGTTTATAAGAATTCAAATAGGGGAGAATATTACAAGAATTTAAACTTTTGAACAGAAAGCTGTAAAATTATGAACAAACTTTTCTTTGTTAACCCAAGGGGAATTTTGGTGTTCTATACAACAAAATTAGAAAAAAATTTTTCTTTAACGTAATAAAAATTTAAAAAACTTAAAATTTTTAAAAAAGTTCTTAAAGGTTTTACACGAACCTTTCTCCATTAGACAAAGAAAATATTTAGATATTAAAATTTTAGACAAAAGATTTGTAACATTCTGAACAAACCTTTTTTAAATTACAGAGAAGTTTAGAATTTAGATCAAAAGTCGGCAAAACTTATCCTTCCATTCAAAATGTAAATAGGATTCTGTAATACCTTAAACAATCGTTTCACCTGTAAACCAAAAAAATTGTTAGAATTTATACCAGAATTTTGTAAAATTTTGGAAAAATCTTTCTCCTTCAAACTAAAAGGAAATTTAAAATTTAAACCAAGTACTAGTATAAGTGTTTTTTAGAAAAACTCAAAATCTTGAACAGAATTCTATAAGATTTTAGACAAACCTTTCGCTTTTAAACAGTGTAAAAATTTCGACATTTAAAATGTAGACCAAAAATATTAGAACAAAGCTTTCGCCTTTGAAACCAAAGATAAAGTTAAAATTTAGACCAAAAGTCAGCAAAATACATCCTTTATACCAATGAAAAAATTGACAAAAACTCAAAATTTTGAACAGAATACTGTAGGATTTTAGACAAACCTTTTTGATGTAGACATGAAGAGAATTTAGGTATTTAACATTTATACCAGAAATTTGTAACGTTTTGTCAAAGTTTATTCCTTTAAACAAAAGGAAAATTTAAAATTTAGGCCAAACATCGGTAAAACTTTTCCTTTAAACAAAAAAAAACTTATACAAATTTAAAATTTAGAAAAAATTCTGTAAAATTTTAACAAATGCTTCTTCTTTAAACCGATGGTAAATTTAGAAACTTTTAAAGAAACTCCTAAAAACTTTTCTTCTTTAAACTAGTGAAAATATAGACAAGAACCCAGTAAAATTTTTTGTTTAAGCCAACAAATAAGTTAGAAAAATGCAAACTTATATCACAATTTTGAAAATCTTTAAAAAAACTTTCTTCTTAAAACCAAGTAGAAATTCAGAATTTAGACAGAAAGTCTGTAAAATTTTAGACAAATCTTTTCTCTTTAAAGCAAGCGGAAATTAAAAATTTAAATGAGAACCAAGTAAAACTTTTTCCTTTAAAGAAGTAAAAAATTTAGAAAAATTCAAAATTAGACTTATAAAAAACTTGAAAAACTTAAAATTTGGATGAGTTTTCTAAGATTTTACACAAACCTTTCTCTATTAGACAAAGAAAATATTTAAACATTTAAATTTTAGACAAGAAATCTGTATCATTTTGAACAAACCTTTAGTTTTTAAATCAAAGAAAAATTCAGAACTTAGACCAGCATTGGTAAAATTTATCTTTAAAATTGAAATTTTGGGAGACAATTCTATAATATTTTAGACAAACCCTCCACCTTTAAACAGAAACAAAAGATAGACATTTAAAATTTACCCTAAAAATCCTAAAAATTCTCTTCTAAATGTGAAATTTCTTACAATTTGAAGGTGATAGCTTGGTTTAAATTCTTACAGAAAACTGTTCTAAATTTGGATTTATTCTAAATTATTAGTTAGCTTAAAAAAAATTTAGTGGTTTCTGCTATAAATTTTAAATTTACTTCGGTTTAAAGGAAGATAGTTTGTCTAATATTTCAAGTGTTAATTTTAAATGTTTCTATATTTCTCCTCTGTTTATAATCACACAAAATTCTGTTCTAAATTTTGAATTTTTGTTAAATTTTCCAGTGGTTTAAAGGAAGGATTTTACAGTTTCATGGTTTAAACTTTCAATTTTTCTTTGATTTAAACGCGAAAGGTTTGTCCAGAATCTTAAAGATTTCTGGTCTAAATTGTAAATTTTCTTCAAATCTTCACATTTTTAAAGTAACAATTTTATAAATGTCTTGTTTAAATTCTAGATTTTTATTAGGTTTAAAGGGAAAGCTTAATGGAAAGTTTTGCAGATTTCTACTCTAATTTCTGAATTTCTCTTTTTGGTTGGGAGGAGAACACATTGTCTATGCTCTTGCATATTTCTGTTCTAAATTTATTTCGGTTTAAAGAAGAAAGGTTAGTGTAAATCTTATACATTTATGGCTAAGTTTCAAATTTTTTATATTATTTATAGGCCTAAATCCTAATTTTTTATTTGATTTAAAGGAAGAAAGATGTTATAGATTTCTGGTCTAATTTTTAAATTTTCCTGTACCAGTCATTCGACCAAATTTTAAAATTTGGTTTATCTAAAACTTTACAGATTTCTGGTCTAAATTTTAAATATTTCCAAATTCTTATTCGCTTTTGAGGAGAAAGGTAGGTATGAATTCTTGCGGAGTTTTAGATTGGTTTAAAGGAAGATTTGTACAGATTTTTTGGTCTATTCTTTATTTTTTTTAGTTTGGAGCAGAAAGGTTTCTTTAAAGTCTTACACATATTTTGCTTAAATTTTGGGTTTTTAAAATTTTTTTTTGGTTTAACGGCAAAATTTCTGGTTTGAGTTTTAAAATATCGTTTGTTTTAGAAGAGAAGCCAGAAAGAGTACAAAAAGTCAATTAGCTGTGTCTTTTTATGTAAATAATAAACATAAATTTACTACATTGAAATGTATGAAGTAATAAAGTCGTGAATTTCTTCGTTCGTGACATCTGTGTAAATGCTAAATTTCCCAGTTTGGGCACATTTATGACGCCATAGTACAATACCAGCTAGTACGTTTTGACCATCTCCACCATCGATTACAACTGGACCGCCGTCATCACCCTGTGGTACTTCAAAATTAAACTAGAACCCTTATCGTACAACTTACCTGACAAGAGTCTCTTACTCCCTGGGAGTATCCCCAGCAACACATACGTTCTGTTACTTTATAGTCGGCGAGTAAGTCAGCGCATACGTCCTTATCCACTTTATAAACTTTGGCGACTTGTAAGATTGTGCTGAAAACATGTTCGTCGCTCGTTTGACCCCATCCAGTGACCCACGACGGTGTTCCAACTTCAATATCAAGGTTTTTCTCTACCAGTTTGACTACACCAAGCTTGTCGGAAAAGTTAAATGGATTTGTAAGAATTAAAATGGCAACATCGTAATCATATTTTTGCATATCGTACTTAGGGTGTTGGTGTATCTCTTTAACGTTACGTATTTGACCACCTTTAATTCGGCTCTGGCTTCCAGCCTTTACGGTGAATGATTCTGGACGGGAGCTATAACAAAGGGATACTCACTTTTGGGCGTTTGGTAATTTCGAGTAACTTACGTGTAATAATTGAGGCAGCGAGCAGATAATACTACGACGCTTGGTGTGAGTATGGAACAGCCGCACTTATGATAAGTGTAATAACGAAGTACAGCTTGATGCTTGTAATCTTCGATTTTGGCATTTTGCCCACTTATAATCCTGCCACTTGTTTAGAAAACGTATTAAAAGCGTCTAGTTTATATCAAAACATACCTTGAGCGGCAGCTATAAATCCCAAAACTAAAACAAGGCGTAACATGGCGAAACAATGGTCTAAATACCACCTAACCTGCTGCTTCTAAGGTTGTTAGCACGTAACTCACAATCGCGTAGATACCTAAAACCGTTACTGTGTCATTTTGTAGATTTGCTGTATCTTATCTTAAAATTTGTATCTGCACTAATTCTTCGCACTTGATGTGTGCACTGTCACCATGAGGTCACGCTTAGACAATTTAACTTGAAATTTTTTTCCAAGTACGCCATTAGGAGAAAACAAATCAAAGTCTTCTGGAGCTAGAGCTAGAGAAGGTTACGGATAGGTTTGATGAGGACCATTACAATTTCGACGTGTCCCTCATACGCTAAATCGTCAGTATTCGTAAGTGGATCTTAAAGTTACAAAAGCAGCATCTTACTAAACCCACGGCACATGAATGCACCCTCCTACACCTGGATTTTTAAACAGGAATGTTTACTTTTCCAAAGATTTTTTCTGTCTAAAAACTAGATGAATAAAGTATCATTTTGATATTAAAATTTTCTTGTGAATACACCTCGATCCCTCTGCATATCGGAAAAAATGGGTGTTAAGAAATTTTTTTAAGATTATTGGTCTAAATTTTAAATTTTATTTCGTTTAATGGACAAAGATTTGTATGAAATCTTACAAAATTCTGTTCCAAATTTGTAAAGTTTTTAAATTCATCTTTGGTTTAAAGGAGAAAGGTTGGTCTAAAATTGTACAGCAATCTGTTTTAAATTATGAATTTTCCGTAATTTTTTATTGATTTAAAGGTAAACATTTACAGATTTTTATTTGGAATTTTTCTTTGGTTTGAAGAAGAGATTTTTGTCTAAAATCTTACAAAGTTCTGTTCTAAAATTTCGAATGTTTTTTAGTTTTTCCTCGGTTTAAAGGAGAAAGGTTTGTTCGAAAACCTTACAGACTTCTTGTCTAAATTTTGGATCTTACCTATATTTTCATTGGTTTATAGGAAAAATTTTACCTATTTATTCCATATAATTTTTGCTTTAAAGGAGATAGGTTTGTCTAACTTTATACAAATTTCTGAACTAAAATATTTGTGTTTCTTAATTTTTTCCTTGATATAAAAGGGTAAGGGTGATCAAAGATTTTACAGATTTCTTGTGTATATCCCGAACTTTTCAATATTTTCTATTGATTTAAGGGAAAAATTTTATGCATTTTGGTCAACTTTCTTTATTTTATTAGTTTAAAGGAGAACATTCGCGTCCAATACTTTACAGAAGTCTGTTCTAAATTTTGTTTTTGTAAACTTTCCATTGGTTCAAAAAGAAAGTCTTACTAATTTCTTATATAAACTAAAAAAATTTCTTTGTATGAAAGAAGAAAGGTTTGTTAAAAGTTTTACAGATTTTGCTCTAAATTTAAGATATTTCTAAATTTTTTCCTTGGTTTAAAAGAGAAATTTTGGTCAAAAGTCTTTCTAAAATCTGGTCTAAATTGTGAATTTTTCGGGTTTTAAGGGAAAATTTCACGGCGCTAGTTAATTGTTATCTGGTTTAAAAAGAAGGTTTGTTTAAAATTATACAGAATCCTATTCTAAATTACGAATTATCCTAAATTTTGAATGTTTCTCCTCAAATTAAAAAAGAAAGGAATGTCCAACATGCTGCAAAATATTGTTCGTTTTGGATTTCTTTTAATTTTTTATTGGTGCAAATAAAATTTTTACTGAATTCCGGGTTAATTCTGTAGATTGTTTTTTGTTAAATGGTCAAAGAGTTTCAAATTACTGCTCTAAATTTTAAATGCCTTGAATTTTTTCCGCGGTTTGTAGGAAAAAAGATCTGTCTATAAGCTTAAAGAATTCAATTCTGAACGATGCACTTTTCTAAATCTTTTGTTGATTCATAGAAAAAAATTTCACAGATTTCTGGTCTATATATTAAATCAGCCTTTGGTTTAAAGGAGAAAAGTTACAGAATTCTGTTTTATAATTGGAATGTTTTTAAATGTTTCTTCGGTTTATAGGAGAAAGATTGGTTCAAAGTTTTCAAATTTCTTTTCTTAATTTTGAATTTTTTTTATATTCTACTTTGATTTATAGGAAAATTTTTTAGAGATTTCTGTTCTAAATTTAAATTTCTTAATTTTTTTTTGGCTTAAAGGAAAAATGCTGCAGATTCTTGGTCTAAATTCTAGATTTCTATTGGTTTAATGGTTAAATGTTTGTCTACAATCACAGAATTCTGTTCTAAATTTTGAACGTTTGTAAATTTTTCCCCGGTCTAAAGCAGAAATTTGCTCTAAAATCTTATAGAAATCTGTTCTAAAGATGGGCTTTTATAAACACTTTATTGGTATAAAGGAAATATTTTACAGATATCTGGTATAGATTCTAACTTTCTAATAGTTTAATGGAGAAAGGTTTGTCTACAATCTTACAAAATTCTGTTCTAAATTTTAAATGTTTGTAAATTTTTCCTCGGTTTGTCTAAAACCTTTAGAAATCTATTCTGTAGATGAGCGCCTATAAGTATTTTATTGCTTCAAAGAAAAGTTTTTACAGATTTCTGGTCTAAATACTAAATTTCTATTGGTTTAATGAAGAAAGGTTTTTTAAATCTTACAGAATTTTGTTCTGAATTTTGAACTTTTGTAAATTTATCCTCGGTATAATGCAGAAAGGTTTGTGCAAAGCTTTATAAGAATGTATTCTGAAGATGGGCTTTAATAAATATTTCAATTGTTTAAAGGAAACGTCTTACAGATTTCTAGTTTAAATTCTAAATTTTTATCGATTTAAGAGAAAAAGGTTTTATTAAAATTATACAAAATTCTGTTCTAAATTTTAAACTTTTGTAAATTTATCGTCGGTATAATGCAGAAAGGTTTATGTAAAGTCTTATAGAAATCTATTCTGAAGATGAGTTTTTATAAATATTTTATTGATTTAAAGGAAAGATTTTATATACTTTTGGTCTAAATTCTAAATTTCTATCGGTTTAATAGAGGAAGGTTTGTCTAGAATCTTACAGAATTCTGTTCTAAATTTTGAATGTTTGCGAATTTCTCTTACAATTAAAGTAGAAGGGTTGATCTGAAATCTTATGGGAGTCTGTTTTATGAACGCTTCATTGGTTTAAAGGAGAGCCTTTACTGATTTCTGGTCTAAATCAAATTGTTCTACATTTGTCATAGGATTAAACGAAAGTTTTTTACTGACTTCTGATCTGAATTTTAAATTTTTCTTTGTTTTATGTATAAAAGCTCAAATATTTTTTATTCAATTTTAAAATTTTTGTAAAGCTTTCGTTGATTTAAGAGAAAAGGTTTACAGATTTGTTTCAGATCTACCTTTTTTTTTCGTGTACGAGGTTTGTCACAAATCCCACACAATTCTATTCCAAATTTGGCATACCCTAGGATTTTCTTTGGTTTAAAGGAGAAGGGTTGGTCTAAAATCTTAACGAGTTCTTTTCTAAATTATGAATTTATCTAAAATTTTTATTAATTTAAAGGACAAGTTTTACTGATTTTTGATCTAAACTTTAAAATTTTCTTTTGGCACAAAAAAGAAATGTTTCTCTCAAATCTTACAAAACTGTGTTTTAAACTTTGAATGTTTTTAAATATTTACTTAGTTTAAATAAGAAGAATTTTTGTAAATTTTTTATTGTTCAAAGGAAACGTTTTAGTGTGTTTTCATATAAAGCTCCAAAATTACCTTTTGGTTTGAAGACGAAAGGTTTGCTCAAAATATCAGATTTCTAGTCTAAATCTAAAATGTCTAAATTTTTCCTTTGCTAAAAATAGAAATGTTTGTCTAAAATCTTAGAAAATTCTGTTACAAATTATAAATTTTTAAAATCTTTTAATGGTTTAAAGGAAAATTTTATTAATTCTTTTGTGTAACGTTCTAAAAATTCCTTTGATTGGAAAGAGAAAAGTTTGTTTAAAATGTTTCAGTTTTCTGCTCAATATTTTAAATGCTTATATAATTTTTTTGAAAAACAGGGCAGCCATCGTAGAGTTTATGAAATTGTCCAACCTTTTCTTCTTTCCCCAATTTAAAGGAGAAAAATTGGTCTAAACTCTTATCGAATTCTGTCCCAAATTTTGAATTTTTCTAAACTATTTGTTGGTTTAAAGAAGAAATTGTTAACGACTTGTGGTCAAAATTAAATTTTTCTGTGGTTTAAAGAAGAAAAGTTGAAAGCCTTACAGATTTCTGACCTAACTTTGAAATTTTTATTGGTTTAAAGGAGAAATTTTACAGATTTTGGGTCTTTAATTTAAAATTCTTTTGTTTAAGAAGAAAGGTGTGTCTAAAATCACAGGTTTCAATACAAATAATAAATTTTTATAAATTTATCATTGGGTTAAAGGAAAAATTTTACAAATTTCTAGTCTAATTTCTAAATTTTTATTTTGTGCAATAATGAAAGAAATTTTGTTCTAAAATTTCAATGTTTTTAATTTTTCCTCGAGTTTAAAAAAAACGTTTAGTTTAAAATCTTACAGAATTATTTTCTACATATTGAATTTTTTAATTTTCCTATTGGATTAAAAAAATTTTGTATAAGGGTCTAAAATTACCCTTGGTTTAAAGGAGAAAGCTTTGTTCCAAATACTAAAATTTCAAGAATAAATTTTAAATGTCTACATTTTTCCGTTGTTCAAAGGTGGAAGATTTGTCTAAGATCTTACAAAATTCTCTGTCAGTTTGAATTTTTGTTTATTTTTTTACTGCTAAAAAGGATTTCTGATTTCTGGAATGAACTCTAGAAATCTCGTTGGTTTTTTATAAGTTTTTTTTGCGTAAAAGAAAAATTTTACCGATGTTTTATCTAAAATTTTAAATTTCTCTTTTGTAAAGGAGAAGGGTTTGGTAGAATGTTACAGATTTTTGGTATAAATTTTTAATGACTAATTATCTTACAGAATTCTGTTCCAAATTTTAATTTTTTGTCACTTTTTTCATTGGTTTCAAGGATAAATTTTACGGTTTTTTGGTCTAAATTTTAACTTTATCTTTGGTTTCAAAGAAGAAAGCCTTATTCCAACATTTTTGGTCGAAATCTTTCCACTGTTAAAGGAGAGAAGTTTGTCTTAAATCTGTTCAAGATTTTAAATTTTTCTAAATTTTTCACCGATTTTAAGGAAAAATTGTACTGCCTTACTGGCATCTGGTTTAAATTTTAATTTTTTTTTAATATGAAGGAGAAAGGTTCATCCAAAATCTTACAGATTTTTGGTCTAAGTACTAACAATTTTTTTGTTTACAGATGAAATGTTTGTCTAAGGTCTTACAGAATTCTATCAAATTTTGAATGCTTCTATTTTTTTCGTGGTTTAAATGAAAAGGATTGGTGTAAAATCTTTCAGAATTTTTTTCCAGATTTTGAATTTTTTATAAATTTTTCATTAGTTTAAAGGATAAATTTTACCAACCTTTTGTCTAAATTCTAAATTTCTCTTTGGTTTAAAAAAGAATGGTGTGTTCAAAATGATATCGATTTCTTGTCTAAAGTTTAAATATCTAAATATTTTCTTTGTCTAATGGGGAAAGGTTCGTGTAAAATCTTAGAGAACTCGCTTATAAATTCTAAGTTTTTCAAATTTTTTACTAGGTTAAAGGAAAAGATTTACTAATTTTGTTGTACACAACCCTAAAATTCCCTTTGATTTGAAAGAGAAAAATTTGTTCAGAATTTTACAGCTCTGTTCGAAATTTTAAATTCTTATAATTTTATCTCCTATTTAAAGTAGAAAAGTTGTTCTAAACGAATACGAAATTCTTTTCTAAATTTTGAATTCTTCTAAACTATTCGTTGGTTTAAAGAAAATAATTTGAACGGCTTCTGTCCAAAATTAAAAATTTTTCTTTGGCTTAAAGAAGAAAAGTTTGTTGAAAGCCTTACAGATTTCTGGTCTAATTTTACGTTTTCGCTGATTTCGAAGAGAAACTTTACAGATTTCTAACCTTTAATTTAATTTTCTTTTTTGTTTATCGAAAAAGGCGAGCCTAAAATCACAGATTTCTTGTTTAAGTTGTGAATTTTTATAAATTGCTATAGGTTTAAAGAAAAAATTTACTGATTTTTGGTCTAAATTTTAAATTTTTATTTGTGTATAGAAGAAAGGCTTGTGTAAGCTCTTACAGAATTGTGTTTTAAATTTTGGATTTTTCCCAATCTTTTTTGGGTTTATAGAAAGCGGTTTGGTCTAAATCTCCCAGAATTTTGTTCAAAATTTTTTATTGGTTTAAAGAAATAATTTGAGTAATTCGTTATATAAAGTTCTAAAATTCCGGTTATTTAAAGAAACGTTTGTTCAATATGTTAATGATTTTTGGTCTAAATCTTGAGTGTTTAAATTTTTCCTCTTTTTAAAGATGAAAAGTTTATCTAACATCTTACAAATCTGTTCTAAATTTCAAACCTTCCTAATTTTTTAATTGGTTTAAAGGAACAACTTGTATGATATTTGACCTGAATTTTAAATTTCTTCTAGGAGAGAGATTTGTTTAAAGCGTTACAGATTTCTGTTTAAATTTTAAATGTCTAAATTTGTCCTATGTTTAAAGGAAAAATATTTGTATAATATATTACAGAGATTCTATCCTAAATTTTAAATTTTTCTTAATTTTCACTGGTTGAAAGGAAAAAGTTTTACTGGGACTGGTCTGAATTTTAAATTTTCTTTTGATTTGAAGGAAAAAGATTCGTCTAATGTTTTATAGATTTCTGATCTAAATTCTAAATTTCTATTTGGTTTTAAGAAAAAAGGTTTTTCTTAGATTTTGCAGAATTCTGTTTTAAATTTGGGCCTTCTTAAAATATTTGTTAGTTTAAAGAAAAAATTTCGCTTGGTTTTGGTCTATATTTAAAAATTTTTCTTAGTTTAAAGAAAAAAAGTTTGTTGAAAGTCATACGATATTTGGTATAGATATTTAATGTTTCTAAGTTTTTCATAGGTTTAAAGGAAGGACATTTGTTTGAAATTTTATAGAATTTCTCTTATTTTTGAATTTTTGCAAATTTTTCATTGGTTTTTGGAAAAATTTTACTATTTCTGGTAAGCTCTAATTTTTTTCTTTAGTTTAAAGGGACGTCTAAATATTAAATGTCTAAATTTCTTCTCGATTAGAGAAGTAAAGTTTGTCAAAACCTTAAAGATATCTGTTCAAAATTTTAAATTTTCTAATCCTGGTTTATAGATAAAATTTAATTGTCTAAACTCTAAATTTTTCTTTAGTTTAAAAAAGAAAGATTTGGATTAAACAAGAAGGTTTGTCTAAAATCTTCCAAAAATCTGTTCTAAATTTTAAATTTACAAAATTTCTTCCTCAGTTTAAAGGAAGAAGATTGGTCTAAAATCTTACAGAATTCAATGTTATATTTTTAATTTTTCTAAAGTTTTCATTGGTTTAAGAGTATAATTTTACTTGCTTTTATTGTAGATTAAGTTTTTGTTTTGTTTAAGTTAAGAATTTATCCAAAATCTTAAAAACTCTGTTTTTATAAAAATTTTCCCAATCTGAAGGAGATAGCTTGGTCTAAATTTTTACAGAATACTATTCTAAATCTGGATTTATTCTGAATTATTTGCTAGCTTAAAAAAGTGTACTGGTTTCTAGTCTAAATTTAAAATTTTTTTTCGGTTTAAAGGATGAAAGTTTGTCTAATATTTCTAGTGTTAATTTTAAATGTTTTTATATTTCTCCTTTGTTTAAAACTACACAAAATTCTGTTCTAAATTTTGAATTTTTGTTAAATTTTCCAGTGGTTTAGAGGAAAGATTTTACAGATTTTTGTTCTTAATTTTAAATTCTTCTTTGGTTTAAATGCGAAAGGTTTTTTTTTTAAATCTTCGTATCTTTAAATTAACAATTTTATAAATGTCTTGTTTAAATTCTAGATTTTTATTAGGCTTAAAGGGAATGTTTAACGGAAAATTTGACAAATTTCTGCCCTAATCTTTAAATTTAAATTTTTTTCTGTGGTTTGGTTTAAAAGAAAATACATTGTTTAGGTTCTTGCAGATTTCTGTTTTAAATTTTTCTTTAGTTTAAAAAAGAAAGGTTAGTGTAATATTTTATACATTTATGGCCTAAATTTCAATTTTTTTTATATTATTTATAGGCCTAAATTCTAATTTTTTATTTGATTTAAAGGAAGAAAGATGTTATAGATTTCTGGTCTAAATTTTTAATTTTCCTGTACCAGTCATTGGACCAAATTTTAAAATTTGGTTCATCTAAAACTTTACAGATTTCTGGTCTAAAATTTAAATATTTCCAAATTCTTATTCGCTTTTGAGGAGAAAGGTAGGTATGAATTCTTGTGTAGTTTTAGATTGGTTTAAAGGAAGATTTGTACAGATTTTTTGGTCTATTATTTATTTTTTTTAGTTTGGAACAGAAAGGTTTCTTTAAAGTCTTACACATTTTTTGTCTCAATTTTGGGTTTTAAATTTTTTTTGGTTTAATGGCAAGATTTCTGGTTTGAGCTTTAAAATATCGTTTGTTTTAGAAAAGAAGCCAGAAAGAATACAAAAAGTCAATCAGCTGTGTCTTTTTATGTAAATAATTAACATAAATTTACTACATTGAAATGTATGAAGTAATAAAGTCGTGAATTTCTTCGTTCGTGACATCTGTGTAAATGCTAAGTTTCCCAGTTTGGGCACATTTATGACGCCATAGTACAATACCAGCTAGTACGTTTTGACCATCTCCACCATCGATTACAACTGGACCGCCATCATCACCCTGTGGTACTTGAAAATTAAACTAGAACCCTTATCGTACAACTTACCTGACAAGAGTCTCTTACTCCCTCGGAGTATCCCCAGCAACACATACGTTCTGTAACTTTATAATCGGCGAGTAAGTCAGCGCATACGTCCTTATCCACTTTATAAACTTCGGCGACTTGTAAGATTGTGCTGAAGACATGTTCGTCGCTCGTTTGACCCCATCCAGTGACCCACGACGGTGTTCCAACTTCAATATCAAGGTTTTTCTCTACCAGTTTGACTACACCAAGCTTGTCGGAAAAGTTAAATGGATTTGTAAGAATTAAAATGGCAACATCGTAATCATATTTTTGCATATCGTACTTAGGGTGTTGGTGTATCTCTTTAACGTTACGTATTTGACCACCTTTAATTCGGCTCTGGCTTCCGGCCTTTACGGTGAATGATTCTGGACGGGAGCTATAACAAAGGGATACTCACTTTTGGACGTTTGGTAATTTCGAGTAACTTACGTGTAATAATTGAGGCAGCGAGCAGATAATACTACGACACTTGGTGTGAGTATGGAACAGCCGCACTTATGATAAGTGTAATAACGAAGTACAGCTTGATGCTTGTAATCTTCGATTTTGGCATCTTGTCCACCTATAATCCTGCCACCTATTTAGAAAACGTATTAAAAGCGTCCAGTTTATATCAAAACGTACCTTGAGCGGCTGCTATAAATCCCAAAACTAAAACAAGGCGTATCATGGCGAAACAATGGTCCAAATACCACCTAACCAGCTGCTTCTAAGGTTGTTAGCACGTAACTCACAATCGCGTAGATACCTAAAACCGTTGCTATGTCATTTTGTAGATTTGCTGTATCTTATCTTAAAATTTGTATCTGCACTAATTCTCCGCACTTGATGTGTGCACTGTCACCATGACGTCACGCTTATGCAATTTAACTTGAATATTTTTCAAGTACACCATTAGGAAAAAACGAATCAGTCTTCTGGAGATAGAGCTAGAGAAGGTTACGGATAGGTTTGATGATGACCATAACAATTTCGACGTGTCCCTCTTACGCCAAATCTTCAATTTTCGCAAGTGAACCTCAAAGTTACAAAAGCAGCATCCCACTAGAACCACGGCACAAGAATGCACCCTCCTACACCTGGATTTTTAACCAGGCACGTTTAATTCTTCAAAGATTTTTTCTGTCTAAAAACTAGATGAAGAAAGTTTCATTTTGCTATTAAAATTTTCTTGTGAATACACTTCGATCCCTCTGCATATCGCACAAAATGGGTGTTAATAAATTTTTTAAGATTATTGGTCTAAATTTTAAATTTTATTTCGCTTAATGGACAAAAATTTGTATATCTTACAAAATTCTGTACTGAATTTGGAAAGTTTTAAATTTCTTTTCGGTTTAAAGGAGAAAGGTTGGTCTAACATCGTACAGAATTCTGTCTTGAATATGAATTTTCTTTAACTTTTTATTGATTTAATGGCAAACATTTACAGATTTTTGATTTTTATTTGGAATTTTTCTTTGGTTTGACGAAGAGACTTTTGTCTAAAATCTTACAAATTTCTGTTCTAAAATTTCGAATGTTTCTTAGTTTTTCCTCAGTTTAAAGGAGAAAGGTTTGTTTGAAAATCTTACAAATTTCTTATCTAAAATATGGATTTTACCTATATTTTTTATTGATTTAAGGGAAAAATTTTACCGATCTTTTCTAAATTTTTTTTTGCTTTAACAGCGATAGGTTTGCCTAAAACTTCACAAATTTCTAAACTAAATTTTTGTGTTTCTTAATTTTTTCCTCGATGTATAATAGTAAGGGTTATCAAAAATCTTACAGATTTCTGGTGCATATCCTGAATTCTTCGATATTTTCTACTGATTTAAGTGAAGAATTTTATGCATTTCTGGTCAATTTTTTATTTTTATTTAGTTGAAAGAAAAACATTCGCGTTTATAGCTTTACAGAAGTCTGTTCTAAATTTTGCGTTTTGTAAGCTATCCATTGGTTAAAAGGAAAGTCTTACTAATTTTTTATATAAACTAAAAATTTTTCTTTGTTTGAAGGAACAAAGATTTGTCAGAAATCTTACAGATTTTGTGCTAAATTTAAAGTATTTCTATTTTTTCCTCGATTTAAAGGAGAAATGTTGGGCAAAAATCGTATAAATGTCTCGTCTAAATTGTGGATTTTTCGGTTTAAGGGCAAAATTTCATAGACGCTTGTTATGTGAAATAAAAGAGAGGGTTTGTCTACAATCTTACAGAATTCTGTTCTAAATTTTAAATGTTTGTAAATTTCTCCTCGGTTTAAAGCAGAAGACTTTGTTTAAAATCTTATAGAAATCCGTTCTGTAGATGAGCACTTATTAGTAATTTATTGCTTCAAAGGAAACTTTTTACAGATTTCTGGTCTAAATACTAAATTTCTATCGGTTTAATGAAGAAAGGTTTTTTAAATTTAAAAAATTGTTCCAAATTTTCAGCTTTTGTAAATTTATCGTCGGTATACTGCAGAAAGGTTTTTGCAAAACCTTATAGAAATCTATTCTGAAGATGGGTTTCTATAAATACCTCAATTGTTTAAAGGAAAAGTCTTACAGATTGATTTCTGGTTTAACTTCTAAATTTTTTTGGTTTGATTGAAAAAGGTTTTTAAAATCTTACAGAATTCTGTTCTGAATTTTGAACCTTTGTAAATTTATCCTCGGTATAATGCAGAAAGGTTTGTGTAAAATCTTATAGAAATATATTCTAAAGATGAGTTTTTATAAATATTATATTGGTTTAATGGAAAGATTTTACAGATTTTTGGTCTAGATTTTAAATTTCTATTGTTTTAATAGAGAAACATTTGTCTAAAATCTTAAAAATTCTGTTCTAAATTTCGAATGTTTGTGAATTTCTCTTACATTTAAAGCAGAAGGGTTGATCTAAAATCTTATAGGAGTCTGTTTTGAAGATGAACTTTTATAAACGCTTCATTGGTTTAAAGGAGAGCCTTTACTGATTTCTGGTCTAAATCAAATTTTTCTACAATTTTCATGGGATTAAAAGAAAGATTTTTACTAACTTCTGATCTGAATTTAAAATTTTTCTTTGCGTTATGTCTAAAATCTCACATATTTTTTGTCCAATTTTAAAATTTTTGTAAAGCTTTCGTTGATTTACGAGAAAAGGTTTACAGATTTTTGTTTCAAGTTTAACTTTTTCGTTGGTGTACGAGCTTTGTCACAAATCCTACACAATTCTATTCGAAATTGCGCGTATCCCTGATACTTTCCTTAATTTAAAGGAAGAAGTTCGTCTAATATCTTAACGAGTTCTTTATTAAATTACAGATTTTTCTAAAATTTTTATTAATTTAAAGGGAAAGTTTTACTGATTTTTGATCTAAACTTTAAAATTTTCTTTTGGCACAAAGAATCTTACAAAACTTTGTTCTAAATTTTGAATGTTTTAAATATTTGCTTTGTTTAAAAAGAGGAATTTTTGTAACATTTTTATTGGTTCAAAGGAAAAGTTTTAGTATGTTTTCGCATAGAGCTCAAAATTCCCTTTCGATTTGAAGGAGAAAAATTTGCTCAACGCATTACAGATTTCTAGTATAAATTTTAAATGTATAAATTTTTCCTTTGCTAAAAGTAGAATAGTTTGTCTAAATTCTTAGAAAATTCTGTTCCAAATTATAAATTTTTAAAATCTTTTAATGATTTAAAAAAAAAATTTACTAATTCTTTTGTGTAACGTTCTAAAATTCCCTTTGGTTTGAAAGAGAAAAGTTTGTTTAAAGTGTTTCAGTTTTCTGCTCTATATTTTAAATGCTTATCTAATTTTTTTGAAAAACAAGGCAGCCATCGTAGAGTCTATGAAATTGTCCAACTTTTTTTTCTTTTCAATTTTAAGGAGAAAAATTGGTGCGTTCCAAATTTTGAATTTTTCTAAACTATTTGTTGGTTTAAAGAAGAAAATATTAACCATTTGTGGTCAAAATTAAAAAATTTTCTTTGGTTTAAAGAAGAGAGGTTGAAAGATATCTGGTCTAAATTTGAAAATTTTAGTGGTAGAGGAGAAATTTAACAGATTTCGTGTCTTCAATTTAAAATTCTTTTTGTTTTAGGAGAAAGGTGTGTCTAAAATCACAGGTTTCTGGTATAAATAATGAATTCTTATACATTTTTTATTGGATTAAAGGAAAAATTCTACAGATTTCTGAAATAAATTAAATTTTTATTTTGTGCAATAATGAAAGGAATTTTGTTCTAAATTTTAAATGTTTAAATGTTTAGTCTAAAATTTTACAGAATTATTTTCTACATATTAAATTTTTTAATTTTTCTATTGGATTAAAGAATGTTTTTGTATTAAGTTTTAAAATTACCCTTGCTTTAAAGGTTTGTTCCAAATACTAAAGATTTCTAGGATAAATTTTAAATGTCTACATTTTTCCTCTGTTTAAATGTGGAAGGTTTGTCTAAGATATTACAGAATTCTCTTCCAATGTTTGAATTTTTGTTTATTTTTTATTGGTGTAAAGGAAAAATTTTATTGATTTCTGAAATGAACTCTAAATATTTCTTTGATTTAAAGGAGAAAGGTTTGTCTAAAATCCTACAAATTTCTGTTCCAATTTTAAACTTGTTTCGATATTTATTGGTTTAAAGGAAAAGTCGTACTGATTTTTTGTCTAATTTCTAAATTCCCTTTTGGTTTAAATATGAAAGGTTTGTTCTAAATGTTGCAGATTTCTGGTCAAAATTTTAAATGCCTAATCTTTTCCCGTCTTACATTTAAAATCTTTTTTTGGTTCAGAGGAGAAAGGTTTGTTGAAAGCTTTACAGATTGCTGGTCTACATTCTAAATTTATAATTGGAGTAACAATGAGAGGTTTGCTTAGGGTAATACAGAAATCTAAACTAAAGTTTAAATACTAATTTTTTTCTGGTTTTAAAAGAAAAAGGCTGCCCCAAAATCTTACAAAATTTTGTATCAAATTTTTAATTTTTTACAGGAAAAGTTATACTATTTTTTTAATATAAAGCTCGAAAATTCCCCTTTGGTTTGTACTAGAGAAGTTTAATTAAAGTGGTGTAGATTTTAGGTTTAAATTTTAAATGTATAGTTTTTTCCCTGTTGAAAGGAGAAAGTTTAGTCTAAATTCCTATAGAATTCTGTTTCAAATTTTGAATTCTTATAGGTTTTTTTTTGTGTAAAAAGAAGTTTTACCGATGTTCCATCTAAAATTTTAATTGTCCTTTTGTTTAAAAGAGAAGGGTTTGGTAGAATGTTACAGATTTCTGGTATAAATTTTAAATCCCCTATTGTTTCAATGTTTACAGCAGAAAGGTTTGTCTAAAATCTTACAGATTTCTGTTCCAAATTTTAAATGTTTGCCACTTTTTTTTATTGGTTTCAAGGATAAATTTTACTGACTTTTGGTTTAAATTTTAAGTTTATCTTTGGTTTCAAAGGAGAAAGCCTTGTTCAAATATTTTTGATCAACATTTTAAATGTCCAAAATTTTCCACTATTAAAGGAGAAAGGTTTGTATAAAATCTGTTCAAAATTTTAAATTTTTCTAAATTTTTCACCGATTTAAAGGAAAAATTTTACTGGCATTTGGTTTAAATTTTAAATTTTCTTTTGATATGAAGGGGAAAGGTTTATCCAAAATCTTACAGATTTCTGGTCTAAATTATAATATTTTTTTTGTTTACAGGTGAAATGTTTGTCTAAGGTTATACAGAGTTCTATTCAAATTTTAAATGCTTCTAATTTTTTTCGCGGTTTAAATGAAAAGAATTGGTGTAAAATTCTTCAGAATTTTTTATCCAAATTTTGAATTTTATAAATTTTCCGTTAGTTTAAAGAATAAATTTTACCAACCTTTGGTCTAAATTCTAAATTTTTCTTTGGTTTAAAAAAGAAGGGTGTGTTCAAAATGATACCGATTTCTTGTCTAAAATTTAAATATCTAAATATTTTCTTTGTCTAATGGGGAAAAGTTCGTGTAAAATCTTAGAGAACTCGCTTATAAATTCTAAGTTTTTCAAGTTTTTTACTAGGTTAAAGGAAAAGATTTACTAATTTTGTTGTACACAACCCTAAAATTCCCTTTGATTTAAAAGATAAAAATTTGTTCGGAATTTTACAGCTCTCTATTCGAAATTTTAAATTCTTATAATTTTATCTCCTATTTAAAGGAGAAAAAAACGCTTATAAAATTCTGTTCTAAATTTTCAATTCTAAACTATTCCTGGATTTAAAGAAAATAATTTGAACGATTTCTGTCCAAAATTTGAAATTTTTCTTTGGCTTACAGGAGAAAAGTTTGTTAAAAGCCTTACAGATTTCTGGTCTAATTTTACGTTTTCGCTGGTCTATTTTAATTTTTTTTGTTTATCGAGAAAGAATCACAGATTTCTTGTATTTTTAAATTATTATTGGTTTAAAAAAAAACATTTACCGATTCTTGGTATAAATTTTAAATTTTTATTTGGTATATAGGAGAAAGGTTTTTCTAAGCTCTTACAGAATTGTGTTTAAAATTTTAGATCTTCCTAAATATTTCCTGGGTTTATAGAAAACGGTTTGGTGTAAATCTTCCAGAATTTTTTTCTAAAATTTTTTATTGGTTCAAAGGAATAATTTGAGTTCTAAAATTCCTGGTTTGGTTAAAAGAGAAACGTTTGTTCTATATGTTACCGATTTTTGGTTTAAATTAAAAGTTTAAATTTTTCCTCCTTTTAAAGAAAAAAGTTTATCTAAAATCTTAGAAAATCTGTTCCAAATTTTAAATTTTTTCAATTTTTTAATCGGTTTAAAAGAACATTTCTATGATATTTGAGCTGCATTTTAAATTTCTTTTAGGAGAGAGGTTTGTTTAAAACGTTACAGATTTCTAGTTTAAATTTTAAATGTGTAAATTTGTTCTATGTTTAAAGGAAAAATATTTGTATAATACATTACAGAGATTCTATTCCAAACTTTAAATTCTTCTTAATTTTCACTGGTTTAAAGTAAAAACTTTTACTGAGTTTGGTCTGAGTTTTAAATTTAAATTTAAATTTTAAACGAAAAAAGTTCGTCCAATGTTTTATAGATTTCTGATCTAAATTCTAAATTTCTATTTGGTTTTAAAAAGAAAGGATTTTCTTAGATTTTACAAAATTCTGTTTTAAATTTGAGCCTTTTTAAAATATTTGTTGGTTTAAAGAAAGAATTTCACTGGGAATTGTGCAATATTTAAAATTTTTCTTTAGTTTAAAGAAGCAAGTCGAGGGTCATACGATATTCGGTATAGATATTTAATGTTTCTAAGTTTTTGCATTGGTTTAAAGGAAAAGCTTTTGTTTAAAATTTTACAAAATTTTTCTCCTATATTTTGAATTTTTGCAAATTTTTCATCGGTTAATGGAAAAATTTTACTATTTCTGGTAAACTCGAAATTTTTCTTTGGTTTAAAGAGACGTTTGAATATTAAATGTCTAAATTTGTCCTCGTTTTAAAGGAGAACGGTTTGTTAAAACCTAAAAATTCTGTTCAAAATTTTGAATTTTCTAATCCTTGTTTATAAAAAAAATGTAATTGGCTATACGTCTAAACTCTAAATTTTTCTTTAGTTTGAAAGAGAAAGGTTCGTCTAAAGTGTTACAGATTTCTAGTATAAATTTTAAATTTTTATTTAGTTTAAACAAGAAGGTTTGTCTAAAATCTTATAAAATCCTGTTCTAAATTTTAAATTTACGAAATTTCTTTCTCATTTTAAAGGAAGAAGATTGGTTTAAAATCTTACAGAATTCAATGTCATATTTGAAATTTTTCTAAAGTTATCATTGGTTTGAGGGTATAATTCTACTCGCTTTTGTTGTAAATTAAGTTATTGTTTTGCTTAAGTAAAAAGTTCATCTAAAATTTTAAAAACTGTTCTAAATTTTAAATTTTTACTAAGTTTTTTCCAATCTGAAGGAGACGGCTAGGGCTAAATTCGTACAGAATACTATTCTAAATCTGGATTTATTCTGAATTATTTGTTAGCTTAAAAAAGTGTACTGGTTTTTGGTCTAAATTTTAAATTTTTTTTCGGTTTAAAGGAGGAAAGTTTGTCTAATATTTCTAGTGTTAATTTTAAATGTTCCTATATTTTTCCTTTGTTTAAAACCACACAAAATTCTGTTCTAACTTTTGAATTTTTGTTAAATTTTTCAGTGGTTTAGCGGAAGGATTTTACAGATTTTTGTTCTCAATTTTAAATTCTTCTTTGGTTTAAATGCGAAAGGTTTTGTCTAAAATCTTAAAGACTTCTTGTCTAACTATAAATTTTTTTAAAATTTTCATATGTTTAAATTAACAATTTTATAAATGTTTTGTTTAAATTGTAGATTTTTATTGGGCTCAAAGGGAATGCTTAAGGGAAAGTTTTACAAATTTCTACCTTAATCTTTAAATTTTTCTCTGTTGTTCTCTTACAGATTTCTTTTCTAAATTTTTCTTTAGTTTAAAGAAAACGTTACTGTAATATCTTATATATTTCTGGTCTAATTTTCGAATTTTTTTTTATATTTTTTATAAGTGTAATTCTAATTTTTTTATTTGATTTAAAGGACGTAGGATTTTGTAAATTTTTTGGTCTAAATTTTAAATTTTACTATACAAGTCATTGAACTAAATTTTAAAATTTGGTTTATCTAAAACTTTATAGATTTCTAGTCTAGATTTTAAATGTTTCCAAGTTCTTATTCGGTTTGGAGTAGAAAGGTTGGTATAAATTCTTGCGCTGTCTTAGATTGGTTTCAAGGAAAATCTGTACAGATTTTATGTTTTTTCTTTTTTTTTTTAGTTTGGAGCAGAAAGGTTTCTTTTAAGTCTTGCACATTTTTGTCTAAATTTTGGGATTTAAAATTTTTTTTTTTGGTTTAATGGCAAAATTTTTGGTTCGAGTTTTAAAATCTTGTTTGTTTTAGAAGAGAAGCCAGAAAAAGTACAACAAGTCAATCAGCTGTGTCTTTTTATGTAAATAATAAACATAAATTTACTACATTGAAATGTATGAAGTAATAAAGTCGTGAATTTCTTTGTTCGTGACATCTGTGTAAATGCTAAGTTTCCCAGTTTGGGCACATTTATGACGCCATAATACAATACCAGCTAGTACGTTTTGACCATCTCCACCATCGATTACAACTGGACCGCCATCATCACCCTGTGGTGCTTCAAAATTAAACTAGAACCCTTAACGTACAACTTACCTGACAAGAGTCTCTTACTCCCTCGGAGTATCCCCAGCAACACATACGTTCTGTTACTTTATAATTGGCGAGTAAGTCAGCGCATATGTCTTTATCCACTTTATAAACTTCGGCGACTTGTAAGATTGTGCTGAAGACATGTTCGTCGCTTCGTTTGACCCCATCCAGTGACCCACGACGGTGTTCCAACTTCAATATCAAGGTTTTTCTCTACCAGTTTGACTACACCAAGCTTGTCGGAAAGATTAAATGGATTTGTAAGAATTAAAATGGCAACGTCGTAATCATATTTTTTATATCGTACTTAGGGTGTCGGTGAATCTTTTTAACGTTACGTATTTGACCACCTTTAATTCGGCTCTGGCTTCCGGCCTTTACGGTGTAAGGTTCTGGATTGGAGCTACAACAAAGGGATACTCACTTTTGGACGTTTGGTAATTTCGAGAAACTTACGTGTAATAATTGACGCAGCGAGAAGATGATACTACTACGCTTGGCGTGAGTATGGAACAGCCGCATTGGATGATAAGTGTATTGACGAAGTACAGCTTGATGCTTGTAATGTTCGATTTTGGCATCTTGCCCACCTATAATCCTGCCGCCTGTTTAGAAAACGTATTAAAAGCGTCCAGTTTATATCAAAACCTACCATGAGCGGCTGTTATAAATCCCAAAACTAAAACAAGGCAAAACATAGCAAAACAATGGTCCAAATACCACCTAAGCAGCTTCTTTTAAAGTTGTTAGCACGTAACTCTCAATCGCGTAAACACCTGATAACCGTTGCTGTATCATTTTGTAGATTTGTTGTATCTAATCTTGGAATTTGCATCTGCGTTAGTTCTCCACACTCGACTTGTAGACTAGAGTTATTAAGGTCACATTTACGCAATTTACCCTATGTAGGCACGTCACTTGGAATTTGTTATCAAGTACGCCTTTACTAGAAAACATATCTATTGACGTTTTTGGAGATAGAGCAGGTTTAAGGAGAGGTTTGATAACGACCATGATAATTTGGCATGCCCCTCCTTCACCAAATCATCAATTTATTTAGACTGCGAAGTTAGTTACAAAAGCAGCTGGTTATTGCACTCACGACAAAAGGCGGCACTATCAGATTCGACTTTCAACTAGACATGTTTATTTTTTCAAAGATTTTCCTGTACAAAAGCTAGTTTGGGGAAGTAGTCTTTAGAGATTAAAATCTTCTGGTGAGTACACTTCGAACTCTCTCTACTCCAACAAAAAATAAGTTTAAAAATATTCTGAATTTCTATTTCATTTAATTGGACAAATCTTTGTCTAAAGTCTTACAAAAGTCTGTTCTAAATTTAGAATGTGTTTAAATTTCTTCCCTTTTTATAGAAGAAAGGTGGGTCCACAATCCCCCAGAATTCTGTTTTGATTTTTTTATTAATTTATGGGAAAGCTTTTACAGATTTCTCTATGCATTTGAATTTCAAATCTCTAAAAATTGTTATCGGTATAAAGGAGAAATTTTGTTTGAAAACCTTACAGATGTTTTGTCTAAATCATGAATTTCTGTTTGGTTTAAAGGAGTAAAGTTTGCCTAAAATTTTACAACTTTGTGACTAAATTTTGTATCTAAATTTTTCCTCGAGTTAAAGGAGAAGGGTTGGTTTAAAATCTTACACATTTCGTTGATTTAAAGGAAAAATATTACAGATTTCTAATATTCTTTATCTCTATCTGATTTAAAAATAGAAAACTGGTATGTAAAGTCTGGAATTTTGTTTTACATTTTGAATCTTTCTAAACCTTTCATTGGTTTAAAGGAAAAACTTTACTATCTTTTTGTTTAATTTAAAAACTGTTCTGTCGATAAAGAAGAAATTGTTCAAATTTGTACAAAATTCTGCTCGAACACTAAGGCGTTTCTAAATTCTTCCTTGTTTTAAAAAAAAAGTTTTGGTGGTCAAAAATCTTACAAGTTTCCGGTTTAAATTTTGAACTTTTTTATATTTTCTATTGGTTTGAGCGCAAAATTTTACAGATATCTGTTATAAATTCTAAAATGTATTTGGTTTCAAAGACAAATATTTGTCTAAAACCTTACACAATTCTTTAAAATTCGGGTTTTTCTAAATTTCCGTTGGTTTGAAGGAGAAACGTTTGGTAATAGTGTTTATAATCCTTTCCTCGGTTCAATGTAAAGGGGTTGCTCGAAAATTTACTACTTGTGTTTTAGATTTTACTTTTTTTTTAAATTTTCTACTGAATTAAACAAAAAATTTTACTGATCCTTTGTCTAAACCTTTAAACTTCTCTTTGATTTAAAGGAGAAACGTTTGTCTAAAACCTTGCAGATCTCTGGTCTAAAATTGTAAAGGTTTCCAGAGTCTTCCTCGGTTTAAGGGAGCAAGTTTGGTATAAAATCTTACTGGTTTTTGGTCTAAATCAAATTCTTCGATATCTTTATTGGTTTAAAGAAAATCTTACCGATTTCTGGTCTAAATTTTCAATTTCGTTTCGTTCAATTTGGGAAAATTTGTCTAAATGTTACAGATCTCTGCTATAGATTCTAAATTTTTATACACATTTTATTGATTTAAAGGAGAATTTTACAAATTCACGGTCCAAATTTTATATTTTTTATTTAGTTTGAAGGCGAAAAATCTCTAAAGCGTTAAGAATTGTTTTAAATTTCGATTGCAATACAAATTTCTCATTTGTTTAAAAGAAAAAGGTTGGTTTAACGTCGTACAGAATTCTGTTCCAGATTTCGAAATTTTCTAATTTTTTTTATTGGTTTAAAGGAAAAAATTTGACACATTTCAGGTTTAAATTTTTAGTTTTTCTTTGACAATAGAGAGAACGATTTTTTAAAAATCTTACAGGGTTTTAGTGTAACCTGTCCCTATTCTTAAATTGTTATTTAGTTTAAAAAAAAAATGTTCGTCTTAAATCCTACAGAATTCTGTCTTAAATTTTGAATTTTTTAATTTTTCTCTGGTTTAAAAAACAAAAGCTTGTCTAAAATCTGTTCTAAGCTTCGAATGTTTCTAAGTCTTTCCTAGGTTGACAGGAAAAATGTTAGTCCATAATTTTTCACTGATATAACGAAAAACCTTTATAGGTTTCTGGTCTAGATTCTTAACATTTCTTTTAAAGGAGAAATGTTTGCTTAAAATCTTACAGAATTCTGTTCTGAAGTATGTACTTTTCTAAATTCTTTATTAATCTGTGGGAGAAACTTTTATGGATTTTCGGTCTATATTTAAATTTTATTTTGTTATATATTTTTCATTGGTTAACGGAAAGTTTTTACAGGTTTACGGTTTTTGACTTTTCTTTGGTTAATGGTGATAAATCTGTCTAGAATCCCACATACTTCTGGCCTAGATTTTAAACTTTATAAATCTTTCATTGTTTTAAAGAAAATATATTCACTAATGTTTGGTATAAATTTAGATTTTTCTATATTTTTCGTTGGTTTAATGGGAAAATTTTACAGGTTTCTAGTCTAAAGTCTAAATGTTTGTTTTACAGGAGAAAGGTGTGTCTAAAATTTTACAGAATTCTGTTTTGAACTATGAACCTTTCTAAATTTCTTATTAATTTATGGGAAAATTTTACGGATTTCTCGTCTATATTTTAAATTTTTTTTAGGTTGGAATCTTACAAAATTTCAAATGTTTCTAAATTCTTCCACGGCCTAAAGGAGAAAGGTTGGTATAAAATCTTACAAACTTCTTGTCTAAATTTCGAATTTTCTTATATTTTTCATTAGCTTAAAGAAAAAAAATGTTACCAATTCTTATCCGAATTTCTATTTTTCTTTTGTTTAAGGTGAAACGTTTATCTAAAATCATACAGATTTCTTATCGGAATTCTGAAACAAAATTTTTTATAAACTTCAGGTTTAAAATCTATGCTTTTACTTGGTTTATTAAAGGAATAAGTTGTTTTTAAAATCTTACAGAATTTTGTTTTAAATTTCAAATTCTTTTAATTTTGTCGTTTGTTAAAAGAAAAAGTTTCACAGATCTCTGGTTTAAATTTTTTCTTTTTCTTTGGCATGAAGGAGAGAGGTTTATCTAAAAATCTTACAAGTTTCTAGTCTAAATTTTGATTGTTTCTAATTTTTTTTTTTGATGGATAGGAGAAAGGTTGATATAAAATTTCACAAAATTCTGTTCTAAATTTTAAATTTTTCTAAATTTTTATTGATTTAAAGGAACAATTTTATTGGTTTCTGGTATGTTTGTCAAAAGTCATACAGATACTGCTCCAAATTTTAAACGTTTTTCCTCTTTTTTTGGTTTAGAGAAAAAGTGTTGATCAAAGATCTTACATTTCTAGTCTTTTTGAATTTTTCTATACTTTTAGACAAGGGGCAAGATTTCACAGACATTTGTTCTAAAATAAATTGTTATTTGATTTAAAAGAGAAACGCATATCTAAAATCTTACAGAATTCTATTTTAAATTTCGAATTTTTCTAAATTGTTTTTGGTTTAAAGGTGAAATGTTCATTTACAATTTTACAAAATTGTGTTATAAATTTTGAATGCTCCTATATTCTTTCTCGGTTTAAAGGAGAAAGGTTGGTCCAAATGTTAACAAAATTCTGTTCCAACTCTTTTTTTTTTAATTTTCCTTGAGTTGAACGAAAAATTTTACGGATCTTTGTTGTAAACCTTTACATTGTTCCTTGGCTTAGAGGAGAATAGTTGGAAAGTTGTAAAATTTTATTCGTTTAAAGGAAAAAAATTTGGTCCAAAATCTTATAAAAATCTGTTCTAAATTATGAATTTTTCAAAACTTTTCATAGATCTAAAGCAACAATTTTACCTATTTCTGATCTAAACTTTTAAAATTTGCTTTTGCGTAAAAAGAAAAGGTTGTCTCAAATCTTACAAAATTGTGCCCTTCATTTTGAACGCTTCCAAATTTTTGCTTGGTTTAAAGAAGGGTTTGTCTAAAATCCTAGAGATCTTTAGTCTAAATTTTTAACTTTTCTAAATTAATCATTACTTTAATGAAGAGCTTTTATAGATTTCTGGTCTAAATTCTAAATATTTGGGTTACAAGAGAAATTTTTGTCTAAAATATTACAGAATTCTATTCTGAACTATGTAGTGTTCTAAATTTTTTATTGATTGACAGGAAAGCGTTTATAGACCTCTGGTCTATATTTTAAATTGTTTTGGTTTAAAACTTATACAAAATTCTGTTCTAAACTTTTCTTCGACGCTGATACAAAGTCCTACAGATTTATTGTCTAAATTTTGAATTTTCTGTATTTTTCCTTGGTTTAAAGAAAAAAGGTTACCGACTTCTGATCCAGATTTTTAATTTTTTGGTTTAAAGGAAAAAGTTTTGTCTAAAACCTTACAGATTTCTGGTCTAAATTCTGATTTTATCTAAATTTTCATTGATTTAAAGAAAATTTTTTTACAGATTGCTGATTTAAATTCTATACTTTTTCTTTGTTTATTTCACATATAGCTGTTCTGAATTCAAAATTGTTATTTTATTTAACAAAAAAAGGTTTGTCTAAGATATTACACAATGCCTTTCTATATTTTGAATTCTTCTAAATTATTTCTTGGTTTAAAAGACAAATATTTGTTATAAACCATACATAATTATGTTTATATTTTGAAGTTAGAGCTGCGTCAAACCGACCTTACGTGAGGTCGAAAACAAAATGATGACGATGATTTGAATGGTTCTAAACTTCTTTTTCGGTTTAATGGAGAAAGGTTGGTCTAAGATGCCAAAAAAATTCTTGTCTAATTTTCCTTTTTTAATGCTTTGAATTTAAATGAAAAATTTTACAGATTTTTGTTCTAAACCTTTAAATTTTTCTTTTGTTCTTTTCTGTTCAAAACTTAAATGCTTAGCAATTTCTGTGGGTTTAAACAATAATGGTTGGCTTAACTGGTTACAGATTTGATACAAATTTTAAATTTTTCTATATTTTCACCGGTTTAAAGAAGAAATTTGCAGGTATCTGTATAATTTTAAATTTTTCTTTGATTTAAAGGAAAAGGTTTGTTTATAATCTTACAAAATTTTGTTTTAAATTATGAATACCTCTGAATTTTTCTTTTTTAAAGGAGTAAGCTTCATGCAAAACCCTACATTTCTAGTCTAAATTTTAAATGTTCTTAGTTTTTCTTTTTTGAGATTTAATCAAGAACAGTATGTATAAAATCATAGAATTCTCTGTTCCAATTCTTTTCATTATTTTAAACGAAAAGTTTTACAGATTTCTGGTTTAAATTTAGATTTTCTTTGGTTTAAAGGAGAGAGCTCTGTTCAAAATCATACAAGATAACTGGTATAAATATTAGATGTTTCTAAATTCTTCCTCGGTTTAAAGAACAGAGGTTGGTGTAAAATCTTACAGGCTCATGTTTTAAATTTTAGGTTTTCTAAATTTTTCATTGATTTAAAAGAAAAACTTTAATGTTTTCTGGTCTAAATTTAAATTTTTTCTTTGTTTAAAGGAGAACACTGTTGTTATCTAAGCTTTAATGTTTTTTAAATTTATGAAGGAGAAAGGTTCATGCAAAATCTTACAAATTTCTGGTCTAAATTCTAACAATTTTTTGTTTACAGGTGAAATGTTTGTCTGTCTTACAGAATTCTATTCAAATTTTTAATTTTTCCGCGGTTTAAATGGAAAGAATTGGTGTAAAATCCGTCAGAATTTTTTCCAAATTTTCAATTTTTATAATTATTTCATTACTTTAAAGGATAAATTTTACAAATCGTTTGTTTAAATTCTAAATTTCTCTTTGGTTTAAAAAAAAAAGAGTTTGTTCAAAATGATACAGATTTCTTGCCTAAAATTCAAATGTCTAGATATTTTCTTTGTCTAACGGATAAAGGTTTGTGTAAAATCTTAGAGAACTATTCCAAATTTTAAGTTTTTCAAATTTTTTATAGGTTGAAAAGAAAAAATGTACCAATTTTGTTGTATCTAAACACTAAAATTCTCTGTGATTTAAAGGAGAAAGTTAGTTCCAAATTTGATATTTTAAATGTTTGTAATTTTTTCCCCTATTTAAAGGAGAAAAGTTGTTCTAAATGCTTATAAAATTCTGTTCCAAATTTGAACGATTTCTATTTAAAATTTAAAATTTTTCTTTGGCTTAAAGAAGAAAAGTTTGTTAAAAGCCTTACAAATTTCTGTTCTAATTCTATATTTTCGCTGGTTTAGAGGAGAAACTTTACAGATTTCTAGCCTTTTTTAAATTTTTTTTGTTTATCGAGAAAGAATTACAGATTTCTTGTTTAAGTTGTAAATTTTTTTAAATTGTTATTGGTTTAAAGAAAAACATTTACTGATTCTTGGTCTAAATTTTAAATTTTTATTTGGTATATAGGAGAAAAGTTTTTCTAAGCTCTTACAGAATTGTGTTTAAAATTTTAGATCTTCTTAAATTTTTCCTGGGTTTATAGAAAACGGTTTTGTGTAAATCTTCCAGAATTTTCTTTCAAAATTTTTTATTGGTTCAAAGGAATAATTTGACCAACAAGATTCTAAAATTCTTGTTTTGTTTAAAGGAGAAACGTTTGTTCCATATATTACCGATTTTTGGTTTAAATCTTAAAAGTTTAAATTTTTCCTCTTTTTAAAGAAGAAAAGTTTATCTAAAATCTTACAAAATCTGTTCCAAATTTTAAATCTTTCCAATTTTTTAATCGGTTTAAAGAAATATTTCTATGATATTTGACCTGAATTTTAAATTTCTTTTAGGAGAGAAGTTTGTTTAAAACGTTAGGAGATTTTTGGTATAAATTTTAAATGTGTAAATTTGTCGTATATTTAAAGAAAAAATATTTGTACAATATATTACACAGATTCTAACCCAAACTTTAAGTTCTTTTTAATTTTTACTGGTTTAAAGGAAAAAGTGTTACTGGGGCTGGTTTGAATTTTTAATTTCCTTTTGCTTTACAGATTTCTGATCTAAATTCTAAATTTCTATTTGGTTTTAAGAAGAAAGGTTTATCGAGAGTCATACGATATTCGGTATAAATATTTAATGTTTCTAGGTTTTTCCATCGGTTTAAAGGAAAAGCATTTGTTTAAAATTTTACAGATTTTTTTCTATATTTTTTTTTGCAAATTTTTCATTGGTTTACGGAAAAATTTTACTATTTCTGGTAAACTCTAAATTTTTGTTTAGTTTAAAGAGACGTTTGAATATTAAATCTCTAAATTTCTCCTCGATTTAAAGGCGAAAGGTTTGTCAAAACCTTAAAGAATCCTGTTCAAAATTTTTATTTTTCTAATGCTGGTTTATAGAATAGGTTTAATTGGCTACATGTCTAAATTCTGAAATTTTCCTTTAGTTTGAAAGAGAAAGATTCGTCTAAAATTTTACAGATTTTCAGTATAAATTTTAAATTTTTATTTGGTTTAAACAAGAAAGGTTTGTCTAAGATCTTACAGAATTCTGTTCTAAATTTTAAATTTAAAAAATTTTAAAGGAAGACGATTGGTCTAAAAACTTACAGAATTCAATGTTGCATTTTAAATTTTTCTAAAGTTATTATTGGTTTAAGGGTATAATTTTATTTGCTTTTACTGTAAATTAAGTTTTTGTTTTGTTTAAATTAAAAGTGCATCCAAAATCTTAAAAACTCTGTTTTAACTTTTAAATTTTTATTAAATTTTTCCCAATCTGTAGGAGATAGCTAGGTCTAAATTCTTACAGAATATTGTTCTAAATCTGGATTTATACTGAATTATTTGTTAGCTTAAAAAAAGTGTACTGGTTTCTGGTCTAAATTTTAAATTTTTCTTTGGTTTAAAGGAGGAAAGTTTGTCTAATATTTCTAGTGTTAATTTGAAATGTTTCTATATTTCTCCTTTGTTTACAACCACACAAAATTCTGTTCTAACTTTTGAATTTTTGTTAAATTTTTCAGTGGTTTAGAGGAAAGATTTTACGGATTTTTGTTCTAAATTTTAAATTCTTCTTTGGTTTAAATGCGAAAGGTTTTGTCCAAAATCTTAAAGACTTCTGGTCTAACTATAAATTTTTTTAAAATTTTTTATGTTTAAATTAACAATTTTATAAATGTCTTGTTTAAATTCTAGATTTTTATTAGGCTTAAAGGGAATGCTTAAGGGAAAGTTTTACAAATTTCTACCCTAATCAGTAAATTTTTCTCGGTGGTTTGGTTTGGAAGAAAATACATTGTCTAGGCTCTTGCAGATTTCTGTTTTAAATTTTTCTTTAGTTTAAAGAAGAAAGGTTAATGTAATATCTTATATATTTCTGGTCTAATTTTCGAATTTTTTTTATATTTTTCTTAAGTGTAAATTCTAATTTTTTTTATTTGATTTAAAGGACGTAGGATTTTGTAGATTTTTGGTCTAAATTTTAAATTTTCCTCTACTAGTCATTGAACTAAATTTTAAAATTTGGTTTATCTAAAACTTTATAGATTTCTAGTCTAGATTTTAAATGTTTCCAAGTTCTTATTCGGTTTGGAGTAGAAAGGTTGGTATAAATTCTTACGCTGTCTTAGATTGGTTTTAAGGAAAATTTGTACAGATTTAATGTTTTTTCTTTTTTTTTTTTAGTTTGGAGCAGAAAGGTTTCTTTTAAGTCTTGCAAATTTTTGTCTAAATTTTGGGATTTTAAATTTTTTTTTGGTTTAATGGCAAAATTTTTGGTTCGAGTTTTAAAATCTCGTTTGTTTTAGAAGAGAAGCCAGAAAGAGTACAAAAAGTCAATCAGCTGTGTCTTTTTATGTAAATAATAAACATAAATTTACTACATTGAAATGTATGAAGTAATAAAGTCGTGAATTTCTTCATTCGTGACATCTGTGTAAATGCTAAGTTTCCCAGTTTGGGCACATTTATGACGCCATAGTACAATACCAGCTAGTACGTTTTGACCATCTCCACCATCGATTACAACTGGGCCGCCGTCATCACCCTGTGGCGATTCAAAATTAAACTAGAACCCTTATCGTACAACTTACCTGACAAGAGTCTCTTACTCCCTCGGAGTATCCCCAGCAACACATACGTTCTGTTACTTTATAATCGGCGAGTAAGTCAGCGCATACGTCCTTATCCACTTTATAAACTTCGGCGACTTGTAAGATTGTGCTGAAGACATGTTCGTCGCTCGTTTGACCCCATCCAGTGACCCACGACGGTGTTCCAACTTCAATATCAAGGTTTTTCTCTACCAGTTTGACTACACCAAGCTTGTCGGAAAGATTAAATGGATTTGTAAGAATTAAAATGGCAACATCGTAATCATATTTTTGCATATCGTACTTAGGGTGTTGGTGTATCACTTTAACGTTACGTATTTGACCACCTTTAATTCGGCTCTGGCTTCCAGCCTTTACGGTGAATGATTCTGGACGGGAGTTATGACAAAGGGATACTCACTTTTGGACGTTTGGTAATTTCGAGTAACTTACGTGTAATAATTGAGGCAGCGAGCAGATAATACTACGACGCTTGGTGTGAGTATGGAACAGCCGCATTTATGATAAGTGTAATAACGAAGTACAGCTTGATGCTTGTAATCTTCGATTTTGGCATCTTGCCCACCTATAATCCTGCCACCTGTTTAGAAAATGTATTAAAAGCGTCCAGTTATATCAAAACGTACCTTGAGCGGCTGCTATAAATCCCAAAACTAAAACTTGGCGAAACATAGCGAAAAAACGATCCAAATACCACCTAAGCAGCTGCTTTTAAGGTTGTTAGCACGTAACTCACAATCGTAAGCACCGAAAACCGTTGCTGTGTCATTTTGTAGATTGGTTGTATCTAATCTCAAAATTTGTATCTGTGCTAATTCTTCGCACTTGAGGAGTGCACTGTCGCCATGAGGTCACGCTTAGGTAATTTAACTTGAACTTTTGTTCCAAATACGCCATTAGGAGAAAACAAATCAAATTCTTCTGGAGCTAGAGCTAGAAAAGGTTACGGATAAGTTTTATGAGGACCATAACAATTTCGACGTGTCCCTCTTACTCCAAATCGTCAGTGTTCCTAAGTGGACCTCAAAGTTACAAAAGCAGCATCTTACTAGACCCACGGCACAAGAATGCACCTTCCTATACCTGGATTTTTAAACATGCACGTTTATTTCTTTAAAGATGTCTTTCTGTGTAAAAGCTAGATTGAGAAAGTATCTTTTTGATATAAAAATCTTCTGGTGAATACCCTTCGAACGCTCTGCATATCGGAAAAAATGAGTTTTAAGAACAACTTTTTAAGATTATTGGTTTAAATTTTAAATTTTATTACTTTTATTGAACAAAAAATTGTATGAAATCTTACAGAATTCTGTTCCAAATTTGGAAAGTTTTTAAATTTCTCTTCGGTTTAAAGGAGAAAGGTTGGTTTAAAATTGTACTAAATTATGAATTATCCTTAATTTTTTATTGATTTAAAGGTATACATTTACAGATTTTTGATTTTTATTTGGAATTTTTCTTTGGTTTGAAGAAGAGACTTTAGTCTAAAATCTTACAAAGTTGTGCTCTAAAATTTCAAATGTTTCTTAGTTTTTTCTCGGTTTAAAGGAGAAAGGTTTGTTGGAAAATCTTACAGATTTCATGTCTAAATTTTGGATCTTACCTATATTTTTATTGTTTTAAAGGAAAATTTTACCGATTTACTTTATATATTTTTTGCTTTAAAAGAAACAGATTTGCTTAAAATTAAACAAATTTCTGAACTAAAATAGTTGAGTTTCTTAATTGCTTCCTCGATATAAAATAGTAAGTGTTCCAAAATCTTACAGATTTCTTGTCTATATTCTGAATTTTTCAACATTTTCTATTGATCTAAGTGAAAAATTTTATGCATTTCTACTCAAATTTGATATTTTATTTGGTTTATAGGAGTGGTCTATTATAAATTTTGTCTTTTGTAACCTTTCCATTGGTTTAAATGGAAGGTTTTATTGATTGCTTATCTAAACTAAAAAAAATTTCTTGCTGTGAAAGAAGAAAGGTTGGTCAGAAATCTTACAGATTTTGCTCTAAATTTAAATTATATCTAAATTTTTTCCTTGGTTTAAAGGAGAACTTTTCGTCAAAAGTCTTCCAAAAGTCTGGTCTAAATTGCAAATTTTTCATTTTTAGAGAAAAATTTCACAGATGCTAGTTTGAAAAGGTTTGTTTAAAATTTTACAGAATCCTGTTCTAAATTACAAATTATTCTAAATTTTGAATGTTTATAAATTTTTCCGCAAATTAAAAAAAAGCAAGGTGCAAATGAAATTTTTACTGAATTCTGGTTTAATTCTTTCGACTCCCTTTTGTTAAATGGTCAAAAAGTTTCAAATTACTGGTCTATTTTTAAATGCTTTTAAGTTTTTTCTCGGTTTGAAGGAAAAAAATCTGTCTAAAATCTTACAGAATTCAATTCTAAATGCTTTGTTGATTTATAGAAAATTTTTTACTGATTTCTGGTCTATATATTAAATTTGTCTTTTGTTTAAAGGAGAAGAGTTACAGAATTCTGTTGTGTAATTGGAATGTTTAGAATTCTGCTTTGGTTTAGAGGAGAAAGTATCGTTCAAACTTTTCAATTTCTTGTCTAATTTTTAATGGTTTTCGAGTCTTCTTACATTTAAAGAAAATTTTTTACAGATTTCTGGTCTAAATTTAAATATTTCTGAATTTTTCATTGACTTAAAGAAAATTTTTACAGATTTCCGATCTAAATTCTAAATTTCTGTTAGTTTAACGGAAAAAGGTTTGTATAAAATCTTATAGAAATCTGTTCTAAATTTTGAGCGTTTGTAAATTTCTCGTCGGTTTAAAGCAGAAAGGTTGGTCTAAAATCTTATAAAAATGTCTTGTGGATGAATAAAAATACTTCATTAGTTTAACTAAATTTTAAATTCCTATTGGTTTAATTTAGAAAGGTTTTTCTAAAATCTTACAGAATTCTATTTTAAGTTTTGAACGTTTGTAAAATTCTCTTCGGTCTAAAGCAGAGAAGTTGGTCTAAAATCTTATAGAAATCTGGTCTGAAGATGTGCTTTTATAAATACTTCATTGGTGTAAAGGAAAACCTTTACTGATTTCTGGTCTAGATCAAATTCTTCTACATTTCTCATGACATTATAGGAAAGATTTTTTACTGAGCTTTGGCATGAATTTTAAATTTTTCTTTGTTTTAATAGAAAAAATTTGTCTCAATTCTTACACAATTTTTGTCTAATTTTAGAAATATTTCTAAAACTTTCGTTGATTTAAGGGAAAAAGATTACAAATTTGTTTCAAATATTACCTTTTCTTTGGTGTACGAGGTTTGTCACAAATCTTACACAATTCTATTCCAAATTTGGCATATCCTTAAAATTTTCCTTGTCTTAATGGAGAGGGGTTGGTCTAAAAACTTAAGGAGTTCTTTTCTAAATTATGAATTCTTCTAAAATTTTCATTAATTTAAAGGAAAAGTTTTACTAACTTTTGGTCTGAACTTTAAAATTCTTTTTTGGTACAAAGAAGAAATGTTTCTCTCAAATCTTACAAAACTTTGTTATAAATTTTGAATGATTTTATATATTTCTTTAGTTCAAAAAAGAGTCGCTATAAAATCTTATTAATCAATCAATCAATCAATCAATCAATCAATCAATCAATCAATCAATCAATCAATCAATCAATCAATCAATCAATCAATCAATCAATCAATCAATCAATCAATCAATCAATCAATCAATCAATCAATCAATCAATCAATCAATCAATCAATCAATCAATCAATCAATCAATAAATCAATCAATCAATCAATCAATCAATCAATCAATCAATCAATCAATCAATCAATCAATCAATCAATCAATCAATCAATCAATCAATCAATCAATCAATCAATCAATCAATCAATCAATCAATCAATCAATCAATCAATCAATCACATCAATCACCATCAATCAATCACCACCACACACCACTAATACCACCACCACCACCACCACCACCACCAATTAATACCACCACCACCACCACCACCACCACCACCAATTAATTATACCACCACCACACCATCATTACCATTACCATTACCATTACATTACCGATTACCGATTACCGATTCGATTACCGATTACACGATTACGATTACCGATTACGATCTGATTACCGATTACCGATTACCGATTACCGATTACCGATTACCGATTACCTGATTACCGATTACCGATTACCGATTACCGATTACCGATTACCGATTACCGATTACCGATTACCGATTACCGATTACCGATTACCGATTACCGATTACCGATTACCGATTACCGATTACGATTACGATTACCGATTACTGATTACCGATTGATTACGATTAATTAATTAATTATTAATTAATTAATTAATTAATTAATTAATTAATTAATTAATTATATAATTAATTATAATTAATTAATTAATTAATTAATTAATTAATTAATTAATTAATTAATTAATTAATTAATTAATTAATTAATTAATTAATTAATTAATTAATTAATTAATTAATTAATTAATTAATTAATTAATTAATTAATTAATTAATTAATTAATTAATTAATTAATTAATTAATTAATTAATTACCGATTACCGATTACGATTAACCGATTACCGATTACCGATTACCGATTACCGATTACCGATTACCGATTACCGATTACCGATTACCGATTACCGATTACCGATTACCGATTACCGAATACCGATTATCCGATTACCGATTACCGATTACCGAATTACCGATTACTCGATTACCGATTACCGATTACCGATTACCGATTACTCAGATTACCGATTATCCGATTACCGATTACCATTAATTAGATTAATTAATTAAATTACATTATATTAATTAATTAATTAATTAATTAATTAATTAATTAATTAATTAATTAATTAATTAATTAATTAATTAATTAATTAATTAATTAATTAATTAATTAATTAACAATAATAATTAATTATACATTAATTAATTAATTAATTAATTAATTATACACCTTAATTAATTACCATTACCATTAATTAATTACCATTAATTAATTACCATTACCATTAATTACCATTACATTACCATTACCATTACCATTACCATTACCATTACCATTACCATTACCATTACCATTACCATTACCATTACCATTACCATTACCATTACCGATTACCGATTACCGATTACCGATTACCGATTACCGATTACCGATTACCGATTACCGATTACCGATTACCGATTACCGATTACCGATTACCGATTACCGATTACCGATTACCGATTACCGATTACCGATTACCGATTACCGATTACCGATTACCGATACCGATTACCGATTAACCGATTACCGATTACCGATTACCGATTACCGATTACCGATTACCGATTACCGATTACCGATTACCGATTACCGATTACCGATTACCGATTACCGATTACCGATTACCGATTACCGATTACCGATTACCGATTACCGATTACCGATTACCGATTACCGATTACCGATTACCGATTACCGATTACCGATTACCGATTACCGATTACCGATTACCGATTACCGATTACCGATTACCGATTACCGATTACCGATTACCGATTACCGATTACCGATTACCGATTACCGATTACCGATTACGATTACCATAATTAATTAATTAATATTAATTAATTAATTAATTAATTAATTAATTAATTAATTAATTAATTAATTAATTAATTAATTAATTAATTAATTAATTAATTAATTAATTAATTAATTAATTAATTAATTAATTAATTAATTATTACCGATTACCGATTACCGATTACCATTAATCACATAATTAATCACCATAATTATCGATCGATTGATGATCCGATTGATTACCGATTACCGATTACCGATTACCGATTACCGATTACCGATTACCGATTAGATCCGATTACCGATTACCGATTACCGATTACCGATTACCGATTACCGATTACCGATTACCGATTACCGATTACCGATTACCGATTACCGATTACCGATTACATCCGATTACCGATTCGATTACCGATTACCGATTACCGATTAATTAATTAATTAATTAATTAATTAATTAATTAATTAATTAATTAATTAATTAATTAATTAATTAATTAATTAATTAATTAATTAATTAATTAATTAATTAATTAATTAATTAATTAATTAATCAGTCAGTCAGTTCAGTCATCAATCAATCAATCAATCAATCAATCAATCAATCAATCAATCAATCAATCAATCAATCAATCAATCAATCAGTCAATCAATCAATTAGTCAATTCTATCAATTAATTTTTTTAAATTTATCATTGGTTTAAAAAATTTTTTTATAGATTTCTGATCTAAATTCTAAATATTTATTTTAAATTGTGAATAGTTATTAATTTTTAGTGACTTAGAGGAAGAATTAAACTGATTTCTACACCACGTTTCAAAATTTTCTTTCACTTAAAGAGGTAGGTTTGTCTAAGACCTTGCTGATTTCTGGTTTAAATATTAAATGCTTATAAATTTTTCCTAAATGTAGAGGAGAACGGTTGTTCTAAACTCTAGTACGACTCTGCTCTAGGTTTCAAATTTCTCTAAAGTTTTCGTTGGTATAAAGACAATATACAATTTCTGTTACAAATTAAAAAAATTTTTTTGTCCAGAAGAAAAAGGTTTGTTGAATGCTTTACAGTTTTCGGGGCCTAATTTTAAATTATTTAGTGGTTTAAAGAAAATTTTTTTATACATTTCTAGTCTTTAATAGAAAGTTCTACAGATTTCTAACCTAATTTTTAAATTTATTTCTTTGGTTTGGAAGAAAACACATTGTCTATGCTCTTGCAGATTTCTGTTCTAAATTTCTCTTCGGTTAAAAGAAGAAAGGTCTAAGTTTTGAATTTTTTTATATTTTCCATAGGCCTAAATTCTATTTTTTTATTTGATTTAAAGGACGAAGGATTTTATAGATTTCTGGTCTAAATTTTAAATATTTTCAAATTCTTATTTGCTTTAGAGAAGAAAGGTAGGTATGAATTCTTGCGGAGTTTTAGATTGGTTTAAAGGAAAATTTGCACAGATTTTTTGGTCTATTCTTTATTTTTTTAGTTTGGAGCAGAAAGGTTTCTTTAAAGTCTTACACATTTTTTGTTTAAATTTTGGGTTTTTAATTTATCTTTGGTTTAACGGCAAGATTTCTGGTTCGAGTTTTAAAATCTAGTTTGTTTTAGAAGAGAAGCCAGAAAGAGTACAAAAAGTCAATCATCTGTATCTTTTTATGTAAATAATAAAGATAAATTTACTACATTAAAATGTATGAAGTAATAAAGTCGTGAATTTCTTCGTTCGTGACATCTGTGTAAATGCTAAGTTTCCCAGTTTGGGCACATTTATGACGCCATAATACAATACCAGCTAGTACGTTTTGTCCATCACCACCATCGATTACAACTGGACCGCCATCATCACCCTGTGGTACTTCAAAATTAAACTAGAACTCGTATCGTACAACTTACCTGACAAGAGTCTCTTACACCCTCGGAGTATCCCCAGCAACACATACGTTCTGTTACTTTATAAACGGCGAGTAAGTCAGCGCATACGTCCTTATCTACCTTATAAACTTCGGCAACTTGTAAGATTGTGCTGAAGACATGTTCGTCGCTTGTTAGACCCCATCCAGTGACCCACGACGGTGTTCCAACTTCAATATCAAGGTTTTTCTCTACCAGTTTGACTACACCAAGCTTGTCGGAAAGATTAAATGGATTTGTAAGAATTAAAATGGCCACGTCGTAATCATATTTTTTCATATCGTACTTAGGGTGTTGGTGAATCTTTTGAACGTTACGTATTTGACCACCTTTAATTCGGTTCTCGCTTCCCGCCTTTACGGTGAATGCGTCTGGAAAGGAGCTATAACAAAGAGAGACTCAGTTTTGGTCGTTTGGTAATTGCGAGTAACTTACGTGTAATAATTGACGCAGCGAGAAGATAATACTACCACGCTTGGAGCGACTATGGAACAGCCACATGTATGATAAGTGCGATAACGAAGTACAGCTTGATGTTTGTAGTCTTCGATTTTGGCATCCTGGCCACCTATAATCCTGTTACCTGTTTAGAAAACTTATTAAAAGCGTACAGTTTATATCAAAACATACCTTGAGCGGCTGCTATAAATCCCAAAACTAAAACAAGGCGAAACATAGCGAAAAAATGGTCCAAATACCACCTAACAAGCTGCTTCTAAGGTTGTTAGCACGTAACTCACAATCACGTAGACACCTGAAAACCGTTGCTGTGTCATTTTCTAGATTTGTTGTATCTAATCTTGGGATTTGCATCTGCGTTAATTCTCCACACTCGACTTGTAGACTACTATTAAGGTCACATTTGGGCAATTCACTTTATGTAAGCATATGACTTGGAATTTTTTATTAAGTACGCCATTACTAGAAAACATATGTTTTAAAGTTTGGTGGAGCTAGAGAAGGTTTAAGGAGAGGTTTGATAACGACCATGACAATTTCAACATGTCCCTCTTTCTCCAAATCATTAATTTGTCTAGACTGCCAAGTTAGTTACAAAAGCAGCCGATTATTGGACTCATGACACAAAGCGGCACCATCCAGATTCGTCTTTCAACTAGGCATGCTTATTTTTTCAAAGATTTTTCCTGTGCAAAAGCTAGTTTGGTGAAATATCTTTTAGAGATTAAAATCTTCTGGTGAATACGCTTCGAACTCTATGTACTCCAAGAAAAAAAGGTTTAAAAAAAATTGGTCTAATCCTGAATTTCTATTCATTTAATGGACAAAAGTCTGCTCTAAATTTTAAACGTGTTTAAATTTCTTCTCGATTTATAGAAGAAAAGTGGGTTTAAAATCTACCAGAATTCTATTTTGAATATTTTGTTAATTTATGGGAAAACTTTTACAGATTTCTCTATGCATTTTAAATTTTTCCTTGCGCTTAAGAAGAAAACTTTGTCTAGAACCTTAAAGAATTCCGTTCTGAATATTTTGTTAATAATGGAAAAGCTTTTACAGATTTCTTTATGCATTTTAAATTTTTTCCTGCGCCTAAGAAGAAAATTTTGTCTAGAACCCTAAAGAATTCTGTTTTGAATATTTACTCAATTTATGGGAAAACTTTTACAGATTTCTCTATGCATTTTAAATTTTTCCCTGCGCCTAAGGAGAAAATTTTGTCTAAAATCTTAAAGAATTCTGTTCTGAATATTTTGTTAATTTATGGGAAAGTTTCTACAGATTTCTCTATGCATTTTAAGTTTTCCTCTGCGCTTACTTAAGGAGAAAATTTTATCCAAAACCTTAAAAAATTCTTTCTAAATTTCGAATGTCTCTAACATTTTTTATCAGTTTAAAGGAGAAATTTTTTTGGAAACCCTACAGATGTTTTGTCTAAATCTTGAATTTCTCTTTGGTTTAAAGGAGTAAGGTTTGACTAAAATTTTGCAACTTTGTGACTAAATTTTTGTTTTTAAATTTTTTCTCGATTTAAAGGAGAAGGTTGGTTAAAAATCTTACACATTCCGTTGATTTAAAGGAAAAATATTACAGATTTCTAATCATATTTTATATCTCTGTCTGATTTAAAGCAGAAAACGGATGTGCAAAATCTTACAGAATTTTGTTTTACAATTTGAGTTTTTCTAAATCTTTTATTGGTTTAAAGGAAAAACTTTACTATCTTCTTGTTTAATTTAAAAAATGTTCTGTGGATTAAAGAAAAAATTGTTTAAAATTGTACAAAATTCTGCTCTATCGTTTAGATGTTTCTAAATTCTGCCTCGGTTTAAAAAGAAAATTCTGGTGGTCAAAAATTTTACAAGTTTCCGGTTTAAATTTTGATTTTTTTATATTTTCTATTGGTTTGAGCGCAAAATTTTACACCTACTTGTTTTAAATTCTAAAATGTATTTGGTTTCAAAGACAAATGTTTGTCAAAATCTTACACAATTTGTTATACTCCCGATAACCGCACGTCATTGTATTAATTAAACGCATAATTACGCGGCAAATTAACCCGCCATATTGTAACTTATACCGACCACGCTTTCGAGTGATGCAATTGCTATATAAGTCAAATTTGCATGCACAATTTAAATCAAAACAAATTACTCACATGGTGAATATCTCGTAGGTTAATCTCAGGTTCCAGCGATGATTTGCAGGTTGGGTCCAGTGCCGCCCTGTTGAATCAAATTACCATCCGTCTTTTCTTTTACTGCACTCGTAGGGAGTCGGAAGGATTAGGTAACAGGTGCACAAAGGTAAAAGGAACAAGAAACCAACATACCTAAAAGAAAAACACACACCGTACCAAGATAGTTGTAGCTTCTTCGAGGTCTCGTGGCTTAATCGCGTCTTTTTACACCACGCGCGCACTCCCCATCCCTTTGCGCAGACGCGACTGTCAGGGACGACGAAAGTTGGCGTGTTCGATTAAAAATTCGCGGCAAATTCATTTACAAACAAAATCTAAGTATGATACATGCCATTTGGCATGCAACAAATTCTTTAAAATTCGGGTTTTTCTAAATGTTTTTGGTTTGACGGAGAAAGGTTTAGTAATAATGTTTCTAATCATTTCCTCGGTTTCAACTTAGAGGGGTTGCTCCAAACTTTAACTAAATTATGTTTAAGCTTTTACTTTTTTTTGAATTTTCTATCGATTTAAACAAAAACTTTTACAGATCTCTGGTTTAAACCTTTAAACTGCTCTTTGGTTTAAAGAAGAAATCGTTTGTCTAAAACCTTGCAGATATCTGGTCTAAATTTTAAACGTTCCTAGAGTCCTCCTCAGTTTAAAGGAGCAACGTTGGTATAAAATCTAACTGGTTTTCGGTCTATATTGAAATTTTTCGATATCTTTATTGGTTTAAAAAAATCTTACCGTTTCTGGTATAAATTTTAAATTTTTTGGCTTAAAAGAAAAAGTTTGTCTAAATGTTACAGATCTGTGCAATAAGTTCTACATTTTTCTATACATTTTAATGATTTAAAGGAGAATTTTACAAATTCATAGTCCAAATTCTATTTTTTATTTAGTTTGAAGGAGAAAGGTATCTGAAACGTTAGGAATTGTTTTAAATTTAGATTCCAATACAAATTTTTCTTTGTTTAAAAGAGAAAGGTTGGTTTAATATCGTACAGAATTCTGTTCTGTTTAAAAGAAAAATTTTAAAAATTTATGATCTAAATTCTAAATATTTTGTTTTAAAGGAGAAATTTTTGTCTAAAATCTTACAGAATTCTGTTCTGAAGTATGTACTTTCTAAATTCTGTATTGATCTGTGGGAGAAACCTTATACGGCTTTCTGGTCTATATTTAAAATTTTCCTTTGTTATATATTTTTCATTGGTTTAACGAAAAATTTTTTAAAAGTTTCTAGTTTAAATGCTTGACTTTTCTTTGGTTAATGGTGAAAGGTACATAAAAATCTTACAGAATTCTTTGCTACAGATGAACTTTTCTAAACTCCTTTTGATTTAAAGGAAAACTTTACTAACTTCTATTCTAATTTTTATCTATCTTTGGTATAAAGGAGATAAGTGTGTCTAGAATCTCACATATTTCTGGCCTAGATTTCAAACTTTTTAAACCTTTCATTGTTTAAAAAATGTTTACTAATTTTTGGTATAAATTTAGTTTTTCTATATTTTTCGTTGGTTTAACGGAAAAATTTTACAGATTTCTGGTCTAAATTCTAAATTTTTGTTTTAAAGGAGAAAAGTTCGTCTAAAATCTTACAGAATTCTGTATTAAATTACGTACCTTTCTAGATTCCTTATTGATTTCTGGGAAGAATTTTACGGATTTCTGGTCTATATTTTAAATTTTTCTTTGGTTTGAATCTTACAAAATTTAAAATTTTCAAAATTTTTCCACGGTTTAAAGGAGAAAGGTTGATACAAAATCTTACAAATTTCTTGTCTACATTTAAAGTTTTCCTATATTCTTTATTGGCTTATAAACAACATGTTACCAATTCTGATCTGAATTTTTATTTTTTGTTTTTGTTTAAAGGTGAAAGGTTTATCTAAAATCATACAGATTCCTTGTCAGAATTCTGAAACAAAATTTTTTATAAACTTTAGGTATAAAATCTACACTTTTACTTGGATTAAGTTGTGTTTAAAATCTTACAGAATTTTGCTTTAAATTTCAAATTTTTTTAATTTTGTTGCTTGTTTAATGGAAAAATTTTACAGATCTCTGGTTTAAATTTACAATTTTTTTTTCGCATGCAGGGAAATGTTTGTCTAAAAAATTTTTACAAGTTTCTAGTTTAAATTTTGATTGTTTCTAATTTTTTTCGGTTGATAGGAGAAAGGTTGATATAAAATTTAAAAAAATTCTGTACTAAATTTTAAATTTTTCTAAACTTTTATTGGTTTAAAGGAACAATTTTACTGATTTCTGGTATGTTTGTCAAAAGTTATACAGATATTGCTCCAAATTTTAAACGTTTCCTTTTTTCTTTGGTTTAGAGAAGTGTTGATCAAAGATCTTACATTTATCGTCTAAATTTTGAATTTTTCTATACTTTTGGACAAGGGTAAGATTTCACAGACATCTGTTCTAAAATAAATTGTTATTTAATTTAAAAGAGAAAGGTGTATCTAAAATCTTACAGAATTCTATTCTAAATTTCAAATTTTTTAAATTGTTTTTTGGTTTAAAAGAGAAATGTTCATTTACAATTTTGCAAAATTGTGTTATAAATTTTGAATGTTCTTAAATTCTTTCTCGGTGTAAAGGATAAAGGTTGGTCTAAAATGTTAACAAAATTTTTTTTCAACTTCTATTTTTTTTAATTTTCTTTCAGCTAAACGAGAAATGTTGCGGATCTTATAAACCTTTAAATTGTTCCTTGATTTAGAGGAGAATAGTTTGTCCAATAATTTTCAGATTTCTGGTATAAATTTTATATATTTTAAAATTTTGCCTAAGTTTAAAGGGTAGTTGTTGGTCTATATTTTATATATTTTTTAAATTTTGGTAGAAATTCTAAATTTTTGTATCGTTCAATGGAGAGGTTTGAATAAAAATCTTACAGAATTTTGTTCTGCGTTTTGGATATTTCTGTATTTCCCTCGGTTAAAAGAAAAAGTTAAAAGAGAGCTTTTGGTCTAAACTCTCATTCTTTGGTCCACATTTTTCGTTTTTCTATATTTATATTAATTTAAAGGAAAAAGTTCACATATGTCTGTTCTACAGTCTAAATTTATATTTGATTAAATCCTAGCGATTTCTGTTCTAAATTTTGAATCCTTCTAAATGTCACACTTGGTTTAAGAAAATTTTTTGTCGATTCCTGGTCCGAATTGTAAACTTTCATAGTTTTAGAAAAGTAAAGTCGTCCAAAAAAATAATTTTCTAAATTTTTCGTTGATTAAAAGAATATTTTAAGGATTTCTGGTTTAAATTTGTTATATTTTTTTTTGGCATGAAGAAGAACGGTTTGTCTCAGATCCTTCAGAAATCTGTCTAAAATTTTAAATGTTGTAAAATTTTATTCGATTTAAAGGAAAAAATTTGATCTAAAATTTTTAAAAAATCTGTTCTAAATTACAAATTTTTTAAAAATTTTCATTGATTTAAAGGATGAATTTTATTGATTTCTAATCTAAAGTAAATTTTCTTTGCCGTAAAAGAAAAAGGTTGTCTCACATCTTACAAAATTGTGTCCATTTTGAACGTTTCCAAACTTTTGCTTGGTTTAAAAAAGAAGTGTTTGTCTAAAATTTTAGAGATATTTGTCTAAATTTTACTTTTTTTAAATTAACCATGGCCTCAAAGAAAAGTTTTTACAGATTTCTGGTCTAAATTTTAAGTATTTGGTTTAAAGGTGAAATTTTTCTCTAAAATCTTACAGAATTCTGTTCTGAATTATGTACAGTCCTAAATTTTTTCTCGATCCTTTTACAGACCTCTGGTCTATATTTTAATATTTTTTTTGTTTAAAACTTTTACAAAATTCTGTTCTAAATTTTCTAAAGGAGGAACGTTGATATAAAATCCTACAGATTTCTTGTCTAAATATTGAATTTTCTATATTTTTCATTGGTTTAAAGAAAAAATTTACCGATTTCTGGTCTAGAGTTTTAATCTTTTGGTTTAAAGAAAAAAAGTTTGTCTAAAACCTTACAGATTTCTGATCTAAATTCAGATTTTTTCTAAATTTTTATTGCTTTAAAGAAAAATTTTGTACAGATATCTGGTTTAAATTCTATACTTTTTCTTTGTTTAAAGGAGAAAGATGTTTCTAAAATCTTACACAACTTTGTTTTAAATTTTCAATTTTTCTAATTTATTCGTTTGTTTATAGGAAAAAATTTGCAGACTTATCGTTTAGACTTATTATTTCTTCATGTAATAACGGAGAAAGGTTTGCCTAAAACTTACAGAATTCAAGTTTAAATTTTGAAAGTTTCCGCTTTCTTCTTCGGTTTAAAGGAAAAAGGTTGATATAATATCTTGCAGAACTCTTAAATTTTGAATTTTTAGAAAGTTTTTATTGGTTTGAAGGTAAAGCTTTACAGATTTCTGTTCAAAATTAATAAACTTTCTTTGGATTGAAGTGAAAAATTTGTCTAAAATCTTACAAATGCTGCTCTAAATTATAAATGTTTCTAAATTCTTTCTTGGCATAATGAAGAAATGTGGGTCAAAGATCTGATAGATTTCTTGTCTAGATTTTAAATTCTTCTATATTTCTTATTAAGGGCAAAATTTCCCAGACAACTATTCTTAATTCAAAATTGTTATATTATTTAAAAGAAAAATTTTTGTCTAAGGACTTACAAAATTCCCTCCAATATTTTGAATTTTCCTAAATAATTTCTTAGTTCAAAACACAAATATTCGTTATTACTCTTACAGAATTATGTTCTAATTTTGAATGGTTCTAAATTTTGTTTTGGTTCAAAGGAGAAAGATTGTGCCAAAACGTTAATAAATTCTTGTCTAATTTTTCTTTTTAAATTCTTTAAATTTAAATTAAAAATTTTACAAATTTTTGTATTCTAAACTTTAAATTTTTCTTTGGTTTAAAGGAGAGGAATTTGTCTAAAGAGTATAAGATTTCTGTTCAAAATTTAAATGCTTGGAATTTTTTTGTGGGTTTAAACGATAATGGTTAGTTTAACTGGGTACAGATTTGATCCAAATTTTGAATTTTTCTTTATTTTCACTGGTTTAAAGGAGAAATTTGCATATATCTGTATAATTTTAGATTTTTCTTTGATTTAAAGAAAAAGGTTTGTTATAATCTTACAAAATTTTGTTTTAAATTATGAATATCTCTGAATTTTCCTTTTTTAAAGGAAAAGGCTTCATCCAAAACCTTACATTTCTGGTCTACATTTTAAATGTTCTTAGTTTTCATTTTTTGAGTTTTACTCAAGAACTGTTTGTACAAAATCATAGACATTTCTGTTCCAACTTTTTTAAGTTTTTTATTATTTTAAAGGAAAAATTTTACAGCTTTCTGGTTTCAATTTTAATTTTGTCTATGGTTTAAAGGAAAGAGCTTTGTCCAAAACTTTACAAGATAGCTGGTGTAAATTTAAGATGATTCTAAATTCTTCCTCGGTTTAAAGGACAAAGGTTGGTGTAAAATCTTACAGGCTCATGTTCTAAATTCTAGGATTTTTAAATTTGTCATTGGTTTAAAAAAATTTTTAAAGTTTTCAGGTCTAAATTTTAATTTTTCTTTTGTTTATAGAAGAATGGTGTTGTCTAAATTTTTAATTTTTTTAACTTTATGATTGTTTAAAAGACAAAATTGTACAGATTTTTGACTTTTAAAGGAGACAACTTAGTCCAAAATCTTACAGATTGTTGGTTTAAATTTTAAATGCTTCTAAGTGTTTCCTCTGCTTAAAAGACAGAGGTTGGTTTAAAATCCTACAACCTTCCATTCTAAATTTAAAATTTTTTATAATTTCTGATCGGTTTAAAAGAAAATCTTTACTGATCTGTAGTCTAAATTTTGAATATTTTTTTTTGTATAAACTTTAAAGGCTTGTGTAGAATCGTACAGATTTTGGGCTAAATCTTAACTTTTGTCAACTTTTTTATTGGTTTAAAGAAAACAATTAATGATTTCTGATTAAACTTAAAAATTTTCTTTGTTTTAAAGGGGAATGATGGTCGAAACTCATACAAAGTTTTGTTTTAAATTTGGAAAGTTTCTGAATTTTTCTCGATTTAAAGGAGAAGGTTTGATCTTACAGACTTATGGTTTTGAACTTATTTGGTTTTAGTGAAGAATGATTTCTGTTTCAATTTTTTCTAAATAGTGCATCGTTCTAAAGAAAATATTTTACAGATTTTTGGTCTTAATTTTAAATTTTCCTCTGTTTAAAGTGGAAAGTAGTGTCTAAAATCTTACTCAGTTGTATAAAATTTGATTTGTTTTAAATTTGCTACAGGTTAAAGGTAAATTTTTAGATTTCTTGTCAGCACTTCAAATCTATCTGTGTTTTAGAAGAGACTGGCTTGTTTAAATTCTTACTGATTTTTAGTCCAAATTATAATTTGTCTAAATTTTTAAAAGAGAAACTTTATTGATTTCAGGTTTGAATTTTAAATTCCTCTTTGGTTCAAAGGAGTATTCAATGTTTTAGAGATTGCTAATCTAAACTTCATATGTTGCTAAACTTATTCCGGCTTAAAGAATAGAAGTCGATGTAAAATTTTGCGGATTCCTGTTCTAAATTTATAATTTCTCTAAACATTTCCTTGGTTTAAAGAAAATATTGTACTAAATTCTAGTCTAAATTTTAAATATATTTTTGTCTAAAGTAGAAATCTTACAGAATTTGGTCTAAATCTTGTTTTTATTTAAATTCTTCATTGTTTAAAAGGAAAAACAGAAATTTTTGGTTTAAATTATAAATTTATCTTTGGTTTAAAGGAGAATATTTTTTAAAACTCTCACAGATTTTGTTGTAAATTTTAAAAGTTTCTGAGTTGTTCTTCTGTTTCAATGAGAAAGTTTGATCTAAAGCTTTACAGATTTTTGGCCTAAATTTTAAAAGTTTTGAAATTCATTTTACTTTAAAAGAACGGGTTGTATATAGAATCTAACAGATTTTGACCCAATATTTTTGATTTTTTTTAAATTTTACATTGGTTTAAAGGAAAAATTTTATAAATTTTTGATCTAAATTCTAAATATTTGTTTTAAAAGAGAAAGATTTGTCTAAAATCTTACAGAGTTCTGTTTTGAATCTCCTCCTCTCCTAAATTTTTATTGATTTATATGAAAAACTTTACGGATTTGTGGTATATATTTTAAATTTTTCTTTGGATAGAATCTTACAAAATTCCCTTCTAAATTTCAAATGTTTCTAAATTTTTCCACGGCTTAAAGGAGAAAGGTTGGTACAAAATCGCATAAACCTTTTGTCTAAATTTCGAATTTTCTTATATTTTTTTATTGACTAAAAGAAATATTTTTTACCGATTTCTAATCTAAATTTTTAATTTTTCTTTGGTTTACACGTGAGAGGCTCTTCTAAAATCTTACCGATGTCTCCTCATAATTCTGAATTTCTTTGTATTTTTTATTTTTTTAAGTGGAAGTTTTTATAGATTTTTGGTTTAAAATTTATACTTTTATTTGGTTTAAAAGAGAAAGCTTTGTCTAAAATTATACAGAATTTTAAATTTTCGAATTTTTTAGTTTGTTTAACGGTAAAGTTTTACGGATCTTTGGTTTAAATTTTTTATTTCTCTTTGGCACGAAGGAGAAAGGTTTGTCTAAAAATCTTACAAGTTTCTAGTCTAAATTTTGATTGTTTCAAATTTGTCCTTTGGTTTATAGGAGAAAGGTCGATATAAAATTGTACAAAATTTGGAATTTTTCTAAACTTTCTATTGGTTTAAAGGAAAAGCTTTTCTGATTTCTTGTGTTAATTAAAAAAGCTTTTTTGGTTGAAGAAGAAACGTTTGTCCAAAGTCATACAAATTTTGCTCCAAATTTTAAAGGTATCTGATTTTTTTAAAAGAAAGCATTGGTCAAAGATTTTATATTTTTGGTCTAAATTTAGATTTTGTCTAAAATTTTCAAAAGAACAAGATTTCACAGATATCTGTTCTAAATTATAAATTTTTATTTGATTTAAAAGAGAAAGGTTTGTCTAAAATCTTACAGAATTGTTCGGAATTTCAAATTTTTCTAAAATATTTTTTTGGTTTAAAGGAGAAACGGCTATCTTGTCTAAATTTTAGGCGTTTATTAATTCTTTTCAATTTAAAAGAGAAAGTTTGATCTAAATTCTTGCAGATATTTGATCTAAATTATACATCTTTCTAATTTTTATTAGATTAGAGAAAGTTTGGTTTAAAATCTTAAAAAAATTTGTTCTAACACGAATTTTTCAAAAATTTTTATTAATTTAAAAATTCGTCCAAAAACGTAGAAATATCTAGTCTAGATTTCGAATTTTTCTTAATTTTTTGTTGACTTAAGGAATAAGTTTACGGATTTCTTAGGCATGAAGGAATGGTCTGTTTCAAACCTTACAAAATTTTGTTTTAAATTTTGTATGTTTCTAAAATTCCTTTTGATTTAAAAGAGAAAGCTTGATTCAGAATTTTAAAAAAAATCTGTTCTAAATTATGAATTTTTCAATAATTTTCATTGATTTGGAAGAAAAGCTTTACTGGTTTCTGATTTAAATCTTTAAAAATTTTTGTTGTAAAAGAAAAGGGTTGTCTCAAATCCTAGGTTTGATTCTTTTAAATTTTTCCTTGCCTTAAATAATGTTTGTCTACAGTCTTAGATACCTTTTGGTCTATATTTTTAATTTTTCTAAATTAATTATTGCCTTAAAGAGCAGTTTTTGCAAATTCCTGGTCTAAATTCTAAATATTTGATTTAAAGGAGAAATTTTTGTCTAAAATCATACAGAATTCTGTTCTGAATTGTTCACTGTTCTAAACTTTTTATTGATTTACGGAAAAACTTTTACAAAACTCTGGTCTATATTTATTTTTTTTTGTTTGAATCTTAAAAAATCTTCTTCTAAATTGGAATATATCCAAATGCTTCAACGATCGAAAGGAGAAACGTTGATACAAATTCTTACACGTTTCTTTTCTAAATTTTGATTTTTTCTATATTTTTCTTTGGTTTAAACAAAGTCTTACCGATTTCTTGTCTAAACTTTTATTATTTTGGTTTAAGGGAAATGGTTTGGCTAAATCTCATTTCTGGTCTAAATTCTAAATTTTTCTAATTTTTTCATTGACTTGAACGAAAAATTTTACAAATTTCTGGTTTAAATTCTATACTTTTTTCTTTGTTTTAAGGAGAAAGGTACATCTAAAGTCTTACATATTTTATTTTAAATTTTTAATTTTTCTAATTTAGCCGTTCGTTTATAAGAAAGACTTTACAGACTTATGGTTTAAACTTATTATTTCTTCATAAAATAATAGAGAAAGGTTTGTCTAAAATCTTATAGAATTCTAGTTTAGATTTTGAATATTTCCTATTTTTTCTTCGGTTTAAAGGAAAAAGTTTGAAACAAAATTTTACACAACTTTTCTAAATTTTAAACTTTTACAAAATGTTTATCGTTTTAATGGAAAGACTTTACTGATTTTTGTTCAAAGTTAATAAACTTTCTTTGGATTAAAGTGAAAAATTTGTCTAAAATCTTACAAATGCTGCTCTAAATTTTAAATGTTTCTAAATTCTTTCTTGGCATAATGAAGAAATGTTGGTCAAAAATCTGACAGATTTGTTGTCTAAATTTTGAATTCTTGTATATTTCTTATTAAGGATTGAATTTTACACACACCTGTTCTAAATTCAAAATTGATATTTTATTTAAAAGAAAAATTTTTGTGTAAGATCTTACAGAATTCCCTTTTTGAATTTGAATTCTTCTAAATTATTTTTTAGTTGAAAGGACAAATATTCGTTAAAATCTTACAGAATCATGTTTTACATTTTGAATGGCTCTAATTTTTTTTGGTTTAAAGGAGAACGATTGGGCCACAATGTTAAAAAATTCTTGTTTAATTTTTCTTTTTAAATTTTTTGAATTTAATTAAAAAATGTTACAGATTTTTTTCTAAACCTTTAAATTTTTATGTGGTTTAAACAAGAAGAATTTGTCTAAAGAGTTTAAGATCTTTGTTCAAAATTTAAATGCTTAGAAATTTTTTTTGGGTTTAAACGATAATGGTTGATTTAACTGGTTACAGATTAAATCCAAATTTTGAAGTTTTCTATATTTTCACTGGTTCAGAGGAGAAATTTGCAGATATTTGTATAATTTTAGATTTTTCTTTGATTTAGAGGAAAAGGTTTGTTTATAATCTTACAAAATTTTGTTTTAAATTATGAATACCTCTGAATTTTCCTTTTTCAAAGGAGAAAGCTTCATCGAAAACCTTACATTTCTAGTCTAAATTTCAAATGTTCTTAGTTTTCTTTTTTGAGGTCTGATCAAGTATAGTTTGTATAAAATCATAGAGATCTCTGTTCCATTTTTTAAGTTTTCATTATTTTAAAAGAAAAGTTTTACCGCTCTCTGGTTTAAATTTTATTTTTTTTTTGTTTAAAGGAGATAGCTCTGTCCAAAGCCATACAAGATAACTGGTATAAATTTTAAATGTTTCTAACTTCTTCCTCGGTTTAAAGGACAGTGGTTGGTGTAAAAGCTTACAAGCATCTGTTCTAAATTTTAGGTTTTTAAATTTGTCATTGGTTTAAAAAAAATTTTTAAAGTTCTCTGGTCTAAATTAAAATTTTTCTTTTGTTTAAAGGAGAACGGTGCCGTAGTCTAAATTTAAATTTTTTTTTACATTTATGATTGTTTTAAAGACAAAATTGTACAGATTTTTGTTTCTTTAAAGGAGAAAACTTTGTCTAACGTCCTACAGATTGTTGGTCTAAATTTTAAATGCTTTTGAGTTTTTCTTTTGCTTAAAAGACAAAGATTGGTGTAAAATCCTACAAGCTCCCGTTCTAAATTTAAAATTTTGTATAGATTTTGATCGGTTTTACTAATTTCTAGTCTATATTTTGAATATTTTTTTGTTTAAATTTTAAAGGCTTGTGTAGAATCGTACAGATTTTGGGCTAAATCTTAACTTTTGTCAAATTTTTCATTGGTTTAAAGGAAAAATTATTGATTTCTGATTAAATTAAAAATCTTTTTTTGTTTTAAAGGGGAATGATGGTCTAAACTCATACAGCATTCTGTTTTAAATTTTGAATATTTCTGATTTTTTCCTCGGTTTAAAGGAGAAAGTTTGATCTAAAACCTTACAAACTCCTGGTGCAGATTTTAAATGTTTTGAATATTTTCAGGTTTGGTGGAGAACGGTTTGTATAAATCCTTACGGACTTTTTGTTTCAATTTTTTCAGAGTATGGGACTGTTTTAAAAGAAAAATTCAACAGATCTTAGGTCTTGATTTTAATTTTTTTTTGGTTTAAATCGGAAATGTGTGTCTAAAATCTTACTCAGTTGCATAAAATTTAAATTCATTTAAATTTTCTATTAGTTAAAAGTAAAATTTTACAAATTTCTAGTATGCACTTCAAATCCATCTGTTATAGAGGAGGCTGGTTTGTCTAAAATCTTACTGATTTTTAGTCCAAATTATATTTTTCTAAATTTTTATTGACTTAAGAGAAAATCTTTATTGATTTCAGATTAGAATTTTAAATCTTACAGAATTTGGTCTAAATCTTGTTTTTATTCAAATTCTTCATTGTTTAAAACGAAAAACTGGTTCAAATTATAAATTTACCTTTGGTTTAAAGGAAAATGTTTTTTTAAAACTCTCACAGAACTTTGTAAATTTTAAAAGTTTCTGAGTTGTTCTTCTGTTTAAATGAGAAAGCTTTAGAAATTTCTGGCCTAAATTTTAAAAATTTTAAAAATTTTAAAAATTTTAAAAATTTTTTATTTTAGAAGGAAGGGTTGTAGAAAATTTATCAGATTTTGGCTCAATATTTTTAAATTTTCTTAAATTTTACATTGGTTTGGAGAAAAAATTTTTAAAAATTTTTGATCTAAATCATAAATATTTGTTTTAGAGGAGAAAGGTTTGTCTAAAATCTTACAGAATTCTTTTCTAATTTATGTCATTTTCTTAATTCTTTATTGATCTATGTAAAAAACTTAACGGATTTCAGGTCCATATTTTAAATTTTCCTTTGGTTTGAATCCTCTTCTAAATTTCAAGTGTTTCTAAATTTTCCACGGTTTAAAGGAGAAAGGTTGGTAGAAAATCTTACACACCTTTTGTCTAAATTTCGAATCTTGTTATATTTTTTATTGATTAAAACATTTTTTACCGATTTCTAATCTTGAGTTTTAATTTTTCTTTGGTTTAAAGGTGAAAGGCTCTTCTAAAATCTTAACGATTTCTTCTCGGAGTTCTGAATTTTTTGTATTTTCTAATAATTTAAGTGGTAATTTTTATAGATCTCTGGTTTAAAATTTATATTTTTATTTGGTTTAAAGGAGAAAGTTTTGTCTAAAGTTTTACAGAATTTTAAATTTCGAATTTTTTCGTCTGTTTTTACAGATTTCTGGTTTAATTTTTTATTTTTCTTTGGCACGAAGAAGAAAGGTTTGTCTAAAAATCTGACAAGTTTCTAGTCTAAATTGTGATTGTTTTCAATTTTTCGGTTTATAGATGAAAGGTCGATATAAAATTATACAAAATTTGGAATTTTTCTAAACTTTCTATTGGTCTAAAGGAAAAGCTTTTCTGATTTCTTGTGTTAATTAAAAATATTTTTTTGATTAAAGAAGAAATGTTTGTCCAAAGTCATACAGATTTTGCTCCAAATTTTAAAGGTATCTGATTTTTCTTAAGGAAAGGATTGGTCGAAGTTCTTAGATTTTTGGTCTAAATTCAGATTTTGTTTATAATTTTTAAAAGGATAAGATCTGTTCTAAATTATAAATTGTCATCTGATTTAAAAGAGAAAGGTTTGTCTAAAATCTTACAGAATTCTGTTCGGAATTTCAAATTTTGCTAAAATATTATTTGGTTTAAAAGAGAAACGGTTATCTTGTCTAAATTTTAAACGTTTACTAATTCTTTTCAATTTAAAAGAGAAAGGTTTATCTAAATACATGCAGATATTTGATCTAAATTATAAATCTTTGTATATTTTTATTAGATTAGAGAAGGTTTGGTTTAAAATCTTAAAAAAATCTGTTCTAAATTATGAATTTTTCAAAAATCTTCATTGATTTAAAGATTCGTCCAAAAAAACTTAGAAATATCTGGTCTAAATTTCGAATTTTTTTAAATTTTTCGTGATTTAAGGAATAAGTTTACGGATTTCTGGTTTAAATTCATTGTATTGCTTAGACATGAAGGAGTGGTCTCCCTTGAACCTTAAAGGATTTTGTTTTAAATTTTGTATGTTTCTAATATTCCTCTCGATTTAAAGGAGAAAGGTTGGTCCAAAATTTTAAAAAGAGCCTGTTCTGAATTACGAATTTTTTAAAAATTTTCATTGATTTAAGGAAAGAATTTTACTGATTCCTGATCTAAGTCTTTAAATTTTCTTTGATGTAAAAGAAAAGGGTTGTCTCAAATCTTAAATTTGAATGCGTTCAAATTTTTGTTTGGTCTAAATAAGAAGAGCTTGTCTAAAATCTTAGAGACCTTTGATTTAAATTTTTATAATTTCTAAATTAAGAAAAGTTTTTACAGATTTCTGGTCTAAATTCTACATATTTGGTTTGAAAGAGAAATTTATGTCTAGGATCTTACAAAATTCTGTTCTGAATTGTGCACTGTTCTAAACTTTTTATTGATTTACGGGAAGACTTTTACAGACCTCTGCTTTCTAACTTTTTTTTTGTTTGAATCTTAAAAAATTCTCTTTTAAATTCGAATATATCCAAATGCTTCAACGATCGAAAGGAGAAACGTTGATACAAATTCTTACACGTTTCTTTTCTAAATTTTGATTTTTTCTATATTTTTCAGTGGTTAAAAGGAAAAGTCTTACCGATTTCTTGTCTAAACTTTAATTTTTTTGGTTTAAGGGAAAGAATTTGGCTAAATCTCATTTCTGGTCTAAATTCTAAATTTTTCTAATTTTTTCACAAAATTTTTAAATTTCTGGTTTAAATTCTATACTTTTTTCTTTGTTTAAAGAAGAAAGGCGTGTCTAAAGTCTTACAGAATTTTATTTTAAATTTTAAATTTTTCTAATTTATTGGTTCGTTTATGGGAAGAATTTTACAGAATTATGATTTAAACTTATTATTTCTCCCTGTAATAACGGAAAGAGGTTTGCGTAAGATCTAGCAGAATTCTAGTTTATATTTTCAATGTTTCCGATTTTCTTCGGTTTAAAGGAAAAAGTTTGAAATAAAATTTTACAGAACTTCTAAATTTTGAATTTTTGCAAAGTCTTTATTGGGTTAAAGGAAAAGTTTGAGTGATTTCTGTTCAAAATTAATAAACTTTCTTTGGATTAAAGTGAAAAATTTGTCTAAAATCTTACAGCTGCTGCTCTAAATTTTAAATGTTTCTAAATTCTTTCTTGGCATATTGAAGAAATGTTGGTCAAAGATCTGACAGATTTCTTGTCTAGATTTTGAATTCTTCTATATTTCGTATTAAGAGCAGAATTTTTCAGACACCTGTTCTGGGTTAAAAACTGTTATTTTCTTTAAAAGAAAAATTTTTGTCTAAGATCTTACAGAATTTCCTTCATATATTGAATTGTTCTAAATTATTTTTTAATTTGAGGACAAATATTCGTTATAAATCTTACAAAATTTGGTTTTAAATTTTGAATAGTTCTAAATTTTTTTTGGTTTAAAGGAGAAACGTTGGTCCAAAATGTTCAAAAATTTTTGTCTGATTTTTTTTAAGCTTTTTAAATTTAAATGAAAAATTTTACAGAATTTTGTTTTAAACCTTTAAATTTTCCTTTAGTTTAAAGGAGAAAAGTTTTGTCTTAGGAGTTTAAGATTTCTGTTCAAAATTTAAATATTTATACATTTTTCTTGGTTTAAAGGATAATTGTTGGTTTAATAGGTTACGAATTTGGTCTAAATTTTAATTTTCTCTATTTTCACTGGTTTAAAGAAAAATTTGCAGATCTCTGTATAATTTTAAATTTGTCTTTGATTTAAAAGAAAAAGGTTTGTTTATAATTTTACAAAACTTTGTTTTAAATTATGAATATTTCTAAATTTTCCTTCTTTAAAGGAGAAAGCTTTTTCCAAAGCCTTGCATTTCTGCTCTAAATTTTAAATGTTTTTAATTTTTTTTGCATAAAACCATAGAGGGGTCTGTTCTAAATCCTATTAGGTTTTTTCATTATTTAAAGGAAAAACTTTATCGATCTAAGGTTAGAATTTTAAACTTTTATGTGGTTTTTAGGTTTTTTCAGTGCTTTACAGATTGCTGGTCTAAACCACATTTGCTCTTAAATTTGTTTCGGTTTGTAGGATAAAAGTTCATTCAAAATTTTACAGATTGTTGTTATAAGTTTTAAATTTTTCTAAACTTTTCATTGGTTTAAAAAATATTGTACTGATTTCTAATCTAAATTTTAAATCTTTTTTTGTCTAAAGTAGAAATCTTATAAAATGTGGTTCAAATCTTGTTTTTATTCAAATTTTTTATTGTTTAAAAGAAAAAGCCTATAGATTTTTGGTTTAAATTATAGATTAACTTTTGGTTTAAGGAATATTTTTAAAACTTTCACAGAATTTTGTTTTAAATTTTAAAAGTTTCCGGGTTGTTCTTCGGTTTAAATGAGAAATTTAGATCTAAAACCTTACAGATTCCTGGCTTAATTTTTAAAAGTTTTAAAATTTATTTTACTTTAGAAGGACGGATTGTATAGAATCTTACAGATTGTGTCACAATATTTTCGAATTTTTATAAATTTTACTTTGGTTTAAAGGAATAATTTTACAAATTTTTAATCTAAATTCTAAATATTTGTTTTAAAAGAGAATGGTTTGTCTAAAATCTAATAGATTTCTGTTTTGAATTATGTCCTTTACTAAATTCTTTATTGATTTATGTGAAAAACCTAACGGATTTCTGGTCTATATTTTAAATTTTTCTTTGGTTTGAATCTTACAAAATTCTCTTCTAAATTTCAAATGTATCTATATTTTTCACGGTTTTAAGGAGAAAGGTTGGTACAAAATCCTACAAATCTTTTGTCTAAATTTCGAATCTTCCTATATTATTCATTGGTTTAAAAAAATTTTTTTACCGATTTCTAGTCTGAATTTTTAATTTTTCTTTGGTTTAAAGCAGAAAGGTTCTTCTAAAATCTTACAGATTCTCTTTGGAATTCTTTGTATTTTTTTTATTACTTTAAGTAAAAATTTTTATAGATCTTTGGTTTAAAATTTATACTTTTATTTGGTTTAAAAAAGAAAGTTTTGTCTAAAATTTTACAGAATTTTAAATTTCGAATTTTTTCGTTATTTAAAGGAAAAACTTTACAGACCTCTGGTTTAAATTTTTTATTTTTCTTGGCACGAAAAAGAAAGATTTATCTAAAAATCTTACAAATTTCTAGTCTAAATTTTGATTGTTTCCGATTTGTCCTTCGGTCTATAGGAGAAAAGTTGATATAAAATTTTACAAAATTTAAAATTATTCTAAACTCTGATTTTTTTAGACAAAAAGCATTGGTCAAAGATTTTAGATTTTTGGTCTAAATTTAGATTTTGACTAAAATTTTTAAAAGGACAATATTTCACAGACATCTGTACTAAATTATAAATTGTTATTTGATTTAAAAGAGAAAGGTTTGTCCAAAATCTTACAGAATTCTATTTGGAATTTTAAATTTTCTAAAGTATTCTTTGGTTTAAAGGAGAAACGGTTATATTGTCTAAATTTTAAACATTTATAATTTTTTGCAATTTAAAAGAGAAGTGTTGATCTAAATTCTTGCAGATATTTGAACTAAATTATAAATCTTTGTATATTTTTATTAGATTAGAGAAGGTATGGTTCGAAATCTTAAAAAAAATCTGTTTTAATTTATGAATTTTTAAAAAATTTTCTTTGATTTAAAGATTCGTCCAAACAGCTTAGAAGTATTTAGTCTAAATTTCAAAATTTTATAAATTTTTCGTTGATTTAAGAAAAAAATTTACGGATTTCTGGTTTAAATTCATTATATTTCTTAGGCATACCTTAAAGAATTTTGTTTTAAATTTTGTATGTTTCTAAAATACCCCTCGATTTAAAGGAGAAAACTTGGTTAAAATTTTAAAAAGAACCTGTACTAAATTATAAATTTTTAAAAAATTTTCATTGATTTAAAGGAAGAATTTTACTGATTTCTGATCTAAACTTTTTAAATTTTCTTTGGTATAAAAAAGAAAGTTCTCTCAAATCCTAAGGTGGAATGCTTTCAAATTTTTGCTTGGTTTAAATAAGAAGAGTTTGTCTAAAATCTTAAATACCTTTGGTCTAAATTTTTAATTTTTCTAAATTGATCATTGCCTTTAAAAACGGATTTTACAAATTTCTGGTTTAAATTCTAAATATTTGATTTAAAGGAGAAATTTTTATCTAAAATCTTACAAAATTCTGTTCTGAATTGTGCACTATTCTAAACTTTTTATTGATATACGGAAAAACTTTTACAGACCTCTGGTCTATATTCTATTTTTTTGTTTGGATCTTAAGAAATCCTCTTCTAAATTCGCATATTTCCAAATGCTACCACGGTCGAAAGGAGCAACGTTGATACAAAATTCTACAAGCTTCTTGTCTAATGTTTGATTTTTTATATTTTCAATAGTTTAAATGAAAAATCTTACCGATTTCTTATCTAAAGTTTAATTTTTTTGGTTTAAGGAAAAGGGTTTGGCTAAATCTCATTTCTGATCTAAATTCTATTTTTTTCTAATCTCTTCATTAACTTGAGGGAAGAATTTTACAAATTTCTGGTTTAGATACTATACTTTTTTCTTTGTTTAAAGGAGAAAGATGTGCCTAACGTCTTACATAACTTTATTATAATTTTTAAATTTTCTAATTTGTTCGTTCGTTTATAGAAAAAACTTTACAGACTTTTGGTTTAAACTTATTATTTCTTCTTGTACTAACGGACAAAAGATTGCCTAAAATCTTACAGAATTTTATTTTAAATTTTGAAAGTTTCCACTTTTTTCTTCGGTTTAAAGAAAATGGGTTCATATAAAATTTTACAGAATTTTTTTAAATTTTGAATTTGAATTAAAGGAGAAACTGTACTGATTTCTGTTCAAAATTACTAAACTTTCTTTGGATTAAGGAGGAAGGTGAGTCTAAAATTTTACAGATGCTGCTCTTAATTTTAATTGGTTCTAAATTCTTTCTTGGCATAATGAAGAAATGTTGGTCAAAGATGTGACATTTCTTGTCTAGATTTTGAATTTTTCAATATTTCTTATTAAGAGCAGAATTTCACAAACACCTGTTCTAAATTAAAAATTATTTTATTTAAAGGAAAAGTTTGCTCTAAGGTCTTCCGGAATTCCCTTCTATATTTTGAATTCTTCTAAATTATTTTTTAGTTTAAAAAACAAATATCTGTAATAAATCTTACAGAATTCTGTTTTAAATTTTGAATGGTTCTAAATGTTTTCTTGGTTTAAAGGTGAAACGTTGGTTCAGAATGTTAGAAACTTCTTGTCTTTTTTTTAGACTTTTTACGGAATTTTATTCTAAACCTTTAAATTTTCCTATAGTATAAAGGAGAAAAGTTTGTCCTACGATTGTAAGATTTCTGTTCAAAATTTAAATATTTATACGATTTTTCTTGATTTAAAGGATAATTGTTGGTCTAACGGGTTACGAATTGGGTCCAAATTTTAAGTTTTCTATATTGTTCACTGGTTTAAAAAAAATTTGCAGATCTGTATAATTTTAAACTTGTCTTTAATTTAAAAGAAAAATGTTTGTTTGTAATCTTACAAAATTTTGTTTTAAATTATGAATGTTTCTAAATTTTCCTTTTTTAAAGGAGGAAGCTTCATTCAAAACCTTGCATTTCTGATCTAAATTTTAAATGTTTTTAATTTTTCTTTTTTGAGGTTTAATGAAGAACAGTTTCGATAAAACCATAGAGGTCTCTGTTCTAAATCCTATTGAGTTTATTCATTATTTTAAGAGAAAAAGTTTAATGATCTCGGGTTAGAATTTGAAATGTTTATTTGATTTTTAAGTTTTTCAGCGCTCTACAGATTGCCAGTTTAAACTACATTTGCTCCTAAATTTGTTTCGGTTTGAAGGATAAAAGCCTATGCAAAATTTTGCAGATTTCTGTTATAAGTTTTAAATTTGTCTAAACTTTTCATTGGTTTAAAGAAAATATTGAACTGATTTCTAATCTAAATTTTAAATATTTTTTTGTCTAAAGTAGAAATCTTATAGAATGTGGTTTAAATTTTGTTTTTATTCAAATTTTTTATTGTTTAAAAGGATAAGCTTATAGATTTCTGGTTTAAATTATAAATTTATCTTTAGTTTAAAAGAAAATGTTCTTTTAAAACTCTCACAGAATTTTGTTTTAAATTTTAAAAGTTTGAGTTGTTCTTCGTTTTAAATGAGAAAGCTTTATCTAAATCCTTACAGATTTCTGGCCTAAATTTTAAAAATTTTGAAATCTTTTTTACTTTAGAAGGATGGGTTGTAGTAAATCTATCAAATTTTGGCTCAATATTTTTAGATTTTTTTAAATTTTACATTAGTTTAAAGGACAAATTTTACAAATTTTTGATCTAAATTCTAAATATTTGTTTTAAAGGAGAATTTGTTTAAAATCTTATAGAATTCTGTTTTGAATTATGTCCTTTACTAAATTCTTTATTGATTTATGTGAAAAACATAACGGATTTCTGGTCTATATTCTAAATTTTTCTTTGTTTGAATCTTACAAAATTCTCTTCTAAATTTCAAATGTATCTAAACTTTTCACCGTTTAAAGATTACAGATTCTCTTCCGAATTCTTTGCATTTTTTTTATTAATTTAAGTAAAATTTTGTATAGATCTCTGGTTTAAAATTTATACTTTTATTTGGTTTAAAGGAGAAAGTTTTGTCTAAAATTTACAGAATTTTAAATTTCGATTCTTTTTGTTTGTTTAAAGGAAACATTTTACAGATTTCTGGTTTAAATTTTTTATTTTTCTTTGAAACGAATGAGGAAGGTTTGTCTAAAAATCTTAACAGTTTCTAGCCTAAATTTTGATTGCTTCCAATTTGTCCTTCGGTATATAGGAGAAAGGTTAATATAAAATTTTACAAAATTTGGAATTTTTTTAAACTTTTAATTGGTTGAATGGGAAAATTTTCCTGACTTCTCGTGTTAATTTAAAAAATTTTTTTGTTAAAAAAGAAATGTTTGTCCATGGTCATGCAGATTTTGCTCCAAATTATAAAGGTTTCTGATTTTTTTTGTTTAGAAAAGAAATGTTGGTCAAAGGTCTTAAATTTTTGGTATAAATTTTAATTTTGTCTATAAATTTTAATAAGGGCGAGATTTCACAGACATCTATTTTAAATTATAAATTGTTATTTGATTTAAAAGAAAAAAGGTTGTCTAAAATCTTACAGAATTCTGTTCTAAATTTCGAATTTTTCTAAACTGTTTTTAGTTTTAAGGAAAAAATTTATCGATCTCATGTTTGAATTTTTTTTGGGTTTAAAGCTTTTTCCAATGCTTTACAGGTTGCTGGTCTAAACGTCATATGTTCCTAAATTTGTTCCGACTTAAAGGATAGAAGTCTATGTAAAATTATACAGATTTCTGATCTAAATTTTAAATTTTTCTAAACTTTTCATTGGTTTAAAAAAATGGTACTGATTTCTAGTACAAATTTTAAATATTTTTTGTCTAAATTAGAAATCTTACAGAAGGTGGTCTAAATCTTGTTTCTAATCAAATTCTTCATTGTTTAAAAGAACAATTTTAGATGTTTGGTTTAAATTATAAATTTACCTTTGGTTTAAAGGATAATGTTTTTTTAAACTCTCACTGGATTTTGTTTTAAATTTTTAAAATTTCTGAGTTGTTCTTCGGTTTAAATGGAAAGTTTTATCTAAAGCCTTACACATTTCTGGTCTAAATTTTTAAAATTTAAAAATTGTTTGTACTTTAGAAGAACGGGTTGTAGAAAATCTAAGAGATTTCGGCCCAATATTTTTAACTTTTTCATTGGTTTAAAAGAAATATTTTAGAAATTTATGATCTAAATTCTAAATATTTGTTTTAGAGAACAAAGGTTTGTCTAAATTTTACAGAATTCTGTTCTGAACTATGCACTGTTCTAAATTCCTTATTGATTTATGAGAAAAATTTTACGAATTGTTTGTCTATATTTTAAATTTTCCTTTAATTGGAATCTTAAATAATTCTCGTGTAAATTTCAAATGTTTCCAAATTTTTCCTTAGCTTAAAGGACAAAAGTTGGTAAAATTCTTACAAACTTCTTGTCTAAATATTGAATTTTACAGATTCCTGTTTTAAGTTTTAAATTTTTCTAAATTTTCCTGGTTTAAAGAAAATATTGTACTGATTTCTAGTATAAATTTTAAATACTTATTGTTTAAAATAGAAATCTTACAGAATGTGATCTAAATCTCATTTTTATTCAAATGATTCATTATTTAAAAGGAACAACGTATAGATTTCTGGTTTAAATTGTAAGTATACCTTTACTTTAAAGGAAAATATTTTTTAAAACTTTTACAGAACTTTGTTTTAAATTTTAAAAGATTCTGAATTGTTCTTCGGTTTAAATAAAAAAGTTTTAAAAATTTTTAAAGGATAGAAGTCGATGAAAAATTTTACAGATTCCTGTTCTAAATTTAACATTTTTTTTAACTTTTCTTTGGTTTAAACAAAATACTGTAGTGGTTTCTAGTTTAAATTTTAAATATATTTTTGTCTAAAGCAGAAATCTTACAGAATTTGGTCTAAATCTTGTTTTATTCAAATTCTTCATTGTTTAAAAGGAAAAACTTTTAGATTTCTGGTTTAAATTATAAATTTACCTTTGGTTTAAAGGAGAATGCTTTTTTAAAACTTTCACAGCATTTTGTTTCAAATTTTAAAAGTTTCTGAATTGTTCTTCGGTTTAAATAAGAAAGTTTTATTTAAAGTCTTTTAGATTTCTGGCCTAAATTTTAAAAATTTTGATTTTTTTACTTTAGAAGGATGGGTTGTTGATTTTGGCTAAATATTTTTGAATTTTTCTAAATTTTACATTGGTTTAACGAAAAAATTTTCCACATTTTTGGTCTAAATTAAAATTTTTCTTTGTTTAAAGCTGAATGCTGTTCTTGTCTAAATTTTAAATTTTTAAAAATTAATGATTATTTTAAAGGCAAAATTGTACTGATTTCTAGCCTGAATTAAAAGTTGTTTTTTTTGTTTTAGAGGATAAACAGAAGAGGATACAAAAAGTCGATCAGCTGACATATTTTATTTAAATAATAAACACAAAATCATTTACTGGGAAGCGTATTGGGTAATAAAGTCATGGATTTCTTCGTTTGTGACATCTGCGTAAACGCTAAGTTTACCAGGTTTTTCACAACGCAAATGAAATAAAACAATACTAGCCAGGGCGTGCTGACCATCCCCACCATCGATTACAAGTGGACCACCATCGTCACCCTAAGGAACACCAAAATTTAACTGGAAACCTTATCGCAAAGCTTACCTCACAAGAGTCTCTTCCTCCTTCAGGGTATCCCCAGCATGATATACGCTCTGTTATCTGACCAACTGGAAGAACGTCAGCGCATTCATCCCTATCCACGTTAAAAACTTCAACGACTTGTAAAAATGTACTTAAGGCACTGTCGTAGCTGGTGTGACCCCATCCAGTCACCCACGACGGTGTTCCAACTTCAATAGCCAGGTTTTTCTTTGCCAGTTGAACCACTCCAACCTTATCGGAAAGATTAAATGGATTTGTAAGGATTATGATGGCAACATCGTAGTCAAATTTTTGGTAGTCGTATTTATGGTGTTGGTGAATTGCTTTGACGTTGCGTATTTGACCATCTTTAATTCGGTTATGGCTTCCAGCTTTACGGTAAACCAATCTGGGTAGGTGCTACAAAGCCAGGTTCAGTTTTGGATTTTAGTAATTTTGAGCGACTTACCTGTAGTAATGGACGCAGCGAGCAGATGTGACAAGGACGCTTGGAGCGACTATAGAACAGCCGCATTTATGATAAGTGTGTAGACGAAGTGCAGCTTGGTGTTTGTAGTCTTCGATTTTGGCATCCTTGCCTCCTATAATTCTGTTACCTGTTTGGAGAACACGTTAAAAACGTACCGTTTGTGTCAAAACATACCATGAATGGCTACTATAAGTGCGCAAGCTAAAACAAGACGAAACATTGCGAAACAATGAGCTAACTACCACATCAACCGGCTGCTTGCAAGGTTTTTAGCACTCAACTGACAATCTCATAGACACCCTGAAACCGTTGTTGTGTCACTGCAGATTTGTTGTATCTAATCTAGGGATTTGCATCTGTACTAATTTTCCACACTTGACTTGACGATTAGCGGTATATGTAATTCAGCTTACATAGGCAAGTGACTTGAAGTTTGTTCTCCATCACGCCATTACTACAAAACAAATCAATTGAAGTCTACTGGAGCTAGAGAAGGTTCACAGACAAGTTTGACGACCACCATGGTCATTTCGACATGTCCCTCTTAGAGTAGATCTTCAATTTGTCATAAGTAGCGAAGTTAGTCGCAAAAGCAGTTTCTGGCTGGTCTAGCTACAAAGGACCGCACTATTCTGCACCTGGACTCTAATACCTCTTGAAGGACCTTTTCTATTGAACACCTTGGGTCGTGAAAATGTCCTTTTGGGATTAAATCGTCTCGTGAGTACACGTCCAACGCTCTGCACACCGAAGGAAAGCTAGGTTTTCATTTTACTAGCCAAATATAAGCCTTCTTGAGGTTCCTTGGAGGTGTAACTCGGATTCCAAAAAAAATTTTATACGAGCTCCTTTATTTCAAATATAGGTGTTACGAAATGAAGAGCTTAGACCAAGAGTTGAACCCCAATTCTTCTCTTGGTATCCAGGTTTCTTCCAAAAACCTGTAAGAAGCTGCTATTTGGCTTAACGTCAGAAAAGCCTTACAAAATAAGAACCGCAAATAAATTTGTCAAAACTTCTGGTCTAAATTGTAATGGTTTTTAAATTTTTTGTCGGTTTAAAGGAGAAGGTTGATCTAAAATCTTACAGATGACTGATCTTGAATTTTTGTATATTTTTCATGGGTTTAAAAAATTTTTTTAGAAATTGCTGGTCTAAATTTGAAGGAGAAAGATTCGTCAAAATGAATTCTATTCTGGATTTTAAATTTTTCTAAATTTTCTATTGATTTTTGCAAAAAATTTTACAGATTTCTGTTTTATATTTTAAATTTTTCTTTTGTTGGATCACGCAAAATTCAGTTCTAAATTTCGAGTGCTCTTAAATTTCTTCCCTGTCTAAACGAGAAAGATTAGTACAAATTCTTACAGGTTTTTTTGTCTAAATTAGAAATTTTTCTATATTTTTTATTTCTTTAAAGGAAAAATGTTACCAATTTTTGGTCTAAATTTTAAATCTACCTTTCGTTTAAAAGAAAGAGCTTTGTCTAAAAATTATCTAAATCTGTTCTAAATTTTGTTTTTAAATTTTTTCTATTTAAAGGAGAAACGTTGGTCTAAAATTCTACAGAATTCTATTCTAAATTTCCCATTGGTTTAAAGGAAAATCTTTACTAATTTCCTATCTAAACTAAAACAATTTTTTAGAATTGAAAACGAAAAGTTTGTCTAAATTCTTACAAAATTTTGCTTTAAATTTAAAATTTTTTAAAATTTTGTAGGTTCCTGAATCTGTCCTCAGTTTAAATTAGAAATGTTGGTCGAAAATGTTACAAACTGTTCTAAGTTTTAAACTTTTTATTGATTTAAATAAAAAGCTCATTTACTTTTGGTCTAAACGTTTAAATTTTAGTTTCGTTTAAAGAAGAAAGGTTTGTCCAAAACGTTTTACCTTTCTAGTCTAAATTTTAAATGTTTTATAACTTTTCCTTCGATTTATAGAATAAAAGTTTGTCTTTAGTCTTAGATTTTGTGGTCTGAATTTAAAATTTTTTGTTTCACAGAAAAGTTTACTTATTTCTGGTCTAAATTCTTTCTTGGTTTACTCGCGAAAGATTTGTTTAAGATCTTGCAGAATTCTGTTTTAAATTTTGAATGTTTTTCACATATCTTTGATTTAGAGGAGAAAAGTTGGTCTAGCATCTTAGAAAATTCTATTCTGAAGATGAACTTTTACAAATTTTTCATTGGTTTAAAGAAAAGCTTTACTAATTTCTGGTTTAAATTTAAAACCTTTTTTTGGTTTTAAAAATTAAAGCTTAGCTGAAATCTTACAGATTTTTGGTTTAAGTTTTAGAGGTTTTTTATTTGTCGTTGGTTTAGAGAAGAAAAGCTAGTCCAAAGTTTCAGAGATTTCTTGTCTAAATTCTAAACTTCTCTATAGTTTTAATTTTAAAGGATAATTTCTATGGATTTCTGGTCTAACCTCTATATTTTTATTTGATTTAAAGGAGGAAGTTGTGTTGAAATCCTTACAGAATTCTGTTCTAAATTTGGAATGTAGCCCAACCTTTGCTTTTTAAAGGAGAAAGTTTGGTCTAAATTCCGATCTAAAGATAAACTTTTATAAATTCTTCATTGGTTTAAAGGAAAACTTTAGTAATTTTTGGTTCCAATTTTTAATTCCTTTTTGGTTTAAACCAGAAAAGCTTGTCTCAAATTTAAATTTTTGGTCTAAATTTTTAAATTTTTTTATTGATTTATGTAAAAAAAATTACAAATATTTGTTCTATATTTTAAATTTTTATTTGGTTGGATTGTACAAAAATCTGTTATAAATTTCGAATGCTCTTAAATTTCTTCCTTGTTTAAACGAGAAAGATTGGTACACATTCTTACAGGTTTCTTGTATAAATTAGAAAATTCTTTTATATTTTTCATTTCTTTAAAGGAAAAAATGTTACCGACTTCTGGTCTAAATTTTAAATTTAACTTTGTTTTTTAAAAATTTACCTAAATCTGTTCTAAATTTTGTTTCTAAATCTTTTCTGTTTAAGGTAAAAAGGTTTAATTAAAATTTTACAAAACTCTGTTTTAATTTTAAATTTTTCTAAACTTCTCATTTTTTACGGATCTCTGGTCTAACCCCTATATTTTAATGTAAACCATTTTGTTTAAATCCTTACAGAATTCTGTTCTAAATTTGGAATGTGCCCCGACCTTTGCTTTTTTAAAGGAGAAAGTTTGGTCTAAATTCCAATCTAAAGATGAACTTTTATAAATTCTTCATTAGTTTAAAGGAAAGCTTTAGTGATTTCTGGTCCAAGTTTTTAATTCGTTTTTGGTTTAAACAAAAAAGTTTTTTCTAAAATCTTTTTATTTCTAGTTTAAATTTTTGAATTCTTTTTTATTTTTCATACCTTTAAAGGAAAAATTTTACCGACCTTTCTAAATTTAAAGTTTTCCTTTGGTGTAAACAAAAAAGGTTAGTCTAAAATCTTACAGAAATTAGTTTTAAATTTCAAATCCTTCTAAATTTTTTTTTGCTTTGATAGAGAAACGGTTATTTAAAACCATACAGAATTCTGTTCTAAATTTTGGATGTATTTTAATTTTTGCTCAATGTAAAGGAGAAAGGTTGATATAAACTCTTACAGATGTATAATCTACATTTTGCGTTATTGCATTGCTTTAAAGAAAAAGCTACAAGTTCCTTGTCTAAATCTTGTCTTTAGGTTTGATGGAGAAATGTTTGACCAAAATCTTACAGAAATCTGCTCTAAATTATGTACTTTTCTAAATTTTTATCTATTTATGGGAAATATTTAAAGATATTCGGCTTATTTTTTCAATTTTTCTTTAGTTTCAAGAAGAAAATTGTGTCTAAATCTATCAGAATTTTGTTTTAAATTTCAAATGTTTTTAAATATTTCCTCGATTTAAAGGGGAAACGTTGATACAAAACTTTATACCCTTTTTTTTTAGTTTTAATGTTTCCTATATTTTTCATTGTTCAAGGGAAAAATTTTACCGATCCCTATTCTTAATTTTTTAATATTTTTTGATTTAAATCAGAAAGATTTGTTCAAAGTCTTACAGATTTTTCATTGGTTTAAAGAAAAAATATTAACGCGTTCTGTTCTAAATTTTTAACATTTTTCATTTGAGAAAGAAAAGTTTGTCTAAAATCTATCAAACTTCTTGTTTAAATTTTGCATTTGTTTATATTTTTCATTGGTTTATAGAAACAGTTTTACGAATTTCTGTTCTAAATTTTAAATTCTTGGTTTGAGCAAGAAAGGTTTGTTTAAAATTTTAGAGATTGCCTGTCTAAATTTTAAATTTTTATATTTTTCATTGGTTTAAAAGAACAATTTTACGGAATTCTGTTCTAAGTTTTAAATTTTTTTTTGATTTTAAGGAAAAACTTACAGATTTCTGGTATAAATTCTAAATGTTTCTAATTTTTCTTTGGTTTTAGAGAGAATTGTTGATCAAGAGTCATAGATTTTTGGTCTAAATCTTAATTTTTGTATATCTAAACTTCTGCTTCGTTTAAAGGGAAAATGGTTGGTCTAAAATCTGTTTTTATCTTGGAATTCTTCTAATTCTTTTTTGTTTAAGGAAAAGATTTTACGAGTTTTGGTATAAATATTTAATTTTTCTTTGGCATGTGAAAAACAGAGATTTGCCTACAAATTTACAAAGTTCTGATCCAAACTTAGAATGTTTCTAAATTCTACATCGGTTTAAAAAAGAAAGTTTTGTCTAAAATCTTACAAAATTCTGTTCTAAAGATAAGCTTTTCTAAATTCTTTACTAATTTAAAGGAAAATTTTATTGATCTCTAGCCTACACTTACAATTTTTCTTTGATTAAAAGGAAAAAAGACTGGTCTAAAATCTTGATGTTCTTAGCCTAAATTTTGAATTTTTGTCTAAATTTTGCTTTGGTTTGATAGTGAAACCTTACAGAATTTTGTTCTAAATTTTGAAACCAAAGTTAAATTTAAAATGTCAATGCTTCTGGTCTAAATTGTAATGGTTTTTAAATTTTTTGACGATTTAAAGGCGAAGATTGATCTAAAATCTTACTAACATGCGAACATTATTTAAGGAGACTTTAAAAAACAAGTTTTGGATGGAATTGAAAAAAGATAAAGCTTGTTCCCGGGAAACATTGTAAAACACGCCTTTTGTTACAGGAAATTTAGAAGAAGCACCTTGTTTTAGAGAAACCTCTAAAGATTATCCCTGTTATAAATTGGCTTCAAGGCACGAGTCCTGTCTTAGAAAAGCCTCTAAAGATGAATTGCTTTAAAAAACTTTAGAAAACCATTCCTGTTTTAGAGAAACTTTAAAAAACGAACCTTGTTTTAGAGGAACCTTTAAAACCGAGCTTCAAGAAAGCTTTAAAAACAAATCCCTTTAGAGGAATTTTAAAAACTTTGGTTTAGAGGTACTTTCGACTTTTATCTGAGGCATAGATGACTCACAGGTTGTAAATTCAAACAGACATTCTAGGGAATCTGAGATATCCAGAAAAAACCTTGGAAAATTAGAAGAATCCCAATTTTTTAAGACTCAGATTTTATCCTGAGGTACAAATTCAACAATAAAAATTTACAAATTTTTCGATAAACGTTTTGTATTAATATAGAAGAAAACCTATAGATGCGGAAACCTTCGACATGCTACGGGTTTGCTCGTTTTCTTCTGGATCTGAGTTGCTTTAGATAATAAAGTAAAAAAGTTTGAACAAGAAAGCTTTCTCAATTTTCTTTGGGGCTCAAACTATTCCAAGTTACAATTCAAAAAGAATAGAGGGAACCAGTTTTGACTTTATACAAAAAGAAAGTCACTAGAAATTAAAGAACTTAGACAAAAAATGGGTTTTCGATTTTTATTTGAGGTAGAGATTATTAAAAAGTTATAAATTCAAAAAGAAACTTTACAAAACGTTAGATTTCCAAAGAAATGTTTTAAAAAATTAAAAGGATTTCCAATTCTTTCCAGAATTATTTAAAAACTATTATGGAATTTTATAAGGGTTTCTTTGTTGTGTAGACACTTTTAAGCACCCGCTGGCACAAGTGAAAGCACATATGTGTGCGCATGCACGCGCGTGCGCATGTAAGCGCACTTTAGTAAAAACAAAAACAAAGCAAGGCATTTATTTTTTAATTAAGCTAAAGCAACTATGGCTACAAGTATTGTTTAATAAAGTCATTAATTTCAGGGTGTTCGACCTTGGCGTAGACCCCAGGACGTTTAGGTCGTGCACAACCAGCTCCCCATGAGACGATACCAGCTAGTTGCGGTGTTCCAGCAGCGTTGTAGATTACCAGTGGACCGCCGGAATCGCCCTACGGTCGTAAACAATTAAACAAAGCACACTTACAAAAAGGCTGTTACCTGACATGCGTCTTTGCCTCCTGCTGAATATCCCCAACAAGACATGCGTTCTGTTAAACCGTAGCCGACGTACTGTGAGTCACAAGTGTCCCAATTCACCTTAGGGACGCTTACAACTTGTAGAATATTACTTATGTAACCTCCTTCTCGCTTAGCACCCCAACCGGTCACCTCAGATACGGTACCAACGGCGATGTGTTGATCTTTTCTGACCAGGTCAACGATGCCGATCTTGTTGGACAGGACAAAAGGTATCGCAACGATTATAACAGCGACATCGTAGTCGGCGTTTGCATTTTGGTAACGTCTGTTTTTGTGGATTGCCCTCACGTTGCGCCTCTCTCCTCCATTTTGTAAATATTTGGTTCCAGCCAAAATGCTGAAACGCTGGGGTAAGTTCCTGAAAGAACCAGTAAGTGATTGGCATAAACAATACGTAAACTTACTCAAGGCCGTGAACGCAGTGAGCAGCTGTCAAAACAACTCGAAGGCCAATCAAGGAGCCGCCACACCTATGCGAGTCAAAAAACTGAAGAGAGACCTGGTAGTTGTGATCTTCTATGAGTGTGTTTTTTCCTCCGACGATTCTTCCCCAGCCTGTTAAAAGGGTGTTAAGTTGGTGGGAGGGAGGAGTGCGTAACTTACCGTATGCTGGAGCGGCCAATGCTAAAACTAGTACCAAGCGGAACATTGTACAACTGGCGGTACCCTTGAAGTCGGTTGTTTTTATTACCAAGCTTGCCCTTGGCGAAAAAGACGTGAATGATCGGTTATCCATTGCCATTGCATGTATTTACCTAAAGGATTAGAATCTTATCGTTATCGTGTGTGTGTATGGGATTAAGCCTTTCTTGCAATGCCGCTACACATGACAATGGTAAGTACCATAAAATGAGCTCAACTATTGTGTTACAAATCCAATGTCAATGGAAAAAATAATACGAATTAAAGTATTATCAAAGGCCGACGTCGATGACAAGGTATGACTAATGAGTCACTTACACAAGGTTGGAATTGGAGTTCAAGTGCGTGTTTGTTCAGATTGCTTTTGTAATGTAGATCAAGAAAACCGATCGATTTTAAACCGGTTTTAGCTCCTGATACACTTGGTAACAGCAGACGAACAACCAGTTTTCCAAAGGGACGTAGAAAGAGCAACAAGCCGCTTTTGTGAGCTTCTGAAAAAGTTGAAGGCTTAAGATTTTTGTTCTGATATCTTCTGTGAGTGCGCGTAAAATATTTCGAAACCTATTTCTGAATACCTTTTAGGACCAGTACCTTACAGTACTTGGCCTACGTCTAGAAATAAACGCTCGTTTCTAGAGGCACTTATAGAATCTTTACCCTAGAAAAGCTCAAACGCGAATCTTGGGTTTAAAGGAAATTCAAAAAGCAAGTCTCACTTTAGAGATACTTTAAAGGACATGTCACTTTAACGAAGCTTTAAAATACAAACTTTAATGGACGCGCCGTTTTTAAAGGAATCCTTGTTTTTAGAGGAGCTATATTATATTAACTCCAAAGAACAGATTTCGCTTTAGAAAAACTATAGACGCGTACCCTGCTTTAAAACAACTCTGTAGACGAACCTTGTTTTAAAGTAACTTTAAAGGACGAACTTTGTTTTAGAACGGCATTGAAATCTTAGACTGCTTTATAGAATATTTAAAACATAAACTTTATCCTAGAGCAACTTTAAAGGACAGGTATCGCTTTAAAAACGTTAAACAATGCTCCCTCCTTTAGAATCTTGTGTTAGATGAACTTTAGAGGAGCATCTTGCCTTAGAAGGACTTTATAAAACACTCCGCTTTAGAAAATCTAAAAAGTTTAAATTAGAGAAACTCTAAAGGATGAACCTTGTTTTAAAAGACCTTAATAAACGCGGCCTGCTGTATTGAAATTTTAAAACAAAAACCTAATGCTTTAGAAATTTTAAAGGACCCATCATGAATTAAAAATCTTAGAGTTTGTTCAAGTTATTTTGTGATGTAGTTTTAAAAAACCGATAGATCTTTTAGCGGTTTTAAATCTCAATACACCCAGACCAAAAACCAGTTTTTCAAAAGGACGTGGTAGGATCGATCTGCTATTAAAGCAAGTATCTGGAAGAATTGAAAACCTAAACTTATGCTTACAATTTTTTCTGTGGGTGCGTGGAAGTGTACCATGCAAAATACTTGGAGAACTATTTCTGGATAGCTTTTAGAACAAATACCCTTACGGTACGTAGCTATCGTCTGGAAATAAACGCCTGTTTCTAGAGGCACTTCCAGAATCCTTACCTTAAAAAACCTTAAAGACGAATGTTTGCTTTAAAGTAACCTCAGAGAGCAAGCTTTACGTTTGAGAAGCTTTAAAGGGCATCCCGCTTTAATGAGCGTTAAAATATGAACTTCGTGTTAGAAAACTTTAAAGAACGCGCTTTGTTTTAGAGGAAGTCTAACGAATACGCCTTGCTTTAGAGGAGCTTTATTAGTTTGACTGCAAAAGACAGCTCTCGTCTTAGAGAACTATAAAAACGCACTCTGTTTTAGAATAACTCAAAACACGAACTTTATGCTAGAGGGACTTTAAAGGACAAACTTTTTTCAAACAACATTAAAGAATGATCTTACTTTATTGAAGTTTTAAGAAACAAACTTTGTACTAGAGGAACTTTAAAGGACTAACATCGCTTTTGAGAACTGTAGGGAACACCCCTGCAGAATCTTTTTATTGGATCAGCTTCATAAGGCGCACGCTGCTTTAGAGGAACTTCATTGAACACATTCTACTTTAGAAAAAATCAAAAACAAACTTTGCATTAAAGAAACTTTAAAGGACGGACTTTATTTTAGAAATATTTTAACAAAAGCGACCTGCGGTATTCAAATTTTTAAAGACGGCCCTTGTGTTTTAGGAACTTTAAAGGACGCATCTTCAACTAGAAATACTTTAAACAACTAACTCTGCTTTAGAGCTTGTTCAAATTATTTTGTGGTGTAGTTCTAGAAAATTGATAGATTTTATACCGATTTTAAGTCCTGTTGCTCCTTGTAGTAACAGAACGACAAAAAGTTTTCCAAGGGTTGTGGAAAAGCCAAATGACAGACGTTTTTTGCAGGTTTCTAGAGGAATTAAAAACCGCGACTGCACAGAAGTAATTCATACAAAATATACCGGGAACCAATTCTGTTTCCTTTTCTGAATCACAGCCATTATGCTACTTGGTCAACGTCTGGATAGAAGAACCTGCTACCAAAGACGCTTACGAAACCTTTAGCTTAGAGGAAACCTAAAGGTTAATCTTTACTTTAAAGGAACTTCAAAAAGCGAATCTTAGTTTAGAAAAACTTTAAAGAACATCACGCTGTAGTGAAGTTTTAGAGGACCAGCTTTGTTTAGAAACTTTAAAGGACGCAATCTTTTTAGAGAAACACTAAAGAACACACCTCACTTCAGAGGAACTTTATTGGATTAACTTTATAGCATCGATCTCGTCTTAAAAAACATTTCAAAACCTGCCCTGCTTTAAAGCAACTTTGAAAGACGAATTGCGTGTTAGAGAAACTTTAAAGGACAAACCCTGTTTTAGAAAATAATAATCCATTCTAGAGCTGTACTGAGGGAACCATCAAAATATACTGAAAACAATTTCTGAATACGTTTTTGGACAATTGCTTTTATGCTACCTGGCAAACGTCTGGAGACAATAACTTGTTTTAAACACGTTTACGAAATCTTTACCTTAGAAAAAAATCTAAAAGGCGGATCTTTGTTTTAAAGGAGTTTCAGAAAACGAACCTTAATTTAGAGAAATTTTAAAGAATACCCTTTTTAGCGTAGTTTTAAAAGACGAATTTCAAAAACGAACTTTACTTTAAAGAAACTTTAAAGAACGCCCGCTTTAGAAAAGGTTTAGAAGATGCACTTTGTATTAGAAAACTTTAAAAGGGGCACTTTGTTTTATGGAAGTGCTAATGAACACACCATGTTCTAGCCTAGATCTATTAAATTGGCTGTAAAGGACAGATCTCGTTTTAGAAAATCTTTAAAACTGTACTCTGCTTTAATACAACTTTAAACACGAACTTAGTGTTAGAGAAACTTTAAAGAGCGAATCTAGTTTTATAAAAACAAAAAAAATTGACACTGCGTTACTGATATTTTCAAAGATGAACATTGTGCAGGAGAAACGTTAAAAGATTAATATTGTTTTTGTAAAGGATAAAAACTAGACAAACTTTAAAACGCCTTGCTTTAGAGGAACTTCATAGAGAACGCTGTCTGCTTTAGAAAGACTAAAAATTAATTTTACATTAAAGAAACTTTAAAGAACAAACGTTGTTATAAGAAGACTTTAAAGAACGAGTTCTGCGGTATTGAAATTTTAAAGTGCGAGCTTTGTATCTAAATAACTTTAAAGGAGGCATATTGGATTGCAAAAGAATTAAAAGACGAGCTTTGTACTAACATTTTTTCAAACCGTTTTGTGATGTAATTTCAGAAAATCTGTGGATTTTGGACCGGTTTTAAGTCCTGGTGCACCTGGTAATAGCAGAAGAATTAACAGTTTATCAAAAGGTTGCGGAAAAACCATCGAGCTGCTTTTAAGACGAAAGAAACTGTTCCCAAGTTCTTGGACTGATTGAAAACCGCGACTGCGCGGAGGTGAACCATGCTAAATTTACCAAAACAACTTGCGACTATTTTTCTGGACCATTGCCAAAATGCTACTTGGCCTACCTCTAGTAACAAAAATCTGTTATTAAAGACGCGTACAGAATCTTTACTTTAGAGGAAACTTAAAGGCGAGTATTTGTTTTAAAGAAATTTCAAAAAACGAACCTTGCTTTAGAGGAACTTTAGAGAACTTTCGCTTTAGAGAAGCTTTAAACTACAAACTTTGTATTAGGAAGTTTTAAAGGATGCGCTTTGCTTTAGAAAAGAACGCACTCTACTCTAGAGGAGCTCTACTAAATTAATTCCAAAGAACAGATCTTTAAAAAACGACCGTCATGTTAGAGGAACTTTAAAGGATAAACCTTGTTTTAAAAACTTTAAAAACCGAACCCGCTTTAATGAAATTTTGAAAGATCAACTTTGTACTAGAGGAATTTTCAAAGACATGTAAGGTTTTGGATAACATTAAAGAACGCGCCCTGTTTGACGAACCATACGCCAAATCCTATTTTAGGAAAATTTTATAGGGTGATTATTACGTTAGAACAACTTTATAGAGCACAGTCTGCTTTACAAAAACGAAAAACAAACTTTGCATTAAAGAAACTTTAAAAAACCAACCCTGCTTTATAGAACTTTTAAAAGCGCGTTCTGCTGTATTGAAATTTTAAAATAAGAATTTTAATTTAAAAAACTTAAAAAACGCTTCTTCAACAATAAAAACCTTAAAGCCGAACTATCTCCTAAAGTTTGTTCAAGTTGTTTTGTGATGTCGAAAACCTGTGGTTTATAGGTCGGTTTTAAGTCCTGATGCGCCTTGTAATAGCAGAGCAACAACAAAACCTTCTAGTAATAGTTTTAAAAGATGTAAATTTTGCTAAAGATACAATTCGTCGGTTCTTCGTCATCAATTGTACGAAAAGGTCCTTGTTCAACATTGAGCTGTGAAATGGCTGCGATCATGAGCATCAATAATGAGCTAAAGCTATGTACATGTTTCACAATAGCTTAAAATGCTTTAATTATTGTTAACAGTACAATTCGTTAATTTCTCGTTACCAATTGTAAAGAAAACACTCTTATTCAAAATAACCTTTGCAAAGAGTGCGATAATGAGCATCTATCATGAGTCAAAGAAACAAAACCTCCTAGTAATAGTTTTACTTGCTGTAAATTTGTTTAAAGATACAATTCGTCGGTTCTTTGTTACCAATTGTACGAAAAAGTTTTTGTTTAACATTGAGCTGTGATATGGGTGCGATCATGAGTATCTATATGAGCTAAAGCTATGTAAATGTTTCAAAATAGCTTAAAATGTTTTAGTTATGTTAGAGTACAATTCGTTAGTTTCTCGTCACCAATTGTAACGAAAACGCCATTATTCAGAATTAACTTTTTCAAAGGGTGCGATAATGAGCATCTATCATGAGTCAAAGTAACAAAACCTTCTGGTAATAGTTTTAAAAGCTGTAAATTTTGCTAAAGGTACGATTCGTCGGCTCTTCGTTGTCAATTGTACGAATAGGTCCTTGTTCAACATTGAGCTGTGAGTTGGGGCGATTATGAGCATCTATAATGAGCTAAAACTATGTAAATATTTAAAACGAGCTTAAAATGTTTTAGTTATTGTTAAGAGTACAATTCGTTAGTTTCTCGTCACCAATTGTAACAAAAACACCCTTATTCAAAATTAACCCTTGCAAAAAGTGCGATAATAAGCATCTATCATGAGTTGAAGAAACAAAAACTCCTAGTAATAGTTTCAAAAGGCTGTAAATTTTGCAAAGGTACAATTCGTCGGTTCTTCGTTATCAATTGTATGAAAAGGTCCTTGTTCAACATTGAGCTGTGATTTGTGTGCGATTATGAGCATCTGTAATGAGCTAAAGCTATGTAAATGTTTAAAAGCAGCTTAAAATGTTTTAATTATTGTTAAGAGTTCAATTCGTTAGTTTCTCGTCACCAATTGTAACGAAAACACCCTTGTTCAAAATTAATCCTTGCAAAGGGTGCGATAATGAGCATCTTCTTACAATTTAAAAAAAGCGATAATTACAGTTAAAAAGTCGATAAATACATCGCGCAAGCGTGATGAAAAAGCGACTCCATGGGCTGTTAGTAACGCCCACATTATTACAGATTTGCGCGCCCAACTGCCAATGACGTCACCAATGCACAATTTATATTGCGCAATAATAGGAAATTTATACAAAAATAAGACAATAGATAATACAGCGAACAACTTAATTAATGGACTACTTACATCAGAAATCCGAACGTCCTGCGGGGTTGAGCTAAAGTAGGCCTCTATTTAAGTCCATCAGGGCTCCATCCCGGAGGGACTAAAGATGGTACGCCCGACGCTCTTCCAAAGCGTTCGGACCAGCTACGGCAATCATGGGGCTCTTTCATCCAGGGTTGTGCAGTACGGTTTGCCTACGGCTCAAATTGTCACCTACCTATGCAGGGAATGACGGGAACATGGTATAAGGGGCGACATACAAAGACAAGCAAGCAAGGAAAACTACATAGGTAAAGATAAGGCACGATACGATACCTGACGCGACCACACTCCTTGAAGATCAAAGGCAACCAGCCACGTTATAGAGAGCACAGGAAACTTGTCCCCACTTTTTGTCTTTTTCATGTCGGCGCGAGGTTATTCGTCCAACCCACTCGCGTCGCGCGATCTGGCGCAAACGCACTGTGACGTAACGGAAATACGCGCCCCGAGTCTTTTGAAATTGTGGCGCGAAACTTCCGCACATTAAAATTATCCTAAGACATGTTTAAGAGCCAATTTGATTGGCACGTAACAATCTATCATAAGTTATAGAAACAAAACCTCCTAGTAACAGTTTTAAAAGCTGGAAATTTGGCTAATGGTACAAACGTCGGTTCTTTATTTCCAATTGCACGAAAAGGTACATGTCCAATTTTGACCTGTGAAATGGGTGCGATCATGAGCATCTATAATGAGCTAAAGCTATGTAACTGTTTAAAACGAGTTTAAAATGTTTTAGTTATTGTTAAGAGTTCAATTCGTTAGTTTCTCGTCACCAATTGTAACGAAAACACCCTTGTTCAAAATTAATCCTTGCAAAGGGTGCGATAATGAGCATCTATCATGAGTTATAGAAACAAAACCTCCTAGTAACAGTTTTGAAAGCTGGAAATTTTGACTAAAGGTACAATTTGTCGATTCATCGTTTCCAATTGTACAAAATGGTCCTTGTTCAACATTGAACTGTAAAGTGGGTGCGATCATGAGCATCTATAAGGAGCTAGTGCTATGTAAATGTTTTAAAATAGCTTAAAATGTTTTAATTATTGTTAAGAGTGCAATTTGTTAATTTTTTTTTACCAATTGTAACGAAAACACTCTTATTTAAAATTAACCTTTGCAAAGGATGCGATAATGAGCATCTATCATGAGTTACAGGAACAAAACCTCCTAGTAACAGTTTTAAAAGCTGTAAATTTGGCTAAAGGTACAAATCATCGGTTCTTCATTTCCAATTGTAGGAAAAGGTTCTTGTTCAACATTGAGCTGTAAAATGGCTGCTATAATGAGCATCTATAATGAGCTAAAGCTATGTAAATGCTTAAAAATAGCTTAAAATGTTTTAATTATTGTTAACAGTACAATTCGTTAATTTCTCGTTACCAATTGTAACGAAAACACACTTATTCAAAATCAACTTTTGCAAAGGGTGTGATAATGAGCATCTATCATGAGACAAAAAAGCGAAACCTTCTAGTAATAGTTTTAAAAGCTGTAAATTTTGCTAAAGGTACAATTTGTCGGTTCTTTGTTACCAATTGTACGAAAAGGTCCTTGTTCAACATTGAGCTGTGAAGTGGGTGCGAACATAAGCATCTATAATGAGCTAAAGCTATGTAAATGTTTAAAAATAGCTTAAAATGTTTTAATTATTGTTAACCGTACAATTCGTTAATTTCTCGTTACCAATTATAACGAAAACACTCTTATTCAAAATTAACCTTTGCAAAAGGTGCGATAATGAGCATCTATCATGAGACAAAAAAACGAAACCTTCTAGTAATAATTTTAAAAGCTTTAAATTTTACAAAAGGTACAATTCGTCCGTTCTTCGTTACCAATTGTACGAAAAGGTGCTTGTTGAACATTGAGATGTGAAATGGGCGCAATCTGTAATGAGCTAAAGTTATGTAAATGTTTAAAAATAGCTTAAATTGTTTTAATTATTGTTAACAGTACAATTCATTAATTTCTCGTTACCAATTGTAACGAAAACACTCTTATTTAAAATTAACTTTGCAAAAGGTGCGATAATGAGCGTCTATCATGAGTTAAAGGAACAACACGTTTTAGTAATAGTTTTAAAAACTGTAAACTTGGTTAAAAGTACAATTCGTCGGTTCTTCGTCACCAATTATACGAAAAAGTTCTTGCTCAACATTGAGCTGTAAAATGGGTGCGACCATGAGCAACTATAATGAGCTAAAGCTATGTAACTGTTTAAAAAGAGCTTAAAGTGTTTTAGTTATTGTTAATAAGAGTACAATTCGTTAGTTTCTTGTCACCAATTGTAACGAAAACACTTTTATTCAAAATTAACTTTTGCAAAGAGTGCGATAATGATAATCTATCATGAGTTAAAAAACAAAATCTCCTAGTAATAGTTTTAAAAGCTGTAAATTTGTCTAAAGGTACAATTTGTTGGTTCTTCGTTTGCAATTGTACGAAAAGGTCCTTGTTCAACATTGAGCTGTGAAGTGGGTGCGAACATAAGCATCTATAATGAGCTAAAGCTATGTCAATGTTTCAAAATAGCTTAAAATGCTTTAGTTATTGTTAAGAGTACAATTCGTTAGTTTTTCGTCGCCAATTGTAACGAAAACACTCTTGTTTAAAATTAACCCTTGCAAAGGGTGCGATAATGAGCATCTATCATGAGTTACAAAAACAAAACCTCCTAGTAACAGTTTTAAAAGGCTGCAAATTTTGCTAAAAATACAATTCGTAGGTTCTTCGTTATCAATTGTACGAATAGGTGCTTGTTCAATATTGAGCTGTGATTTGTGTGCGATTATGAACATCTGTAATGAGCTAAAGAAATGTAAATGTTGAAAACTAGCTTAAAATGTTTTAGTTATTGTTAAGAGTACAATTCTTTTGTTTTTCGTCGCCAATTGTAACGAAAACACCCTTATTTAAAATTAACCTTTGCAAATGGTGCAATAATGAGCATCTATCATGAGTCAAAGTAACAAAACCTCTTAGTAATAGTATTAAAAGATGTGAATTTAGCTAAAAGTACAATTCGTCGGTTCTTCGTTATCAGTTGTACGAAAAGGTCCTTGTTCAACATTGAGCTGTAAAATCGCGACGATAATAAGCATCTATAATGAGTTAGAGCTATGTAGATGTTTGCAAATAGCTTAAAATGTTTTAGTTATTTTTAAGAGTATAATTCGTTAGTTTTTCGTCGCCAATTGTAACGAAAACACCCTTGTTCAAAATTAACCCTTGCAAAGGGTGCGATAATGAGCATCTATCATGAGTTAAAGAAACAAAACCTCCTAGTAATAGTTTTAAAAGGCTGTAAGTTTTGCTAAAGGTACGATTCGTCAGCTCTTCGTTATCAATTATAATCTAGAGAAATATCAAAAGGCGACGAACCTCAACAGACGAGCTTATTTTAGAGGATCTTTAAACTTTTGTTACTCTAAAGAGAAATTTTGTATAAAAACGTTAAAAGGCAAATAAACTTGAACAGACGAATCGCGTTTTTGGAAGAACGTTAAACCAACTTTTTAGAGGAATTTTAAAAAGACGCAACTTGTTTTAGAAGCATTTTGCAACACGAGCTTTGTACTGGAGGAGCTTTAAAGGAACTTGTTTTTCAGATACGATCTTTGCTTCAGATATGCTTCAAAAGACGAATTCTGTTTCGAAGAGACTTCATTAACGAAAATAATTTTTGTTTCAGCAGAATAAAATGCAAAACCGATTTAGAGAAATCTTAAAGCACGACTCTTGCTTTAGAGAGCTTTATGAATGAGTTTTACGGTCATTAAAAGAAAAACTTTCGTTCATAGGGCCGCACTTTAATTTAGAAAAATTTTAACAAACGAACTCTATGTTAGAAAATCTACAATGCGAACATTGTCTAAGGAGACTTTGAGAGCGGGTTTTGAAAGAACTTGAAAAGATGAAACTTGCTTCAAGAAAACGTTATAGAAAACTTGTTAGAGGAAATTTGGAGGAAGTATAGGTTTTAGAGAAAGATTATCCTTTAAAATACGAATCCTATTTTAAAAAACTTGTAAACGTAAACTGTTTTAAAAAACCCTTAAAAATTTAAAACGCGAACTATATTTCAGAGAGACCTTAAAGCGCGAACCTTGTTTTAGAGGAACTTTTGAAAACAAGCGTCATGGGTTATTTAAGAGAAAGCTCTTATTAGAGGAGCTTTAAACACAAACTTTCAGATGTACTTTTTAATTATCTTGGTTTTTAGAAACTTGTTTTAGAGAAACTTCAAATGTTTTGCTTTAAGGAACTTGTTTTACAGAAACATTCAAATATTAAACTTGTTTTAAAAAGAAGAACCTGATATTTAACAACCTTATGAGCCGAACTTCGTTTAGAGGAAGTTTAAAAAGTAAATTTTGTCTCGAGGAATAGACACTGTTTTTAAAAGACTTTAAAATGCGAGTTCTGTATGGAGAAACTATAAAAACAAACTCAGTTTTAGAAACACTTTAAAAAGCTAACCTTTCTTTTGGAACTTTATACGAAAAATGTATGTAGCATTCTAAAAACAAGCCTTGTTTATAGAAACTTTAAACGCCGAATTTTATTCTATAAAACCTTAATGCGAACCTTACTTTAGAGGAACTTTAAGACGCATCTTGTGCCTAGATAAATTTAATGGACGAAGCGCAATTTAGAAATATATTAAAAGACAAGGTTTGCTTTAAAGGAACTTCAAAAGACGAAACTTGTTTTAAAGGAACTTTAAAATGAGTTTTGGAGGAACTTTAAAACGCGTTTTAGAGGAGCTTTAAAGGGGGATATTTTAATAGAACAAAAGGCAAAGGAACTTTAATATACGTTTTGCAGAAATTTCAAAAGAGGAACTTTAAAGGCCAAACTTGTTTTAGAGGAATTTTAAGACGTAAACTTTGTTTTGGAAGAGCTCTAAAGGAGAAATTTTGTTTAAGAGGAACTTTAAAATTCAAATTCTAGCTCCAAAGGAATTTTTGAAGATGGCTACATAAGTTTTGCTTAATTAAATTTTTTAAGTGAAAGCCATTTTAGAAGCACCGCCCAGCGTTGCTATAACTTTCACTTTCCTGCCAGGTCGTTGACCTCTGTATCGGTTTTATTACGACAATAATTTTAAAAGCTGCTGGCCATGGCTATAGTCAAATGCGTTCAAAAGTTAAATATAGAAAAATGTTACAGTAATTTCAATGTTTTAGGGGATTAACCGAAAAACTTCTATTGGCAAAATAATTTTCAGAATTTTATGGAACAGTGCGTTGTTGAATGTTAATTACGAACATGACATACCCTTAATGAAGTAATGTTTATAAAGCTGATTAGAGGATTATTGCTTTAGAAACAATTTATGTCGGCAACAAAATTAATCTCTTCATAGAATCTGTTGTCATAAAATTTATTAGAGCTTTACTGGAAGTGTTTGTGTCGTACATTATTCTAGCTATAAGTTTTCACAATATTTAAAACGCCCGTCTATCGTTGAATATACAGACTACAATATAACAGATTTTAGATAAATTCTGTGATTGAGAAGGTTCTCACCAAATTTCCGTCTAAAGTTTTTCCACCTTTGTGGTGAAAGCTCTATATATTTAAAATGGGCGATAACAAATGAAAAATTTAAAACTAACATGTTGAAACCGAATTTTAGGTTACATCAACAGTTGAATTAAATTAAATCAATTTTTTTGCAGTTGACTCATTCGATGTTGAGAACCAGGACAGCTCCTTCTATAGCATTTGATTCAACAGAGCTTAAAACTTGAAAAAGTTTTGCTTTTGAGAAACTTTAAAACGAATCTTGTACGAATTTTAAAAAATCTTTAAAGGCTAACCCGTTTCGGAGCACTTTAAAGAACAAACTTTGGTTTAGAGGATTTTTAAAAATCGAACTCTGCTTTGGAAAAGTTCTGAAAAGCGACCTTTGTTTTTGACCAACGAATTTGAGATTTAAAGAAGGAATTTTGATTTAGTGGATGTACAATATCGAACTCTACTTTAAAGAAGTTTTAAAATGCGAACCTCTATAAAGAAACGAATTTGAGAAACTTTAAAGGACGAACTTCGATTTAGAGGATGTTCAAAATCAAACTCTACTTTAAAACAGCTTTGAATGTAAACTTTGTTATGAAGGAACGAATTTCAAGAACTTTAAAGGTCGAACTTCGATTTAGAGGATGTTTATAGCGAACTTTACTTTAAAGAAGCTTTAAAGTGTGAACGTTGTTATGATGGAACAACTTTGAAGAAATTTAAAGGTCGAACTTCGATTTAGAGGATGTTCAGAAGTCAAACTTTGCCTTAGAGCAATTTTAGAATGCAAACCTTGTTTTGAAGGAACGAATTTGAAGAACTTTGAAAGACGAGCTTAGTTTGAAAGAAATTTTTTTTCAGGAAGACGCAGACTTTGTAAGACGATTAGTTTTGAATAACATCCTGCTTTGGAAGCACTTTTAAAAATTAATTCTTTCTTCAAGAAACTTTAAAGCGGTTTTTATCTTATTGGGAATTTAAAAAGTTATTTTGGAGAAAACATAAAGTAAACCTTGTTTTAAAGGAACTTTAAAATACAAACTCTAGAGGGGCTTTAAAGGACGAGCTTCACATAGACGAACTTTCTTTTACAAACATTTTGAAAGACAATTTATAGTGAAGATTAAAGGAAGAAATGTAGTTTGTGCGCGATTTTTGAAGGATAATTCTTGTTCAAATAGACAGCAAACGACAAATATTGCTTTAGAGACACTAGAAGTGAATTCTGTTTTAGAGAGAATTTAAAATGCGAATATTATTTTATTCAAATTTTGTTTTACATGAACCATGTTTTAGATGAGCTTTAAGGAACGAGCTTCAGCCTAATTTGGAAGCAAATGTTTGTTTTAGAGTAATCTTGAACACGAACTTAGATTTAGAGGATTTTCAAAATCAACCTCTACTTTAAAGCAGCTTTAAATCTAAACCTTGTTATAAAAGAACGAATTTCAAGAACTTTAAAGGTAAAACTTCGATTTAGAGGATGTTCAAAGCGAACTCTACTTTAAAGAAGCTTTAAAGTGTAAACGTTGTTATGAAGGAACAACTTTGAGGAACTTTAAAGGTCGAACTTCAAACCCTATTCTAGAGAAGTTTCAGACCGGTCTGTTCTAAAGAGCAAAACTTGCTTTAGAGGTATTTGAAAAACCGGTTTTAAATGATTTTTATTTTAAATACAAATCTCGGTTTAATGAAACTTAAAAACAGAACATGTTTTAGTGGAGCCTCGTCTTAGAGTAACTTCAATCAACGAATTCTGTTTCAATAGTACTTTAAAAAATGAACTCTTAGAGGAAACTTTAAAAGGCATAATCGTATAAGAAAGTTTTAAAGGACGAACCTTGTAATTTTAAAAAGCAAGACTTGCTTTAAAGAACGAGATATAGAGGAGATTTTAAAAGAAACTTAAAACTTTAGAAAACTATTTTTCTGGAACATGAGCAGTGTGACATTTTTTTCAAAGGACCTTAAAAATCAAACTGCCCACCTTGCTTTATAGAGTGTTATAGAAAACAGAAACACTAAGACACTTTTGCTTTAAAAACAAACCTTGTTTTAGAGGAACCTTGAAAATGGACTTGTTTTAGTAGAACTTCACGGACAATCCTAATGTTAGTAATTTCAAAAAACAAACTTTATTCCAGTGACACCTTAAAATATGAATTTGTTTTATTTTTAATAGCTTTAAAGAACGATCCTTGTCTTAAAGTAACTTTAAAGGACAAATCTTGTTTTGTAGAAACTTTAAGAAACAAAATGTGTGCTGGTTAATATATAAAGACACCTCAAATTAGAGAAGCATTGCTTTAGAAAAGCTTAGGCCTTTAAAACACAAACCTTAGTTTAGAGGAACTTGAAAAGTGGACGTGTGTTAGCGAAACATTTGTTATAGTAGAACTTAAATAGACCAACCTCGTTTAGTGGTACACCAAAGGGCAAACGTTTCAAAAAACCTTAAAGAACGAATTTGTTCTATTTAAAGAAACTTTATAGGACGAACTTTGTCCTAAGGTAACTTTATAGGACGAAACTTGTTTTGCAGGAATTATAGGAAACACACTTTGTGCTAGTTAAACTATAAAAGACAAACCTCGAACTTGAGGAGGTTTAAAACGATGGCCTTGCTTTAGAGGAGCTTGGGACTTTAAAACTCGGACTTTAAATGATGGAGCTTTCTTTACAGAAACTTTAAGAAACAAAGTTTGTGTTAGCCGCACTTTAAAGCACAAACCTCGAACTTAAGGAATTTTAAAATAATGGTCTTATTTTACAAGAGCTTGAGCCTTTAAAACGCAGACTTCAATTTAGAGGATTTTTGAAAACTTAAGCTTAAAAGAATATCGGTAGTCCAAAGGACGAACTTTGTTTCAAGATAGTGCCAAAAGTTTATTTTATTCAGGGCAGTTATATCGGACGAACATTGTCTTAAAGTACCTTTAAAGGACAAAACTTATTTTGTAGCAACTCTAGGAATCAAACTTGGTGTTGGATAAACTATAAAAGACGAACCTGGAACCAGAGGAACTCTATAACAATGGCCCTGCTTTAGAAGAGTTTGAACTTTAGACGCGAGCTTGATTTTAGAGGAAGTTTAAAAGTAAACGTATTTTAGTGTAAGTGTGCAAGTTTTAGTTAAGCTTTTGTTCTAGCAGAACTTAAATAAACCCACCCTGTTTTTGCCGCACTTCACCTCGGTAAACAAACTTTGTATTAATTGAGCTATAAAGGCAAACCTAAAACTACATGAGAACTAAAATAATGGTCTTGCTCTAGAGGAGCTTAAGTCTTTAAAATACAAACCTGATTTTAAAGGAGCTTGAAAACTAGACATGTTTTAGTAAAACTTTCGTTTTAGTGGAATTTAAATACCTCAAAGGACAAACTTTGTTTCATTGAAACAAATATGCTCTACTTAGAGAAACTTTATAAGACGAACCTTGTTTCAAAGTAACTTTAAAGGACGGAACTTGTTTTGCAGAAACACAAAGAAACGAACTTTGTATTGTTTGAACTATAAAAACAAACATGAAACTAGATAAGAACTAAAACAGCGGTCCTGCTTTAGAGGAGCGTGAGTTTTGAACCACCAACCTGATTTTAGAGGAGTTTGAAAACTAGACACGCTTTAGTTAAACTTTTTGTTTTAGTGGAATTTAAAATACTCCAAAGGCCGAACTTTGTTTCAGGAAAAACTTAAAGGACAAATATGTTCTACGTAGAGAAACTTTATAGGCCGAACTTTGTTTTAAAGTAACTTTAAAGGACGAAACTTGTTTTGCTAGAGCTTTAGAAACAAACTTTGTGCTAGTTGAGCTATAAAATATAAAATCCCAAATTACAGAAGCATTAAAACAATGGACTTGCTTTAAAGGAGTTTGGACCTTTAAAACACGAACTTTATTTTAGAACAACTTGAAACCGAACGTGTTCTGGATAAATCTTTTTTAGTAGAACTTAAATAGGTTGTTTTAGCAGTACTCTAAAAAACAAACGCTGTTTTAGGAAACTTTGAAGCGGAATTTGTTTTATTTAGAGAAGTTTTATAGAAGGAACCTTGTCTTAAAGTAACTTTAAAGAACAAAACTTGTGTTTTCAAGACTTTAGAAAACAAACTTTGTGTTAGTTAAAGTGCAAAAACAAACAGCAAACTAGAAGATCATTAAAACAGCGTCCTTGCTTTAGAAAAGTTTAAGCCTTTAAAACACGAACATTATTTTAGAGGAACTTGAAAAGTAGACGTGTTTCAGTAAAACACTTGTTTTAGTGGAACTTAAATAAACCAAGGTAAGTTTTAGCGGTACACGAAAGGGCAAACTTTGTGTCTGAAAAGACTAAAGGATAAATTTTTTATTTAGAGGAAATTTATAGGACGCTCCTAAAGTAACTTTAAAGGACGAAAATTATTTTGTAGGATTTCTGGGAAGCAAACTTTGTGTTAGTTTAACTATAAAATACAAACCTAAAGCTAGGGGAACTGTAAATTTTTTTTTTGAGGCGAGTTTGAAGTTTCAAAACACAAACCTTATTTTAGAGGAACTTCAAAATTGAACGTGTTTTAGTGAAACGTTCGTTTTAGTGGAATTTAAATAGACCTGTTTTCAACGGTACTCTAAAGGACGAACATTGTTTCAGGAAAGTTTAAAGAACAAATTTGTTTAAGTAAGAAATTTTATAAGACGACCATGCCCTAAAGTAACTTTAAAGGCGAAATATAATTTGCAGGAGTTTTAGGAAACAAACTTTTTGTTAGTGGAACTATAAAAGACAAACCAAGAACCAGAAGAACTTTAAAACAATGACCTTAGTTTAGAGGAACTTAAGCAAACCGACGTAGTTTTAGCGGTACACGAAGCGGCAAACTTTGTTTCAGAAAAAGATTAAAGGACGAATTTGTTTTATTTAGAGAAAATTTATAGGACGATCCTCTCCTCAGAGTAACTTTAAAGGACGCAACTTATTTTGCAGGAATTCTGAGAAGCAAACTTTGTGTTAGTTGTAGTATAAAAGAGAATCCTGAGACTAGAGGAACTATAAAATATGGTTTCTTTTGAGAGGAGTTTGGACTTTTAAAACACGAACCCTATTTTAGAAGAACTTGAAAACTGGACGTGCTTTAGTGAAACGTTCGCTTTAGTGGAATTTAAATAGACCAACTTGATTTTAACGGTACTCTAAAGGACGAACATTGTTTCAGGAAAGTTTAAAGGACAAACTTTAAATAAGAAATTTTATAGGACGACCTCGCCTTAAAGTAACTTTAAAGACGAAATATATTTTGCAAGAGTTTTAAAAACAAACTATTTGTTAGCGAAACTATAAAAGGCAAACTAAAAACCAGACGGCGATATGTTGGTCCTTTTCTTCCAGATCAATTAAACCGATTTTTTCAGATAGTTCAAAAAATTCGCTTACGATTAGACTGCAACGTCGTAGTCATCGTCCAACTTGGAAATGAGAAAATAAGTTTGACAAGGCGTGCCGTAGGCGGTAGCTGCTAAAGCCAAAAGGAGCACAAATCGCAACATTGTGAGGACTGATGGTTACGTTGAAAATGGCTGCTTTTAATTCTGTTCTTTTCTTATCAAGAAAAAACGCGCAAGCTTCTTATTGGTTGCTATTCGAAGATACCTTTCTTCGAAATGCTCTAAAGGAAATAGGGGATTTTGTATTTACGATACCTTTGGCCGATATACTGGTTTTTGTGGCAGTTCACGCATATTTCTTTATTTTACCAAAAATAGCTGTTATCTCGAGATAAGGGCTTGGTGTACCAAACGGATTAGAGAATAAGTTGAAGTTTGAGTGGTTTTGTTCTGTATTTATCTAAACAATTTTTCCAACTAGTTAAGATAGTTTTCGTTTGGTTTAGACATGGCTAAGTACTGCCAAAATTTGCATAAGACACTTGTACACGCTGATGTTTTTTGCAAAAGGAAAAAAACGACGAATGTTTGAAAACTTAAAGAAAAATAAAGAATTCCAACTGTTGATCGGCAAGTTTTCTCCTATCGAAGCGTCAATTACAAATAGAGAACTGTAATAGTTATTCTTTTGTGGTACAAACGGAGATTTATGGACCTTTTGGCAACTTTTTGTTTACCATTTTATCGCAGAGGTGACTCGTGGACTCTAGGAATTCAATGGTTATACTTTGTGATATAGAAGAGTTTCATAGATCTTTTGGGAACACTTCGCGTTATCATTTTATGATACAGAAATAGTTAATGGACGCTTTAGGAACTTGTTCCTAGACTCTTTGGGAACGTGTTGGTTACCTTTTTGTGGCACATAGAAGTTTCTGAATCCTTTGGAAACCTGTTCGTTGTCTTTTGGTGATACAGGGAGTTTATGAACCCTTTGGTAACTTGTTGGTATTTGTGGTACGAAAGAAATTTCTAAATCTTTTGGGAACTTGTTAGTTATACTTTTGTGGTACAAAGGAGTTTTATGGACCCTTTGGGGAGAAGTATGTAATGTTTTGGCAGTACAAAGGAGCATCATGATGCATCATGGAACTTGGTTAAACTTTTAGGGTACAGCAGTGTATTGTGGAACCTTTGGACCTCCAATGGTTATCGCTTTGTGAAACAGAAGTTGTTCATGGACGCTTTGAGCACCTATTAATTATTTTTGTGGTACATAGAAGTTTTTGGACCCATTGGGAACATGTCGGTTGCGTTTTTGAGGTACAAAAAAGTTTCTGGATTTTTTAAGTACTTGTTAGTTACCATTTTGTGCTACAGGGGGCTTCTAGATCCTTTCGAAACTTGTTGGTTTGCTTTTTTGCGGTACAAAATTTTTATGAATCTTTTGGGAACTTGTTGGTTACCCTGTTGTGGTACAGAGGAGTTTCTGGACCTTTTTGGAACACGTTGGTTACCTTATAGTGAGGAGTTTCTAGATTCTTCTAGATCTTTTATGGTACAGAGGAGTTTGTGGACCCTTTGGTGACTTCTTGGTTTAGTTTTGTGATACACAAGAGATTTATAGATTTTTTGGAAACTGGTTAGTTATCCTTTTGTGATACACAGAAGCTTTATCAACAACTACGTTCTTTGTTAATGGTGCAAAAGAGTATCATGGAGATTCTGGGAACTTGATTACCCTTTTACGTTACAGAGATGATTTATAGACCTTTTAGGAATCAAATGGTTATCTTTTTTTGAGATCGAAAAAATTCATGGACCTTTTGGAAACTTGTTGGTTATCCTAACGAGGAGTTTTTATCACCATTTGAAAACTAGAGTAGTACAAAGGGGTTTTATGGAACCTCTAGGAGCTTTTGTGGTATTAAAACGTTTAATGGATCTTTTGGGAACCTTTTAGTTATTATTTTGTTACACAGAAGTGGTATATAGATACTTCGGGAACCTGTTAGTTACCTTTTTACGGTACAAAAATGTTTCCGTTTTGTTTGGTATCATGTTGATTATTTCTCTGTGGTACAAAGAAGTTTTAGGGCCCTCTGGGCAGTTATTGCTTACGTTTTTGTAGTACATAGGAGTTTCTAGGCCCTTTGAAAATCCGATAGTTTTCTAAATGCAGAGAAAAGTTATAGACCTTTGGAACCCGTTGGTTACCCTTTTGTGGTGAGAAGAAGTTTAATCAACTCTTTGGGAATTAGGTTATCTTTTAATGGTTCATAGAAGTTGCACTGATCCCTTGCGAACATTTATCTTACCATTTTGTGACACAGATGTGGTTCTTGGTTGTTTTGGGAACTTGCTGGTAATCCTTTTGTGGTGCAGAGGAGTTTTATGGTGTTACAGAGGACTTTCAAGGTGTCTCTTGCAACTTAGTTGCACTTTCGTGTTACCAAGATGGTTCAGGAATCCTTTGGGAATTCGATGGTTATCCTATATTCATACAAAAGAGAGTCATGAATCTTTATGGAACTTGTTGGTTATCCTTTTATGCTATAGAGGAATATAATCGTTTTTTTGGGAGCTTGTTGATTATCTTTGTGTGGTACACAAGAGTTTCTAGAAAATTTCGGAAGAGGATCCTTAGAGGATTTATTGTCTAACCTTTTGTAATAGAGAAGCTGTTCATCGATCCTTTGAAAACGGGATGGTTATCTTTTTGTCATACAAAAGAATTCATGGAACCTTTGAGAATGTGTCATTTACCTTTTTATGGTTCCAAGGATTTTTATCAACTCCTTGGAAACTAAATTAACTTTTGAGGGTACAAAGTAGCTTTATAGTGCTTTTTGAAACTTGCTTGCCCTATTAGGGTTACTCTTTCGTGCTACAGAGGAGTCTTGAACCCTTTAGGAACTGGTTGGTTTTTATGGTACAGAGGAGCTTAGTAAAACCTTTGGAAGCTCCTTAGTTATCTCTTTGTAGTATCGAAGAGTTTCTGGACCCGTTTGGGACTTGTTAGTTGTACAAAGGAGTTTCTGAACAATTTGGAAACTTGTTTGTAATTTTTTTTGTAGCAAAGAACAGTTTCATGGATCTTTTGACAAACTGGTGTGATACTGAGGAGTTTTATATACATTTTGAGTATCTATTGGCTATGCTTTCGTGGTGCAGAACTGGTTCATCGATCCTTTAGTAACTCAATGGTCTTCTATAATACAGAGAAAATTTAAGGAATTTTTGAGGAGGTGTTAGTTATCCTTTTGTGGTACTGATGATTTTTATTGACACTTTGGAAACCAAATTACTTTTGTGAGTACAAAATAGTTTTCTAGTACCACCTCAAGCTTGGTTGTCCTTTAATGCTACAGAGCAGTCATAAACTCTTTAGGAACTGGTTGTGGAAAATTTGGGAGGTACTTGATTACCTCTTTGAGGTACAAAAAAGTTTTTGGACCCTTTGGGAACTTTTTAGTTACCTGCTGGTTATACAGAGGAGTTTCTGTACAATTTGGAAACTTGGTAATTTTTTTGAATTACAGATCAGTTTCATGTATCTTTTGGCGACTTTGCGCGTCAATGTGGAGATTAATAGATCTTTCGAACATCGATTGGTTATCTTTTTGTGATGCAGAACTAGTTTATCAATCCTTTGGGACCTCAGTGGTTATACTTTTATGATACAGAAAGAAATTTTAGCGGACGTGTGAGTTATCTTTTTGTGGTACTGAAGATTTTATTAACTTTTTGGGAACTAAATTAGCTTTTGGGGGCACTAAGTACTTTTATGGTGACTTTTGGAGCTTGGTTGTCTTCTTATTGTTATCCTTTCGTGCATCAGAGGAGTGATGGCCTTTTGTGGTATCGAGATGGTTCATGGACCCTTTGGGATCTGACAATTATCCTTTTTTAGTACAGAGGAGAGACATGCACTAGGAATTGCTGGTTATCCTGTAGTGGATCTTTGGGGAGGTTGTTGGTCATCTCTTTGTAGAACAGAAGAGTTTCTGAACACTTTTGTAGCTTGTTAGTTATCTTTTGTAATACAGAGGAGTAGTTTGACAATTTGGGAGCCCGTTGGTAATCTTTTTGTAGTTCAAACACATAAATTTTTGGAAAAGTTTGTGATACAGATAAGTTTTATAAACCATTTAAGAATTTGTTGGTTATCGCTTTGTGGTACACAGGTGGTTTGGGGCTCATTTGGGAACTCCTTGGTTATCCTTTTATGATATAGAGAAAATTTATGGAATCTTTGAGAACGTGCTGGTTACCCTTTGTGGTATGGAAGCGTTTTATCAACGTTTTTAGAACTATCTTTCGGTGGTACAAAGGAGTATAATAAAGATCTCTGGAACCTGGTTATCCTTTTATGGTACAGAGGTGGTTTATGTACCTTAGGGAATCCAATGGTTGTTCTTTCTTGATACAAAGGAATGTTATGGATCTTTTGGAAAGTTATTGGATTCTTTTGTGGTACCTTGGGCTTTATCAACGCTTTTAGAACTAGATTCCCTTGTAATACAAAGTGGTTTTATTGATCCTTTGGGAACTTTTTGGTTGTTATTTTGTAACCGAAAATGATTGATATACTTTTTGAAAACTTGTTCATTGTCCTTTTGTGGTACAAAAGAGTTTTATAAACCCTTTAAAAAATTTTGGTTATCCTTTGGTGCTGCACAGGTGGTTAATAGATTCTTTGAAAATTCAAGGTTATCCGTTCGTGTCACAGAGCAGATTTCTAGAACCTTTGCGAACGTGTCGGTCTTCATAGGCGTTTCGACCCACTGAGAAGTAGTCTATTTTTGGTGGCACAAAGGAGCTTCATGGCGCTTCTTAGAGCTTGGTTTTCCGTCTGTAGTACCTAAGTGTTTATGGACTCTTTGGGAAACTGATAGTTATCCATTTATGACAAAGACGAGAGTCATAGGCCTTTTGAGGACCTTTTGGGCATCATTTTGTGCTATAGAGGAATAGGGAGCTTGTTAGTCACCTTCTTGTGGTACAGAAAAGTTTTTTAGGAATTTTGGAACCTTTTGTGCTACAGAGGACTTCTATAAACCCTTTGGGAATTTGTTGGCTAACCTTTTGTGATACACAGATTGTGTATAGATTCTTTTGGAACTTGATGGTTATTCGTTTGCAATACAACGCAATTTATAAAACCTTTGAGAACGTGTCAGTTATCCGAAGAGTTTTATCAACGCTTTGAGAACTAAACTACCTTTTCGAGAAATTTCGAGGCCTCTTGAAACTTGTCGTATAAAGATGGTTCATGGACCCTTTGAGAATCCGATGCTCATTCTTTCTTGATACATAGAAGAGTCGTGGCCTTTTTAGTATCTTGCTGGTTTATGTTTTGTGGCGCAGCTGAATTTAATCGACATTGGTAGCTTTTTGTGGTACAGGATTATCTGGAACCTTTGGAAATTTGTCAGTTATTCTTTTGTGGTGTTGAAGAGTTTCTGGGCAATTTAAAATTTCATCTTTTTGTAGAGCAAAGCAGGTTCATGGTTCTTTTGGGAAACTTATATGGTACAGAGGAGTTTCTATGTACCCTTTGGGGATTTATTTGTTAACATTTTGTTATACAGAAGTAGAAAGATCCTTTTGGAGCTTGATGGTTAGTCATTAATGAAGCAGAGGAGATTTGTGGAACCTTTGGAGACATGTCCGTTATCCTTTTGTGGTACAGAGAAGTTTCATCAATGCTGTGGGAACTAGGTTCTCTTTTAGTGGTTCGAAGGGGTTTCATGATGCCTCTTGGAACTTGGTTGTCCTAATATGGTACTGAGGTACCTCTGGTAACTCAATGGTTATCTCTTCAACTTTAGAGGAATCATAAACCCCTTGGGAACCCGTTGGTTTTTTATGGTACACAGGAATTAAATTAACTTTTTTAGAGCTTGTTGGTTATTTTTTGTGGTACAAAGGAGTTTTTGAACAATTTAGGAATTTGTTTGTCATCTTTTTGTAGTACAGAGTGGTTTTGTGAAGTTTTTGGGAAATTTTTGTATTTTAGAGTACCTTTGGGAATTCGTTCGTAATCCTTTTATGATACAAACGCGTTTCATCATACCTCGATGAATATCCTCTTGTGGTAAAGCAGAATTTTATAAAACTCGGAAACCTTTTGGCTAACCTTTTATGATACATATGAGTTTTATAGACCATTCTGAAACTTGTAGATTATTCTTTTGTGGTACAGGGGTAGTTCATTGTCGTTTGGAAACTGATGGTTATCCTGTTGCGGTGCTACTGAAGTTCATAGGTCTTTTTAAAACCTTGGCGAAGACCCCAGGACGGTTAAGTCGTGCACAACCAATTCCCCATGATACGATACCAGCCAATTGCCTTGGATTATCAGTGGACCACCAGAATCGCCCTAAAATATTTGAAGATTAAACCAGTCAGCAAACTTCATAAGGAGGTTCTTACCTGCAAGCATCTTTGACTCCTTCTAGGTACCCCCAACATGACATATGGCTTGTCAGAAAGTATCTGACATATTTTAAATCGCAGATTTCCCAGTCTATCTTAGGCACATTAACAACTTGTAGAATTCTGTTAACGCAACCTTCTTCTTAGATAGCGCCCCAACCGGTTACCTCAAACACGTTACCAACGGCGATATGTTGGTTCTTTTCTACTAGATCAATTAAACTAATTTTTGCAGATTATTTAAAAGATTGGCTTGCGATTATGACTGCAACGTCGTAGTCATCCTTCAACCTGTTGTATCGTATGTCTTTGTGGATAACATCCACCTTATGCACTACCCCTGCATCTTGCAAGTCATTAGTCCCGGCTAAGATTTCGAATCTACCAACGTAACTCCTGTAACGAAACGATAGAAGGTTTCTTTACCGATTGGTCACTTACTCTAAATTATGGACACAATGAGCTGCTACTAGAACCACGTTTGGCGTCACTAGAAAACCTCCGCATCTGTGCCCGCCTCTATACTGAAGAGATACTTGGAAATTGTAGATTTCTATTTTGGCATTTTTGTCTCCAATTATTTTGCCCTACCTGGAAATGAGAAAACTGTTGAGTTTGGCAAGACGTACCATAGGCGGTAGCTGCTAAAGCCAAAAGGAGCACAAATCGCATCATTGTAAGGACTGATGATTACGTTAAAAATGGCTGCTTTTAATTCTGTTCTTTTCTTATCATGAAAAAACGCGCCAGCTCCTTATTGGTCGCTATTCGAAGATACTTTTCTTTGAAGTGCTCTAAAAGATGTGAGGGATTTTGTATTTACGATACCTTTGGCCGACATACTGGTTCTAGTGGCAGTTTACGCATGTTGCTTTAAGTTCTGGAAATTATTTTACCAAAAATAGGTGTTATCTCGAGATAAGCAGATTAGAAAATGAGTTAAAGTTTAAGTAGTTTCGTCCTGTACTCATCTAAACTAGTTTTCAACGCGTTAAGGTAATTTTCGTCGAGTTTAGTCATTGCAAACTTCATAAAATCTGAATAAAGCACTTTTACAATCTGAAGCTGTTTTGCAAGAGGAAAAAACGAGGAATGTTTGAAAACTCAAAGAAAAATGGAAAAACCAACCGTTGATCGGCAAGTCCTCTCCCTAATTAGTTTTCCGATCGATGAGTGAATTACGCACAGAGAACTGTGATAGTTATTCTTTTGTTGTACAAAGAAGATTTATGAACCCTTTGGCAACGTGTTAGTTACTTTTTATGACGCAGAGCTGGTTCATGGACTCTAGGAAAAGTATCATTGATCTTTTGGGAACATTTTTCGTTCTCATTTTATGACACAGAAGTGGTTAATGGACGCTTTAGGAACTTGGTTAAGCTTTTGTAGTACAGAGGAGTTTCTGCACCCTTTGGGAACCTGTGGGTTACCTATTTGTGGCACAAAGGAGTTTCTGGATTTTTTGGGAACCTGTTTGTTGTCTTTTCGTGGTATACGGAGTTTATAAACCCTTTTGTAACTTGTTTTTTTTTGTAGTGCAAAAGATTTTTCGGATGTGTTGAAATTATTAGTTTTACTTTTGTGGTACAAAGGAGTTTTATCAACCCTATGGGAACCAGGTAATTTTTTGGCAGTACAAAGGGGTGTGCCCCTTGGAACTTGGCTATATTTTTATGGTACATCGGAGGAATATGGACCTTTTGGAAACTCGATGTTAATACCTTTGTGACACAGAAGTAGTTCATGAATGCTTTGGGAACTTGTTAGTTATTTTTTGTAGTGCATGGAAGTTTCTGCACCCATTGGGACAATATTAATTGACTTTTTGTGGTACAAAGAAGTTTCTGGATCTTTCAAGTGCTTGCTATTTACTCTTTTGTGCACAGGTGGTTTCCAGATCCCTTTAGAAGGTTACACTTTGGGAACTAGGTAATTTTTTGGCAGTACAAAGGAGTGTGCCCCTTGGAACTTGGCTATATTTTTATGGTACATCGGAGGAATATGGACCTTTTGAAAACTCAATGTTATACCTTTGTGACACAGAAGTAGTTCGTGGACGCTTTGGAAACTTGTTAGTTATTTTTTGTGGTGCATAGAAGTTTTTGAACCCATTGGGAAAATGTTAATTGACTTTTTGTGGTACAGAGAAGTTTCTGGATCTTTTAAGTACTTGTTAGTTATCCTCTTGTGTTCGGGTGGTTTCCAGACCCCTTTCGAAGGTTGTTGATTTCCTTTTTTGCGGTATAAAATTTTTATGGATCTGTTGAAAACTTGTTGGTTATTCTGTTGTGGTACAAAGGAGTTTCTGGACGCTTTGGGAAATCGTTGGTTACCGTATAGTGACACAGAGGTGTGTCTATTGATCTTTTGGAGACTTGCTTGTTATATTTAATGGTGCAGAGGATCCTTTGTTAACTTGTTGATTTATTTTTGTGGTACACAAGGGTTTTATAGAACCTTTGGGAACTGATTGGTTATCATTTTGTGGTACAAAAAGCTTTTTAAGAATAGGTTATCTGTCGGTGGAGTATCATGGAGACTCTTGGAACTTGGTTAACCTTTTACGCTACAGCGATGATATATAGACCTTTTGGGAATCCGATGGTTATTCTTATTCGAGACAGAGAAAAGTCATGGACCTTTTGGGAACTTGTTGGTTATCCTAACGAGAAGTTTTATCATCCTTTGGAAACTAGGGTAGTATCAAGGGGTTTCGTGGAACCTCTGTTCGTAGTATACAAGAGTTTAATTGATCCCACGGGAACCTTTTAGTTATTATTTTGTTACACAGAAGTGGTTCATGGATCCTACGGGAACCTGTTGGTTACCATTTACGGTACAGAGGTGATTCCGTTTTTTTCGGTATCGTGTTGATTATTTCTCGGTGGTACAAAGGAGTTTTAGGGTCCTCTGGCCAGTTATTGCTTACCTTTTTGTAGTACATAGGGTTTCTGAACCCTTTGAGAATCCGATGGTTTTTCTTGATACAGAGAAGAGTTATGGACCTTTTGGATCCCGTTGGTTACACTTTTGTGGTTCAGAGAAGTTTTATTAACTCTTTGGGAATTATATTATCTTTTAATGGTACAAAGGAGTTTCATTAATCCCTTGGGAACTTTAGATTATCATTTTGTGACACAGAAGTGGTTCATGAATCTTTTGGGAATTTGTTGGTTATTCTTTTGTGGTGTAGAAGAGTTTAATGGTGTTACAAGGGAGTTTCAAAGTGTCTCTTGAAATTTAGTTTCATTTTTGTTGTACCGAGATGGTGTACGGAGCCTTTGGGAATTTGATGGTTATTCTATCTTGATACAGAGGAGAGTCATGCATCCTTTGGGTGCTTGTTGGTTATCTTTTTATGCTATAGAGGAATGTAGTCAACTCTTGGGGCGCTTGCTGGTTACCTATGTGTGGCACAGACGACTTTCTAGAGAATTTCAAAACCTTTTGTGGTACAGAAGAGCTTTATGGGTCTTTTGAGAATTTGTTGGCTTACCTTTTGTGATACAAAAGTTCATCGATTCTTTGGAATCTTTTATGATACAAAGGAGATTCGCGGAACTTTGAGAACGTGTCAGTTATCCTTTGTGGTACTGAAGATTTTATCAACCCTTTGGAAACTAAATTATCTTTTGGGGTACAAAGCAGTTTTGTAGTGCCTACTGGAACTTGACTGACCTTTTATGGTTACCCTTTCGTGTTAGAGGAACTGACTGGTTGTTTTGCGGTACAGAGGAGCTTAATAGAGCCGTTGCTAGGTTCTTGGTTATCTCTTTGAGGTACAGAAAGTTTTGGGCCTCTTGGAAACTTGTTGGTTATCTGCTTGTAATACAAAAGAGTTTCTTGGAAACTTGGTCATTTTTTGTATTACAGAACAGTTTCATGGATCTTTTGGGAATCTTGTGTGATAGTGAGGAGTTTTATAGACCTTTTGAAAACTTGTTGGTTATCCTTTTGTGGTACAGAGCTGATTTATCGATCCGTTGGGAACTCAGTGGTTATCTCTTTATGACACAGAGAAGTATTATGGAATATTTGAAGATGTGTCAGTTATCCTTTTGTGGTACTGAAGATTTGATCAACCCTATGAAAACTAAATTACCTTTTGTGGGTACAAAATAGTTTTTTAGTGCCTCTTGGAGCTTGGTTGTCCTTTTGTGCTACAAAAGAGTCGTGAACCCTTTGGGAACTGGTTGATTATTTTTGTAACACATAAGAGCTTAGTGTAAATTTTGGGAAGTTCTTGGTTATATCTTTGTGGTACAGAAAAGTTTTGGGACCCTCGGGAACTTGTTAGTTATCTGTTTGTAATAAAAGGAGTTTTTGGACAATTTGAAACTCGTTAGACATTTTTGTAGTACAAAGCAGTGTCATGGATCTTTTGGCAACCTTGTGGGATTCTGAGGAGTTTTATAGTCCTGTCGAGAATTTGTTGGTTATCCTTTTGTGGTACAGAGCTGATTTATCGATCCGGTGGGAACTCAATGGTTATCCTTTTATGATACAGAGAAGATTTATGGAATATTTAAGGACGTGGTACTGAAGGTTTTTATTAACCATTTGGGAAATAAATTACCTTTTGGAGGTACAAAGTAGTTTTATGGTGATTCTCGGAGCTTGGTCGTCCTTTTATTGTTAACCTTTCGTGCTACAGAGGAGTCGTAGATTTTTGTTTGTTCTTTTACGGTACCGAGATGGTACGTGGACCCTTTGAAAATTTGAAGAGATCTATGGACCTTGGATTTGCTGATTATCCGTTTGTGCTGTAGAGGAGTTTAATAAACCCTTGGGGAGGTTGTTAGTACAGAAGAGTTTCTATACACGTTGGAAGCTTGTTAGTTCTCTTTTGTAATACAGAGGAGTAGTTGCACTATTTGGGAACCCATTGGTAATCGTTATTTAGTTCAGAGCAGTTTCATTGATTTTGGGAACTTTTTTTGACATTAAGGAGTTTTATAGAACCCTTACGAATTTGTTGGTTATTTTTTTGTGGAACGCGGTGCTTTATGGATCCTTTGGAAATTAGAGCGTTATCCCTTCTTGATACAGACGAGATCCATGGTCCTTTGGATTTGCTGATTATCCGTTTGTGCTGTAGGGAGTTTAATAAACCCTTGGGGAGGTTGTTGGTTATCAGTTTGTAGAACAGAAAAATCTCTAGACCCGTGGGAAGCTTGTTAGTTCTCTTTTGCAATACAGAGGAATAGTTGCACTATTTGGAAATCCATTGGTCACCTTTTCATAGTTCAGCGCAGTTTCATTGATTTTGGGAACTTTTTATGACAGAGGAGTTTTATGGAACCTTTAATAATTCGTTGGTTATCCTTTTGTGATACGCAGCGGTTTATAGATCTTTTGAAACTCCATGGTTATCATTTTATGAAAAGTATCAGGGCAGAATTCATTCGTTTCAATAAACTTATTTTCATTTTCAGGAGATTGGCAGCCGCTTGAGAAAGAGAACCTTCTGGAAACATTCGAGGAAGATTGCATTTTCAGGTAGTGGACGACCACTAGAAGAAAGAAAAGAACCCCTGAAATATATAGGGGTAGAATTCATGTGTTTCTTGAAACGAGAGGGCAGTTTTCTGAAAATATTTCTTACCGAATCTGTTGGTGTTAATGGTCGTTCAAATTCTCATGTAGTTGATACCCAAAGAAGAGTAAAAGCTTCTTGGCAGGTGTTACTGCAGAATCCTTTGTTTCAAGGAATTTATCTTCATTTTTAGGTGGTAAGCGACCACGTAAAGATCATGACAAAATATGGAATCATGTTTCAAGGAATATGCACATTTTCAAATAGTGAACGATCACCAAAAGAAGTAAACGAGTACCTTGAAGGGTGTCCGGACAAAATCCATTCATTTCAAGGACATAGTCTTCATTTTCAGATGCAAGCTGAAATCGTATCAAATTCCACGAACTGCGTGGGACCTTTTTTACAGCTTCGAAACAAGCCAAACCAAAAATTTAAACTTTTTGCAATTTTGGGAATTGCCTCCTGTTCCATCTCGTTTTTTGATCAAAGATATTCTTGCATCTTCAAAAAATTGACGAATTTACAGAGAACAAAACAGTTTAGAATCGGCCAATGCCCAAGCTATCTCTAGGCAACAGCTTGTGCTTTGTTTCAACAAAATCATCATGTTCTACCTTGAGGTGTGTCATTTGTACTGTAAGGCGGATGAGCTTAAGATAAATATAGATAAGGGCTCTGAAATTAGTCCAAAACGTCATAGACACCAAAAAAAGATTATGAAAATTAAACCTCGTGCAATTTGCAAATACTTGTCTTAAGTACCGGCATCCTGGAGATAAAGGCTTGATAACAGGCACATACCAAAGCGCTAAGTATATTAGATCGACGTGGTGAGAGGTGTCACTCTTCTCCAACATGCTTTGGTTAGCTCTTGTTTTTGCGCTCGCCGCTCAGGCTCACTGTAAGTATCCTACCAACTTCATATCTAGTTAACGCGATACAATTTCAGCCGCTAAATTGGATGAAGGAAAAATCGTTGGAGGTTACAAGGTCGATATAACCGAGCATCCTTATCAAGTATCACTCCAAGCAAACGGTTATCACGATTGTGGTGGATCTCTTCTTAAGCCAGACGTGGTTCTCACAGCAGCCCATTGCACCTACCACTTGTAAGTAGTTCCTACTGTGTCTTGATTACCATAACGCTTTTTTTAGTAACAATGAGGAAGTCATCACAATCCGAGCAGGTAGTTCTCTTTCACAAATGAAGAATAAAGAACCAGCTGGTGGTGAAGTTGTAAAGATTGTCAAAGTGCACAAACATCCAAAGTACAAAAGTGGTCCCACGGACTACGACATTTCTGTTTTAATCTTGGAGAAACCGTTTGTTCTATCTGAAAAATTCAAACCATTCAACTCATTTCTCCAGATTATGTGATTGAACCTGGATTAGCTGCGACTGTTACGGGATGGGGTACTCAATCTTATATGGGTCCACGCGATGAATTCCTAAGGGCTGTTCAAGTTCCCAAAGTAAGCAATGAAGACTGTAATAAATCGTATGGTAATATTTCGCCCTCCATGTCGTGTTATGGATATACTGAAGGGAAAAAAGATGCTTGTCAGGTGAGTCATCTAGATCCTAGTATCAAAAACACTTAGTTGTCAATTCCTGGAGTTGGTCAAAAAATTTTGAATTAATCAAATTAAGACGATTGTGACCAGAGCGCTAACTGACGGGATATTTTTTGCAACGTAACTGGACGTATTAAATCGTATTAGAAATTTAGCTAGCCAGTTTTTGACCAATCCAAGAAAGTGGGTGTCAGCCAAAGAATACTCTAGAATTATTCCCGCTTTGTCAATACTGGAGTAATTTCTGAAGCTTGACTATCAACCTTATCAAATTAAACGACTTGTTTCATTGACGTCATCGCTGTAAACTTTCTCCTATAACATCTAAAATTGTAATATTTTTGAACACACTTTCATTCATTCATTCATTCATTCATTCACCTGTTCAGTTATTCATTCACTCATTCATCCAGTTATCCATTCTCTAATCTTTAATTAATTTGTTTCTCATCTATTTATATAATTTGTTTGTTTACTTATTATTTCAATCAGTCATTCATCATTGTATTCTTTCATTCATTTATTCATATTTATCCATTTATTTCTACAATCAACGTTTACTCATTTCAACATTACTCATTTATTTTTTCGTCGGTTCCTTCATTTAGATATTTATACTTAAAGCTTTAATGAATTTATTCTTCATATAGTTATACTTTATATAATCCCTTCATTCATTCATTCATTTGGTCACATGTTTGATTATTTACATACTCATGCATTCGCTCATTATTTGTTTAATTCTTTTATTCATTTATTTAGCTTCTAGCTGATTATTCTTTAGTTGATTTATTTATTAACTTATTCAATCCATCATCTATTCATCGACTCATTTGCACAATTATTCGCCAACCTGTTTCTTATTCATTTATTTATTTATTTACCAATTCATTCTCTAATTCATCCATTCAAATAGTTATTTATACACAATTAATGAATTTATTCTTGAATAATTTCTTTACTCATTCATTTTGTCATTTGTTCGTGCATTCATTATTCATTGTTTGGTTGATTATTTCTTAAATCATTTATTCATTTGTTAAATTAATCTGATGTTTATTTATTCGTGCGTTTATTTATTTATTCATTCACAATTTATACAAGCATTTGTTTACTCATTATTATATTTATTCATTTATTTATTCATGAATTCATTCACCAATCCATCCATTTATTTGTTATTTAAACACGATTCCTTTCTTCTTTTATTCATGCATTAATTCATTTGTTCATTCATCCGCTCATACGCTCATTCATTTATTTATACATTCATTCTGTCATAAATTTTTCATTCATCGATCGGTTCTTTTAGACATTAATTTGGTTACTACTTTGATTATTTATATAATTATGCATTTATTTATTCATTCATTGATTTTTTAAATGGCTCTTTATTTATTTATTTAATCATTAATTCAATTATTTGGCCATTCAATCATTCATTTGTTTATTTATTCGAATCATAGCATAATCATTTTCACATCAATTTATTTATTTATTTGTTTAATTATTAATTCATTTCTAATTAATTCATTCATTAAATTATTCTTTATTCGTTTATTTGTTCCGCTGACCATTCATTTTTCGGGGAATTACGAAATTTTCATGAAATTCAGTTGATGCATTTTCTTTTGATTTGGAAAGGTAAATACGTTAGGTGTACGTATTCACTTATTCATTTAATTTTTGTTTTTATTTATTCCTTGGTCTATTCGAATATATTCTTCTCTTATCCTATTAATTTGCTAATGGTTAATTGAATAATTCAATATCAATGATTTGTTAATTCTTTAGCTCATTCAGTCATGTATAACACATTCATCTCTTCTTTCATTCATTCACTTATTCATTGATTATTTATCTATTCATTCCTTAATGAATTAATTAATTGAATAATTCAATTGCGTTAATTTAATTTCTTTATTCATTCCAATTTATTCATTACTTCATTTATTCATTCATTTATTTATTCTTCCATTTGTTCTTTTTCTTTCATTCGTTGGTTTGTTTCTATTTTTTGTTTATTTACATATTCATTCCCTTCTTATTCCGTAATAATATAAATTTCGGTGATTCGTTAATTCATTAGGTGAATTACTCGCGCATCAATTCTTCCAGACATGTATGCATTCATCCTGTTCTTCATTCTTTCAAATAGTATTCGATTCATTGATCTATTCACTCCTTGCTTTTGTAATTTATTAACTGAATAATTCAGTCCAATAATGTGCGTTAATTCAGATATTGGTGCATGCGTTAATTCATTCATACGTGGGTTCGTTTATTACATCCTAATTCATTCATTTAATTATTTATTTTATGATTGATTTAATCATCATTTATTTATTTATTCTTAGATTTATTTATTCTTAACTCACACTCTTGTTTGTTTTCCATTTGTTCATTAATTTTTTGTTTATTCATTGATAGATTCACCTTTTCATTATATAATATATATATAATATATATATATATATATATATATATATATATATTTATAAATTCATTAATTGAACTTGTTAGTTTCAATCATTCCGTAATTCGCTAACCCATTCATTTATTCATCAATTCATTAATTTATTTATTTGTCACCTATTCATTATTAAATATATAAGTTTATAAATTCATTAATTGAACTTATCAGTTTCAATCACTCCGCAATTCACTAGCGTCATCGATTTATCCATTCATTTATATTTTCATTGGTTCCTTCATTTATTCGATTGTTCATTGATTCAGTAATTAATTAATTTAATTAATTTATTAATTGAATAATTTTATTTCAATAATGCCTTAATAGATCAATTTTATTATTTATTCATCGATTTGTTCACTCTACATTAATTTTTTTATTAATTCGTTTATTTATTAATTTATTCGTCAGATATTCATTTGGTAACCGATTTATTTATTTATTTCTGAATTCATTCATTCACTCATTTGCTCATTCATTTAAACATTTATCGATTCATACATTTATTTATTCATTTCATCCCTTCTTTTATCCATTCATTAATTATTGAATCATTCATCTACTTACTCGTTAATTATTAATTTATTAACTGAATAATCCAATTACATTCATTTATCGATTCACGCTTCTTTCACTCTATATTTATTTATATGCTCGTCCTAATATTTACTAATTTGTTTATTCGCTTATTAATAATGTATTTGTTTTCCGCTCATTTATTTCGTTGTTCATTTTATGATTTATATGTTCATAATTCATTCGTTCATTTCTTGATTTATTTATAATTCATTGGCTTTTTTATTCCATATTTATTCTCTTGTTCGTTTATTTGCTAGTTTATTCATTCTTTTATTTCGTGGTTGAATTAGTCATGCGTCATTTTGTTCATTTCTATATTTAATAACTTATTCATTCACTTATTCATCGACTTATTTCTGCTTTCATTAATTCAGATATTCATTTCCTAATGGATTAAATTAACTAACCTATTAACTAAAATTTCAATTTCAATAATTCTTTAAACGTTAATTTTATTATTAACACCTCGATTCCTTCATTCAACATTCTTTCTTTAATTTATTCGATTATTTATAATTCATTCATTTATTCATTCATTAATATATTTATTCAGTTATTTTTCATTCCTTGAGTGACTTATTCATAATACATCCATTTATTTCTAGATGTATTTTATTCATTTATTCACTCATTCATTCACTCATTCATACGTTAATTTGAATACTTACTCTTTCGTTCATTTAGTTTTCATTTCTCGAATAATTCGATCATTATTGACATATTCATTCCTGTATCTAATTATTCATTTATTCACTTGCACATTCATTTATGCATCTGCTCCTCCCTTCTTTTATTTGTTTCTCTATTCATTCCCTAATGGATCAGTTTAACTAATTTATTAACTGAATAATTGAATTTCAATAATTCTTCAATGTGTTAATTTTATTATTCATACATCGATTCCTTATTTCATTTATTCATCGATTTCTGGTTCATTCATTCATTTGTTCACTAAGTAAAGTATTTAGTCAGTTATTCGTTCATTTGATTTATTCATCCCCTCACTCTTTATTCATATGTTGTTAGTTCAACTCTTTCACATAATATTTATTATTATGTTCGTTTAGTTACTAATTTATTTAATCATTGCTCACTATTTTATTCATTCATTCAGTTATTCATTCCTTGGTTGATTTGGACATCGTTCATTTATTCGCTTTTATATTTATTTATGCATAGTTACTCATTCACTCGTACTGACTCTCTCATTCGTTCATTCATTCATTCATTCCTTAATGGATTAGTGTAACTAGTTTATTAACTGAATAGTTCAATATCACTAATTCATTAAAATCAAATCCTATAATCCTTCTTTCCTTTGTTCGTCGATTTCTAATTCATTCATTTATTCATTCACTAATATATTTTTTCAGTTCCTCATTCATTTAAGTAATTATTCCTTAATTGATTTATTCATCATTTATTAATTTATTTATTTACCAGCCCTCCGTTTAATCATACGTTAATTCGATTATTAATTTATCAATTGTTTCGTTCAATATTTACTCTTTTGTTCAATTATTGACTAATTCGTTCATTTATTCATTGTTAATCTATTTATTTACCTTTAACTATTCACTCCTTGTTGGAATCAATTATCATTCATCTATTCATTCTCTAATGGATCTATTTAACCAATTCATTAAATGAATAATTCAATTTGGATAATTCATTAATACATTAATATCATTATTCATTTATCAATTCTTCATTTTATATTTCTTCTTCATTTGTTTGTCTATTTTTAATTTATTTATTCATTCAGTAATGTAGTTATTCAGTTATTAATTTAATTAGTTATTTATTGCTTAATTGATTCATACACAATTTATTCATTCTTAGATTTATTTATTTATTCATTCACTCATTCATTCTATGCTTGTTCTATTATTCATTTCATTAATATTCTATCCATTCAGCCATTCATTCATTTATTCATTCATTCACCATTCATTTATTTACTCACCCTTGGTTTATTCATACGTTAATTCGATTATTAATTCATCGATTGTTTCATTCAACATTTACTCTTTTGTTCAATTAATTGCTAATGTGTTTATTCATTTATCGTTAACCCATTTACTCATTAATTCATTTAGTTATTCATTTCTTTGTCGATTTAGTCATATTTATTTATTTATTCGTTAACTTGTAAGGAATTGTTTTAACTAATTTGTTGTCTGCATAATTAGTTTCAATAACTTATTAATACGTTATTTTATTACTCATTCATTTCATGCTCCTTCTTCGTTTGTTCGTCGATTTATAATTCATTCATTCATTCATACAGTCAATATCGTAGTTATTCGGTTACTCATTTATTTAGTTATTCATTCTTTGATTAATTCAAACATAATTCATTCATTCATTTATTCCTAGACATCTATTCATTTATTCTTTGCTTATTCCATTATTTATTTATCTACTATTCCATGCATTCAGCCATTCATTCACTTATTCATTTGTTCGTCCACTCCTTCGTCCTTCGTTCACTCGTTAATTCATTCATTCACTTGTGTTGCCTATTTCGGTCAATGAAATCGTTAGTATATTTGACTTACCAACTCCCAAGAGCTATAGCGCATTGGCGATTTCTAGAATTAGTTAGAAACTTAAAATGTTCTTAAAATGACTCAAATGACTTTTACATACACTAGCATTGAGATTAGTTTCAGCTGATCCTAACAACTTAACAACAAATTTTTTGTTTAAGGGTGACTCTGGTGGACCTCTAGTACACTATATCAACGGCGTACCATACCTGTCTGCTGTTGTGTCCTGGGGAAGAATGTGTGCTTCTGCTGGATACCCTGGAGTATACGCACACGTGCAACACCCTGAAATTTACAGCTACATCGTTGAGCACGCAGGGCTTTAACTTTTATTTATTTACCGTTTTTAAAATAGAAAAAAGTTTTTTATTTGTTGTTTTATTTTATAAAAGATCAGTTTGGTAGAGAGGGTTTAATGATTTCTCTTGCAAGGTAGGTACGTTGTTGGTAGCTTTTGTAGAAACTTTGAAAGACGAACTTTGTATTAGAGGAACTTTAAAGGCCGTTTTTTGATATAAAAATTTTAAAGGGCGAACTCTGTTTTAGAGAAGCTGTAAATGCAAATCTTGTTTTGGGGATGCTTTAAAGGACAAATAATAGAAGAGTTATAAAAAACGAAACTTGTTTTAGTAAAATGTTAAAAAGCGAAACTTTAAATAGAAGAATGCTAGAAAAAACTTAAAGGTTATCCTTACTTTAGATAAGATTTAAAAGTCGAATCCTTTTCAACGATGAATTACTTTAAAGAAATTTTAGAAAGCCAATTAGAACACGAACTTTTTAGTGAAACTTTAAAACGCTGACCTTATTTTAGAGGAGTTTTAAAAATGAATTTCAATCCAGCTTTAGAGGAACTCTAAAAACGATCTTTCCTTTATAGATACTTTTATAAAGTGAACTGTGTTTTTTGAAACTTCAACAGGAAACTTAAAAGCCAAACATAGTCTTAAAAGTTTTTAGAAGTAAAACCTTTTTTTACAGAAACAAAACCTATTTTAAAATAATTTTTAAGAATTTGGTTTTCAAAAATTTAAACAAGCTCTGTTTAAAGGACCTTTAAAAATTAACTTTTCTTTAAAGATACTTTAATAAAATGGACTGGGTTTTCTGGAACTTCAACATAAACTTTAAAAGTCAAACTTAGTCTTAAGAGTTTTTAAAAGACAAACCTTTTTACAGAAACAAAACTTATTTTAAAATAATTTTTAAAATTTGGTTTTCAAAAATTTAAACAAGCACTGTTTAAAGGACCTTTAAAAACCAACTTTCCTTTAAAGGTACTTTAGTAAAATAGACTGGAACTTCAACTGGAACCTTTAAAGCCAAACTTAGTCTTAAGAGTTTTTAAAAGTTAAATCTTTTTTACAGAAACAAAACTTACTGTAAAATAATTTTTAAAAATTTTGTTATCAAAAATTTAAACAATCTTTGTTTAAAGGATTTTAAAAACCAACTCTCCTTTAAAGATACTTTAATAAAATGGACTGGGTTTTATGCAACTTCAACTGGAACCTTTAAAACCAAACTTAGTCTTAAGAGTTTTTAAAAATCAAACTTTTTTTTACAGAAGCAAAACCTATTTTAAAATAATTTTTAAGAATTTGGTTTACAAAAATATAAACAAGCTCTGTTTAAAGAACCTTTAAAACCAACTTTCCTTTAAAGATCTTTAATAAAATGGACTGAGTTTTCTGGAACTTTAACAGCAACCTTAAAAGCGAAACTTAGTCTTAAGGGTTTTAAAAGTCAAACCTTTTTCTACAGAAACAAAACTTATTTTAAAATAATTTTAAAAAATTTGGTTTTCAAAAATTTAAACAAGCTCTGTTCCATCTTTTGTTTTTCATTTATTCCTTGAGTTATTCGCCTGTAATCTTTCCTCATTTTATTAATTTACTAATGATTAATCGAATAATTCAGTTTCAATGTTTTGTTAATTCTTTAGCTCATTCATTTTTTCATTTATTCATTTATTTGTTGATTATTTATCTATTCGTTCCTTAATTAATTTATGAATTTATTAAATGGATAATTTTATTTCGATGATTCATTAAAGCGTTAATTCAATTCCTTTATTCATTCCTTATTTTATTCATTAATTTGATAAAGTATTTATTAATTCAATTTTTATTTATATTCATTCCTTGATTGATTCAATCATCATTCATTCATTCATTGATTCACCTATTCATTCGTTTATTATTCCATTTGTTTTTTCTTCATTCGTTGGTTTGTTTTTATTTTTTAATTATCTACCGATTTATTTACCTTCCCATTCCGTAATTTATAAATTCATTAGTTAAGTTCATCAATTTCACTGATTCATTAATTCATTAAACGAATTATTCTTTCATTCATGTATGCACCCATTCTGCACTTCATTCTTTCAAATAGTATTCGATTCATTCTTGCTTTAGTAACTTATTAACTGAACAGTTCAATTCAATGTACGTTAATTCTGTTGTTTGCACATTCGTTAATTCATTCATACATTCATACATAGATTCGCTTGTTACATTACTAATTTATTCATTCATTCATTTATTTAATTATTTATTTTTTGATTAATTTAATCATCGTTTATTTATTAATTCCTAGATTTATTTATTCATTGCCTCACACACTTGGTTCATTAATTCGTTCATTAACTCTTTGTTTATTCATTGATTCATTCAGCTTTCTAGTACTTAATTTATAAATTTATGAATTCATTGATTGAATTTATTAGTTTCAATCTTTTCTTAATTGACTAGCCCATTCATTTATTCTTTGATCCATTCATTCATTTATACTGTCATTGGTTTCTTTATTTATTCGATTGTTTATTGATTCATTAATCAATTAATTTAATTAATTTATTAATTGAATAATTTTATTTCAGTAATGCTTTAATAGATCAATTTTATTATTTATTCATCTATTCCTTCACTCTACATTCATTTTTTTATTAATTCGTTTATTTATTAATTTATTCGTCAGTTATTCATTTGCTAACCGATTCATGTATTCATTTCTTAATCATTCATTCATTCATTCACTCATTTGTTCGTTCATTTATTTATACAATCATCCCTTCCTTCATACATTCATTTATTTATTAGATCATTCCTTTATTCTCATTAATGGAATAAAAAATGATCTGTGAACGGGTTTTTCTTTTTGCAAAATCACCAAAAATTTGTATTGACTTTCGTTCCATATGCTCGAATTACTTTCTCCATGTCAGGCAAAATTATTCATTAATATTCACATTAATTATTAATTAATTGACTAATAATCCAATTTTATTAATTTATTAATTCAGGTTTCCTTCATTCTATATTTATTTTTGGTTTCCGAATATTCATTCACTTATTAATAATGTATTCGTCTTTCGCTCATTTATTTAGTTATTCATTTTATAATTTATTCATTCATTTCTAGATTTATTTATAATTCGACGACTTTTTTATTCTATATTTATTCTTGTGTTTGTTTATTTACGGTTTATTCATGCGTCATTTATTCACTTCTGTGTTTAATAATTTATGCATTCACTTATTCATCGACTAATTTCTGCTGTCATTAATTCATATATTCATTTCCCAATAGATTAATTTAACTAATTTAGTAACTGAATAATTCAATTTCAATAATTTTATTATTAACGAATGGATTCCTTCATTCTATATTCCTTCTTTTATTTATTCGAAGATTTATAATTCATTCATTACTGTATTTATTCAGTCATTTTTTCATTAGTCACTCATTCCTTGAGTGACTTAATCACCATACATTCATTCATTTCTAAATCTATTTTATTCATTTATTTACTCATTCATTCACTAATTCATACGTTAATTCGAATATTTACTAATTCGTTCATTTAGTTTTTCATTTCTTGAATAATTCAGTCATTATTGACATATTCATTCTTGTATCTATTTATTTATTTATTCACTTGTACAATCAGTTATGCATCGTCTCTTCTCTTCTTTCATTCATTCATCTATTCATTTCCTAATGGATTAATTTAACTAATTTATTAACTGAATAATTAAATTTCAATAATTCAACGTTAATTTTATTATTCATCCATCGTTTCCTTCTTTCATTTATTCGTCGATTTCTAATTCATTCATTTACTAACCAAAGTATTTACTCAGTTATTCATTCAGAGGACTGATTCAATCGTTTTACATTCATTCATATATTCACTCACTCTTTGTTTATTGATACGTTATTTTGATTTTTTATTCAATATTTATTTTTATGTTTGTTTAGTTACTATTTTGTTTATTTATTGATCGATAATCTTTTTATCCATTTATTCATTTAGTTATTCATTCTTGGTTGATTCGTACATTATTCATTTATTCACTTTTATATTCAGCTACTAATAGTTACTCGTTTATTCGTACAGTTATTTAATTATCGTCTCATCCTCGCTTTCATTCATTCATTTATTCGTTTCCTAATGTATTAGTTTAACTAGTTTATTAACTCAATATCAAGACGTTAATTTTATTATTCAACGGTCTATTTCTTCATTTCTTCGTCGATCTCTAATTCATTTATTCATTCACTAATATATTTCTTCAGATATTCATTCATTTAGTTAATTATTTATTGATTGATTTAACTATTATTCATTCATTTATTTACTCACTTTTCGTTTATTCATACATTAAATCGATTGTTAATTCATCGACTGTTTATTTTATTCGCTACTTACTCTTTTGTTCAATTATTTACCAATGTGTTTATTCATTCATCGCTAATCTATTTACTCAATAATTTATTTAGTTATTCATTTCTTTGTCGATTTAGTCAACATTCACTAATTCATTCGTTCATTCGTATATTTATTTATATATTGACTCATTCGTTCTTTCATTCATTTATCTATTCGTTCCCTAACAAATTGTTTTAACTAATTTATTAACTGAATAATTCAATCTCAATAACCGATTGTTACTTTAATTTTATTATTCGTTTATCGATTCTTTCTTTCGATCCTGATTCTTCGTTTGTTCGTCGATTTATAACTCATTCATTGATTCAGTCAATATTGTAGTTATTCAGTTACTCATTTATTTAGTTATTCACTCTTTGATTGATTCCAACATAATTCATTCATTTATTCATTTTTAGATTTATTTATTCATTCGTTCATTTATACATTCTTTGCTTATTCCATTATTTATTCATTTACGATTCCATTCATTCAGTCATTCATGTATTCCTTCGTCTATTCCTTCGTCTTTCGTTTACTCGTTAATTCATTCATTCATTTGTGTTGCCTACTTCAGTCAATGAAATCGTTGGTATATTTGACTTACAATCTCTCAAGAGCTAGCATATTGGCAATTTCGAGAATTAGATATAAACTTAAAAATATTCTTAAGAGGACTCAAATTACTTCCTGCATATACTAGCATTGAGGTTAGTTTCAGCTGATCCTAACAATCTAACAACAAATTTTTGTTTAAGGGTGACTCTGGTGGACCTCTGGTACACTACATCAACGGCGTACCATACCTGTCTGCTGTTGTGTCTTGGGGAATGATGTGTGCTTATCCTGGCTACCCTGGAATATACGCACACGTGCAACACCCTGAAATTTACAGCTACATCGATGAGCACGTAGGGCTTTAACTTTTATTTATGTACTGTTTTTAGAATAGAAAAAAGTTTTTTATTTGTTGTTTTATTTTATAAAGGATCAATTTGGTGGAGAGGGTTTAAGGATTTCGCTTACAGGTAGGCACGTTGTTGGTAGCATTTTGTAGAAACTTTAAAGGACGTACTTTCTACTTGAGGAACTTTAAAGGACGCTTCTTGATATAAAAAACTTTAAAGGGCGAACTCTGTTTTAGAGAAACATGCTACTCTTGTTTCAGGGATGCTTTAAAGGACAAACAATAGAAGAGCTTTAAGAAGCAAACTTGTTGTAGTAAAACGTTAAAAAGGAGAACTTTAAATAGAGGAAAGTTAGAAAAAGCTTGTTTTGCAGGAACCTTTAAAGGTTATCCTTATTTTATTTAAGATTAAAAGACGAATCCTTTCTTAGAACAATTTCCAACGATGAATTATTTTTTAATTTTAGAAAGACATACTTGTTTATTAGCAAGAATTAGAACACAAACTCTTTTCAGTTGAACCTTAAAGCGCTGCCCTTATTTAAGAGGAGTTTTAAAAATGAATTTCAATCTAGCTTTAGAGAACTCTAAAAACTAACTATCCTTTAAAGATACTTTAATAAAATAGACTGGGTTTTTTGGAACTTCAACAGAAACTTTAAAAGCCAAACTTAGTCTTAAAAGTTTTTAAAAGTAAAACCGTTTTTTACAGAAACAAGGCTTATTTTAAAATAATTTTTAAAAATTTGGTTTCAAAAATTTAAACAAGTTCTGTTTAAAGGACCTTTAAAAACCAACTCTCCTTTAAAGATGCTTTAATAAAATAGACTGGGTTTTTTGGAACTTCAACAGAAACTTTAAAAGAGTTTTTAAAAGTCGAACCTTCTTCTACAGAAACAAAACTTGTTTTAAAATAATTTTTAAAAAATTTGGTTTCAAAAATTTAAACAAGTTCTGTTTAAAGGACTTTTAAAAACCAACTTTCCTTTAAAGATACTTTAATAAAATGGACTGGGTTTTTAAATGTCAAATCTTTTTTACAGAAACAAAACTTATTTTAAAATAATTTTTAAAAAATTTGGTTTTCAAAATTTTAAACAAGTTTTGTTTAAAGGACCTTTAAAAACCAACTCTTCTTTAAAGATGCTTTAATAAAATAGACTGGGTTTTTTGGAACTTCAACAGAAACTTTAAAAGAGTTTTTAAAAGTTGAACCTTCTTCTACAGAAACAAAACTTGTTTTAAAATAATTTTTAAAAAATTTGGTTTCAAAAATTTAAACAAGTTCTGTTTAAAGTACCTTTAAAACCAACTTTCTTTTAAAGATACTTTAATAAAATGGACTGGGTTTTCTGGAACTTCAATAGGAACCTTAAAAGCCAAACTTAGTCTCAATAGTTTGTAAAAGTCAAACCTTTTTTACAAAAACAAAACATATTTTAAAATAATTTTTAGAAAATTTGGTCTTCAAAAATTTAAAAAGCTTTGTTTAGACGACCTTTAAAACAAACTCTAATTTAGGAGCATTTTAAAAGACAGATTTTATCTAGAAAACCTTAAAAACTGAAATTTTGTTTAAGAAAAATTAAATAGCGAGTTTTTTTTAGGGAGGCGTATACAAAAAGTTTTATTAGCGTTTTATTTATAACAACTTCAAAAATCTTGTTCTAAAAAACCATACAACGAACCTTGCCTTAAGGAAACTTTAAAAGAGGAAGTTCTTTTAGCAAAACTTCAAAAAGCAAACCTTTGTACGAAGTTCTAGACACGAATTTCCTTTTAGCGAAGCTTTAGAGAAGAAATATGTTTTAGAGGAGCTTTAAAGGGCAAATGAACTTTACTAGACGAACCATGTTTTGAAGAAACTTTAAAAATTCAATTATTTAGAGCAAATTTAAGGACAAACCTTGTTATAGAAGATCTTTAAAAAATTATTCATATTTTAGATAAATTTTTAAGGACGAATTATGATTTGAATAAAGAATAAAAGTTGAAGTATATTTTAGAGAAACTCAAAACGTCAACCTTTGTTTTGGAAGACTTTTTAAACGATTTTTTTCTAGAGGAGCCTTAGAGGACAATGTGTTTGAGGGAACTTTAAAAGGCAAACACAGTTTATTAGACAAACTGTTTCGAAGAAACTTCATAAAAGGTCCACTGACTCTTTCTCAAATTTCGAAAGACATAAGTTGAATTTTGAGGCACAATAAGGCACATTACATGCGCAAAAAAGTAGAGGAAAGTTTGAAAGACTCAAGAGTTTGATACGTAAACGCTACACGTTCAGTTTGTTCTTATTATCCAGGTTCACTAGAGGCTTCTTGTGTTTTGATGTACCTGAATTGATTTTTAGAGCGCAAAAAGTATATTGCATGCGCAGAAGTACAAACAACCCCCTGAAAAACTCAAGACTATAATGCGCAAGCATTGGGCGTTCAGTTTACGCTTTTATTCTAAAACAGTGGATACTTCTCTGGATTTGCTAGACCTTGCTTGAATTTGAGAATACACTAAAACGTTTAAATGCGCACACCAAGAAACAAAAGTTTTGAATGCGCAAGCGTAGAATTTAGCTTGTTCTTATTATCTAGCTCGACTGAAAATTTCTTGAGATTTGATGAGCCTCAAATAGGTTTTGAGGTGCTTTAAGGCGTATTATATGCGCAGAAAAATAAACGCAAATGTGAAAGAACTGAAGATTATTATGATGCGCACGCGTTTGTGTCTAATAGTATAAATTACGGGCCCCTCTTCTCGTTTCGATAAATCTGATTAGAACTTTATGACCCATTAAAAATTTAAAAATTGGTCTGGCAACTCCATCTATGATGATCATGTTGTGACTTGTAAAAGTTACCGATGGTTAGTTGCTTACATTCGAGTATAGAGGGTGCGTGAAAAACTGTTTGTATTATAAATACCTCTTGATTTGTGTATAATCTCAGAACTTGGTTGTTTTGCAAAGAGAGATGCGTCCGTCTGATGATCTGCAAGAACAGTGAAACCGGTCACGGGCATTTCTTTTTGCAAAATAACCAACAATTTAGATTGATCTTTCGATTTCTATGCTTGAATTACTTTCCCCATGCCAGCCAAAATTATTCATTGCTATTAAGACTCTAAATGCGCAGAAAACAAATAAAAGTAAAAAATAGTTTTATATGTTAATGCGCAGGCGTTGACGTTCACTTTGTACCTACTATCTGAATTACTGGATACTTTTCTGATTAGCTGGACTTGAACTGGATTTGAGGCGCAATAAATCGTTCTAATGCGCAGATAAGCATATAAAAATATGAAGAAACATATTGTTTAATACGTACGCGCCAGGTGGTTATTTTGTACTTTTCTGGTGCGTTTCCATACGTTTCTGGTGCGGATTAAACCTTTCCAAAACCAAATATAAAGTTTCTGATGCTCATTAAACGTTTCTGATTGTAATGGTGTGCACTAAAGCGTCTCTAGTGATCGTTAAAAGGGTACTCGTGCTCGTTAAAGTTCGTGATGCGCATTAAAGCGTTTGTAGCTCTCACTAAAACGCTTCTAGTGCACACTAAACTTCTGTGATGCGCCAAAAAACGAGTCCGGTGTTGGATTAACACGTTTCCAGCGCTCATTAAAACGTTTCTGATGCTCATTAAACGTTTATGCTCATTAAAACACTTTTGATTCGAAATAAAGTGTTTTTGTTTCCCACAAAAACGTCTGCGTGCTCATTAAATGCATCTGCTGTGCATTGAAACGTTTCTGGTGCGGGATAAAACGCCTTTAAATATTTTTGGTGCTGGTCAAAACGATTCTGGTGCTCATTAAAATGTTCATGGTATACATTGAAAGGTTTTTATACCCGTTAAATTTTCCTGATATGCATATAAAGTTTTTGGTTGAGGAGTAAAACGTTTCCAATGCACAAAGGTAGCCGGTGCAAGATAAAACGTTTCTGGTGCGAATTAAACCATTTATAGTTCTCAATTGAAATCCTGACGCGCATAATAACGTATCTAGTGCGGATTAAGGCGTTTCCAATGTTGATTACGTTTCTGATGCTTATTAAACGTTTCTGGTGCGCTATAAAAAGTTTCTGATGAGGATAAAGAGTTTCTGCTGCTCATTAAAACGTTTCTGGTGCTCTCTGACGTTTCTGTTGTGTATTAAAACGTTTCTGCTGCGGATTAAAACGCCTGCAGTGTTAAATAAAACGTTTCTGGTGCTCGTCGACGTTTCTGTTGCGCATTAAAACGTTTCTGGTGCGGATTGAAACGCCTGCAGTGTTTAATAAAACGTTTCTCATTAAACGCCTCCAGTGCGCCTTAACGCGGTTCTGGTGTGGATTAAAATGCTTTTGTTACATATTATACCGTTTTTCGTTCTTGCTAAACGTTTCTGCTAAGCATTGAAACATTTCCGGTGCAGATTGAAACGTTTCCAGTGCCAATAAAACGTTTCTGGCGCTCATCAATCGTTTCCGGTGTTTATTAGAACGTTTCTGGTTCGCATTGAAACGCTTCGAGTGCTCATTAAAACGTTCCTGGTGCTCATTAAAAGTGCATGGTGCGCATTAATACGTTTCTAGTGCTCATTGAAACGTTGTTCGTGCTCATTGAAATCTCTAGCGCGAATTGAAGCGCCTCTAGTTTGCATTAACACGTTTCTCGTGCCTATTAAGCTTTTCTGATGCGCATGGAACGTTTCTGGAGCAGGATTAAGACGTTTTCAGTTCTCATTAACCCGTTTCTGGTGTTCGTTTAACGTTCCTGCTGCGTGCGTATTAAAAGCGTTCTGATGCGAATTAAAGTGTTTCTAGTTCTCATTAAAACGTTGCTCGTGCACAATAAGATTGAGACGATTTCGGTGCTCATTAAAACATTTCTCGCGCCCTTTAAAACGTTTTTCGTGTCCATTAAAGTTCTTTTGGTGTTCATTAGAATGGTGAGCTTTAAAACGTTTTTAGTGCTAATTAAACCGTTTCTCGTGCTCATTAAGATTTCTGGAGCGCATTAAAGCGTTTCTAGTTCTCATTACAATGTTTCTGGTGTCTAACTTTTCTGATGCTCATAAAAACCTTCCTGGTGAGGAACTAACACATTCTCGACGTTCGTTAAAACGTTCCTGATGCTCATTGAAAGTTTCTAGTGCTCATCCGTTCGTTTAGAGGAGCTCCTTATCTTCAGGTGTTCAGTGACCACCTAAGTAAGAAAATAATTTCTGAAATGTTTCAAGAAACCTATTTCATTTTCAAGTGATCGGCGAGCACGTTTTTGAAAAGGCTTTTCGGCAGAATTTATGTGTATCAGCAAATTTTTTCTAATTTTTAGGTAATCACCAACCATAGAAAGAAAACCAATTTCTGAACAGGTTTAAAGGCAGAATCGATTCGTTTAAATGCTGAAAAGGCTTATATATATTTTTACGCAGTTGCAGCCTAGAATCCGAAGGAGCAACAATTATCTACCACCGCCTCCGGACGATCAAAGGTGAGCAGCGGAACGGTGACGACTTGAGGGAGTTTTTCAGCTATACGGGGCGCCGAAGAATGGAAGTGAAGTCGTCGGGGATGCACATCCGTCGGTCCTGTTTAGACAAGCTACCTGACGATGGAGCGGCCTGTGGCGAATAACCATCCTGTCGGTCAAAAACCACAGGCCAGTGGACCCATGATCCGGATATCGTGTAGTTGGAAGATAACCAAAGGGAAGATCCTGGAAACTGCTCACTGCATCAAAATAAGAGGATTCCAGGAGCAGGTCTCTTGCAATCCAGACCAACATATTTATTTAAGAATATCAACTTGAAAACTACACCACAATAACTCAGAAGAATTCCAACAAGCCAAAAAACTTTCTTGAGTTATAAGGCAATATTTCGACACTGAGAGCATCGCGTCAAGCTACTGGAGGCCTATATCTTTTTTAGTAGTTAGCGACCACCTGAGGAAGATGAATAGTTTCTGGAAGAGTTTCAGCGTGCCCAAAAGTACAAGGATACGTGGTAGTGGCAACAGTTGACCCAATTTTTTCTAGTTTTATAATATTTCGTAAAAATTTACGCACTTTATGAACGATAAATAATTCGTATTGTAGTTCATCTTTTTCTAAACGATTAATTTCCATCTTTTTTAATCTATCTTACTCAAGGAAAATAATTATTAAACCCACATACCACGAAAAATTATTTATCACTCAAACCACTCAAAAAACTAATTATGAAACATACCATAAGAATTCACACAAATCCAATGCAAATCAATTTGCAGAATAGAAACGTCACAACTTTTAATTCTGCTCTTTTCTCATCAAGAAAAAACGCGCCAGCTTCTTATTGGTCGCTATTCGAAGGTACTTTTCTTCGAAGTGCTCTCAAGGATGTGAAGGATTTTGTATTTACGATAAACTTGGCCGATGTCTGGTTCTAGTGGCAGCTTACGCATTGTTTTTTTAACTTCTGAAAATTATTTTACCAAAAATAGGTGTTATCTCGAGATAAGGGCTTTGTGTATCAAGCGGATTACAGTGTAAGTGGTTTCGTGAATTCATCTAAACTATTTTCCAACGCGGTAAGGTACTTTTAATCTCACTTAGTAATTGCAAAATACTATAAAATCTGAATAAAGCACTTTTACAAACTGAACCCCTTTTGCAAGAGAAAAAAACGAGCAATGTTTGAAAACTCTGAGATGGATGAAGAATTCCAACCGTTGATCGGCAAGTTTTCTCCCTGGCTAGTTTTCCGATCAATGCGTGAATTACGAACAGAGAACTGTGATAGTTATTTTTTTGTAGTGCAAAAGGAGATTTATGAACCTTTTGGCAACCTTTTGGTTATCATTTTATGACACAGGGGTGGTTCGTGGACTCTATGAATTCAATTGTTATGCTTTTGTGGTATTGATCTTTTGGAAACACTTTTCGTTATCATTTTATGACATGGAAGTGGTTAACAGACGCTTTATGAACTTGTTAGTTATGCTTTTGTAGTATAGAGGAGTTTCTGGACCCTTTGGTTGTTGGTTACCTATTTGTGGCACAAAGGAGTTTTTGGATTCTTTGGAAACCTGTTCGTTGTTTTTTTGGTGGTATAGGGAGTTTATGAACCCTTTGGTAACTTGTTGGTTTTTTGGTACAGAAGGGTTTTATGGATCGTTTGGGAATACATTTGTTATTCTTTTTTGGTACAAAGGAGTTTTATCAACACTTTGGTAACTAAACAATTTTTTAGCGGTACAAAGGAGTATCGTAGAGCCTCTTGAAACTTGGTTATACTTTTATAGTACAGCAATACGTTGTGATCATTTTGAAAGCTCAATGTTTATCCCTTTTTTACTCGGAGATCGTTCATAAACGCTTTGGGAACTGGTTAGTTATTTTTTGTGACACAGATAAGTATCTAGACCCACTAAGTACTTATCGGTTCCTTTTCTGTGCTACAGAGAAGTTTCTAGACCTTTTAAGTACTTGTTATTTAGCTTTTGTGGTTCAAGGGGGTTTCTAGACCACTTTCGAAGGATGCCGTTTTACTTTTTGTAGTACAAAGTTTTTATGGATATCTTAAAAACTGCTTGGTTTACCTTTTGTGGTACAAAGAATAGGTTAGCCGTTGGTGGTACAAATCTGCTAGAACTTGGTTGTCCTGTTATGGCACAGCGATGATTATGGACCTTTTAGGAGTCTGATAGTTATCAATTCTTGGTACAGAGGAAAGTCATGGACCATTTGAGAACTTGTTGGTTATAATAAAGAAGAGATTTATCACCCTTTGGAAACTAGGGTGGTACAAAAGGGTTTTATGGAACCTCATAGAGCTTGATTTTTTTGTGGTATAGAAGAGTTTAATTAATTTTTTGGAAACAGTTTTTGTTACACAAAAGTGGTTCGCGAATCCTTTGGGAACCTTTTGGTTAACTTTTTACGATACAGAAGTGTTTCCGTTCTTTTCTGTATCCTGTTAATTATTTCTCTGTGGTACAAACAAGTTTTAAGGCTATTGGGCAGTTATTGCTTACCTTTTCGTAGTACATAGGAGTTTCTGGTCCCTTTGATCCAATGTTTTTTCTTGATACAGAAAAAAGCTATAGACCTTTTGGAAACCTTTGGTTACCCTTTTGTTGTACAGAAAAGTTTGAGCAACTCTTTGGAAATCAGGTTATCTATTAATGGTACAAAGGAGTTTTATTGAATCCTTGGGAATCTTTAGGTTATTATTTTGTGACACAAAAGTGGTTCTTGGATGTTTTGGGAACTTGTTGGTTACTCTTTTGAGGGGTAGAAGTGCTTTATAGTGTTACAAAGAAGTTTGAAAGTGCCTCTTGATACATGGTTGCATTTTTTAGAAATTTCACTGTTATCCTATTCTCATATAAAGGATAGTCACGAATCTCTTGAAGACTTATTGTTTATCCTTTTATGCTATAGAAGAATGTAATCGACCCTTGGGAAGTTTGCTGGTTAACTTTTTGTGAAACGAAAGGGTTTCTAGAGAATTTGAAACCTTTTGTGATACAGGGGAGTTTTATGAGCTCTGAAAATTTATTGGTCTACCTCTTGTGATACAGAGGTTGCCCATCGAAACTTTGGAAACATGATGGTTATCTTTTGTTTCGGGGAAGAATCCATTCGTTTGAAGAAACTCATTCTAATTTTCAAGTGATCAGCAACCACCTGAGGATAAAGAATGGTTTATGAAAAGGATTTGCGCATAATCTGTTCGTTTCAAAAAAAGGGTTGTCAGCATCCATTAAAAAGAGACAAATTTCTGAAACGGCTTCAAAGCAAAATCTATTTCTTTTAAATTTCGAAGATGTTCATTTATTTTCAGCTGGTACGCGACCTCGTGAGAAAGACATCAGTTTCTTAAAAGTTTCAAGGTACATTCCATTCGTTTCAATTTTCATTTATAAATTGTTAGTAGAAGAGAGTTTTCTGGAAATATTTAACAGAATCTATTGATTTCGAGGATCATCTGCATTCGCAGGTAGAAGTCGATCATTTGAAGTGAGGGGTACGTAGGGTAAAATCTGTTCGTTCCAAGGAACTTTGTCTTTATTTTAAAGTGGTTAGAGACCTTTTGAAGCAGAGGCCAATTTTGTGGAGCCATGAGATGGAATCTATTGGTTTCAAGGATCATTCGCATTCTTAGGTAGTGCACAACCACCTGAAGAAGAACACGCTTCTTGAAAGGTGTCCGGGCAGAGTCTTTTTGTTTCACGGCACTTAACTTTATTTTTAAGAGGTTAGAAACGACCAGAAGAAGAGGACAACTTTCTGGATACATAATGTTTTGAAGAACATCGCATCCTCATGCACTAGAAGACCACCAGAGTTAGAGACGAGTCCCTTGAATAGCATCGGTCCGAATTCGTTTCTTTGTAGGAACTTTCTTTTATTTCCAAGTGATCAGCCACCAGCTAAGGAATTGAAGTAGTTTCTAGTAAAGTTTCGGGGTAGAAACTGTTGGTTTCAAGAACTTCTTTACATTTTTAAGTGATCGAAAATGAAGAAAAAGAGAATGACGACTAGTTCCTGGAAAGGTTTACGGTAAAATCCATTTGTTCCAAAAAACTTGTTCTAGTTTTCCGATGATGAGCAAACGTAAAAAAAAAGGTGTTTCTGAAACAGTATCAGGGTTGATCCTATTCGTTTAAACTTTAGATGGTTTATATTTATTTTAAGGTGGTTAGGGACTTCGTGAAAAAGACCAGTTTTTGAAAAATTTCACGTAAGAATCCATTCGTTTCTAAGAACTTATCCTCATTTTTAGGTGGTCGGTGACCAGTCAAAGAATTGAAAACTTTGTTGCAGAATCTATTGATTTCGAGAATCCCATGCATTCGCAGGCAGTGGGTTCATCAGAAGAAGAAAACGGGTCCCAGGAAGAGTACCGAGCGCAGATTCCGTTCGTACCAAGAAACTCTGTCTTTATTTATGGGTGGCTAGAGGCCTTTAAAAAAGAGGACAATTTGGTGGGGTCATGTAACGGAATCTCTTGATTTGGAGGATCTTCCGCATTCTCAGATAGCTGACGAAGACCTGAAGAAAATACACGTTTCTTGAAAAGTATCAGGGCAGAATTTATTCGTTTCAACAAACTTATTTTTATTTTCAGAAAGTTATTAGCCGCTTGAGCAAGACAACTTTTTGGTACATAATGTTTCAGGATAACATACGCATTCTCAGGTAGTGTGAGACCAACCAGAAGAAGGAGATGAGCGTCTGGAAGATATCAGGGCAGAATCCATTCGTTTCTAGGAACTTCTTTTAATTCTTAGGTGAACAATGACCATCTGAAGGAGGGGGCAGCTTTCTGGAAATTTGTTACAGAATCTATCGGTTTTGATTGTCATCCAGATTCTCTTACAGTTGATGACCACTTGAAGAAGTTTTATGAATTGGTTTAAGGCAGAATCCATTCGCTTCAAAGAATTTATCTCCATTTCTAGGTGGTTAGCCGCCAGCTGAAGATGATGACAATTTATGGAATCACGTTTCAAGAAGCATCCGCATTCTCAAATAATAGGCGAGAACAAAAAAAAAGCGGGTGCCTTGAAAGGTGTCGGGTTAGAATCCATTCATTTCAAGGACCTTCTCTTTATTTTCGGATGGTCAGCGACTACCTAAAGAAGAGGACAAGTTTCTGGTAGTGTGAGATTGCAGAATCCATCCCATATTCGCAGTTAGTCCAGGATCACCAGAAAAAAGACGGGTTTTCAAAAGGGTCGTCTTGACCGTCTTGGGCATTTCAGCCGATTTACGTTTGAGCTCCGATCATCCTGTAGTAAAGTGCGACGTGGCATTTCTTGATGCTAACTGAAATTGTTTCAACTTTCATGAACAGCGTGGAACCTTTTCTACAGCTTCCACACGAGTTAATCCTGCAATTTAGAGTTATCTTTACAATTTTGGGAAGCCCCTCCTGCTCGACCTCGCTTTTCAAACAAAAATAGTTTTGAATCTTCATAAAGTTGGCTGCTATCACGAATTTAAAGAAAACAAAGCAATTTAGGAATCGGCAGATGTCCAAGCTATCTCTAGACAACAGCTTGTGCTTTGTTTCAATAAAATCAGTATGATCTACCTTGAGGTGTGTCATTTGCACTGTAAGACTGATGAGCTTAAGATAAATGCAGATAAGTCTGTTTAAAATTATTGCAAAACATCATAGACACCAAAAAAAATATGATGAAAATTAAACTCGTGCAATTTGCAAACACTTGTCTTGAGTACCGGCATCCTGGAGATAAACGCTAGATAAGCGTCACAGACCAAGTATATTAGATCGACGTGGGTGAGAGGTGTCACTCTTCTCCAACATGCTTTGGCTAGCTCTTGTTTTTGCGCTCGCCGCTCAAGCTCACTGTAAGTATCCTACCAACTTTACATTTAGTTAAAGCAATACCATTTCAGCCGGTAAATTGGATGAAGGAAAAATCGTTGGAGGTTACAAGGTCGATATAACCGAGCACCCGTATCAAGTATCGTTAGATTTCTACGGTACTCAGAATTGTGGTGGATCTCTTCTCAAACCAGATGTGGTTCTCACAGCAGCCCATTGCACCGTCTACTCGTAGGTAGTTCTTACTGTGTCTTGATTACCATAACGTTTTTTTCAGGAACGTTGAAAAAGTCGTTACTATTCGAGCAGGTAGTTCTCTTGCCCAATTAGATGATGGACAACCAGCTGGTGGTAAAGTCGCAAAGATTGCCAAAGTGCACAAACATCCAAAGTTCAAAACTCGTCCCGCGGACTACGACATTTCTGTTTTAATCCTGGAAAAACCGTTTGTTCTATCTGAAAAAATACAAACAATTCAACTCATTTCTCCAAATTATGTAATTGAACCTGGATCAATTGCGACTGTTACGGGATGGGGTACTCAATCTTATATGGGTGCCTCGGATGAATTTCTAAGAGCTGTTCAAGTTCCCAAAGTAAGCAATGAGGACTGTGATAAAGCGTATGGTAATATTTCGCCCTCCATGTCGTGTTATGGATATACTGAAGGAAGAAAGGATGCTTGTCAGGTGAGTTATCCAGATCCTAATATCAAAAATACTTAGTTGTCAGTTCCGGGGGTCGGTCAAAAATTTTTGGAACTGTACAGATTAAGACGATTGTGATCAGAGCACCAGCTGGCAGGAGGGAAAAGGTATTCTCTAAACAATTTAGCAATTTACACCGTAGCTGGATGTAAATCGTATAAAAAAATTAGCTGGGCAGTTTCTGATCATTTCAATCAAGTGCGTGCCACTCAAAGAATATTCTACAGTTATTCCCGTTTTGGCATGGCATACTCAAGTAATTCTGCTAAAGTAATTCCTGATGCTTGACTATCAAACAATTATCTCCTTGGTAAAATTAAACCGTTTGTTTCTTTGACGTAATCGATTCGCAATTTCGCATATCACATCAAAAAGTATAATATTACCGACTCACTCATTTATTCACTTGTTCAGTTCTTTATTCATTCATTATCCGATTATTCGTTCAGTCATTCTTGATTCTCTAACGCGATGTTGATTATTCATTTTTTCATCTATTTATTCATTCATAATTTATTCATTTATTTCTAGATTTATTTGTAATTCATCGATTCTTTTATTCTATATTTATTTTTTGCTCGTTTATTTACTAGTTTATTCGTTCATTCATTTATTCTTACGCTCATTTATTTACTAATTCGTTTATTTATTTATCACTAATCTATTTATTTATTAATTCAAGTAGTTAATCATTACTTGATTGATTCTGGCGTTATCCATTTATTCATTTCTATATCTATTTATTGATAGTTAATCATTCCCGAAAATTTATTTAATTATCGACTCGCGATTTCTTTCATTCATTCATCTATTTATTCTCTAATGGATTAATTTGGCTAATTTATTAATTGAATAATTCAATTTTAATAATTGATTAACACTTTAATTTTATTATTCATCCATCGATTTTTACATTCTATATTTGTTCTTTCCTATGTTCATCGATTTCTAATTCATTCGTTTATTCAGGTATTCGTTTATTTAGTTAATTATTCCTTGATTAATTTAATCATCGTACATTCATTCATTTATTTACGTTCACTTTGTTTATTCATATGTTAATTCGCTTATTCATTGACTTCTTCATTCAATATTTAATCTTTTGTTCGATTACTTACTAATTTGTTTATTCATTCATGTCTAATCTATTTGCTCATTTGTTCATCTACTTATTTATCTCTCAGCTGATTTAGTAATCATTCACTTAATCATTTCTATATCTATTTACTCATTTATTCATTCGTCCACTGATAAATTCAACAAATTGTCCTCTTTGTTATATTCATTCATCTATTTATTCAATAATGAACTAATTTATTAACTAAATGATTCAATTTCAATAATTAGTAAATACATTGGTTTTATTATTTATTCATCGATACCTTCATCCTTTATTCCTTTTTTCATCTGTTCGTTGATTTCTGTTTCATTCATTCATTTATTCATTTATTTAATAATGTATTTATTCAGCAATTCGTTTATTTAGTTAATCATTTCTTGATTGATTCGATCATCATTCATTGATTCTTTTACTCGCGCACCCTTCGAATATTTACACGTTAATTCTATTATTACTTCATTGACTTTTTTATTCAATATCTATCCTTTCGGTTGTTTATTTACTAATTTGTTTATTTATTCAACGCTATCTATTCATTCGTGAATTCACTTAGGTATTTATCCCATGGTTGATTCAGCAATCACTTATTTATTCATTTCTATATATATTTATTCTTTCGGACATTCATATATTCATCGACTCCTCCCTTCTTTCATTTATTCAGTCATTCATTCCCTAATGGATTAATTTAACTAAATTATTAGCTAAATAATTCAACTTTAGTAATTCAGTAATAAGTTAGTTTTATTATTCATTCATTCATTCATTCTCTATTTCTTTTTTCATTTCTTCTTCAACTTGTATTTCATTCATTCATTCATTAATGTATTTATTCAGTTATTCGTTCAATTGTTAATCATTCCTTCAATGATTTCTTCACTCACTTTTTGATCATTCATACGTTAATTCAATTATTAATTCATCGATTCCTTCACTCATCATTTATACTCTCGTTTGATTAATCACTAATTCGTTTATTCATTCTTGGTAATCTATTTATTTATTCGTTCATTTAGCTATCACCCATTGGTTGACTCCGTCAACATTCATTTATTCGTTCTTATATTTATTCATTTATTCACTTGTATATTTATTTATTAATCGACTCATCCGTCCTTTCATTCATTCATCTATTCGTTTCATAATGGATTTGCTTACTAATTTATTAAATGAATAATTAAATTTGCATAGTTTATTGACACATTTATTTTATTATTCATTCATCGAGTCTTCATCCTATATTCCTTCTTCATTTGTTTGTCTATTTCTAATTCATTCATTCATTCAGTAATGTAGTTATTCAGTTACTCATTTAATTAGTTACTCACTCTTTGATTGATTAAAACATTATTCATTTATTCTTATATTTATTTATTCATTTATTCACACATTCATTCTTTGCTTATTCCATTATTTATTTACTTAATATCCCATCCATTCGGCCATTCATTCACTTATTCATTTATTCATATATTCTATTCTTCGTTTACTGGTTAATTCATTCATTCATTGGCTCATTCATTCATTTGTGTTGCTAATTTCAGTCAATAAAATCGTTAGTACTTTTGACTTACGAAGTCTCAAAAGCTTTAGGGCGTTGACAATATCGCGAATTAGTCATAAACTTAAAAATGTTTTTAAGAGAATTTCAATTGTTTCATCCCTTACATACACTAACAGTAAGATTAGTTTCAGCCTATCCTAACAACCTAACAACAAATTTTTTGTTTAAGGGTGACTCTGGTGGACCTCTGGTACACTATATCAACGACGTACCATACTTGTCTGCTGTTGTGTCTTGGGGAAAGATGTGTGCTGAACCTGGCTACCCTGGAGTATACGCACACGTGCAACACCCTGAAATTTACAGCTTTATCGTTGAGCACGCAGGGCTTTAACTTTTATTTATGTACTGCTCTTTGAATAAAAAATGGTTCCTATTTGTTGTTTTTTTTATAAAGAACCGGTTGGGCGAAAAGCGTTTAAAGACTTCTCTTGCAGGTGGGCACGTTGTTGGTAGCACTATCTAAGTCGCTGGATGTTTTTATAGTTATGCTGGATCTTGGGCGCATTAAAGCGTTTTAATGCGCAGATAAACATATAAATATATGAAAAAATCTAATTTTTAACACGTAGATGCCAGATGGTTATTTGGTACTTATCTGTTACATTTCTGTATGTGTCTGGTGCGGATTAAAACCTTTCCAGTGCCAAATAATAAGTTGCTGATGCTCATTAAACGATTTTAATAATCATGGTGCGCATTAAAACGTTTTCAGTGCTCATTAAAAATGTACTCGTGCTCATTAAAGTTCTTGGCGCGCATTTAAGCGTTTTTAGTTATCATTGAAACCTTTCTCGTGCACACTAAGCTTCTCTAGTGCGCCTAAAAACGTTTATGGTGATGAATTAAAACGTTTCTAATGCTCATTAAAACGTTTCTGATGCTCATTAAACGTTTATGACGCACATTAAAACACTTCTGATTCGGATTATAGCGTTTCTATTGCTGACAGAACGTCTGAGCGTGATAAAACGCCTTCGATGTCGAAAGGGTGCTCGTGCTCATTAATGTTCCTAGCGCGCATTTAAGCGTTTTTAGCGCTCATTAAAACGTTTCTCGTACACCTTAAGCTTTTCTGGTGCGCCTAAAAAGTTTTTGGTGATGGATTAAAACGTTTCCAGCGCTCATGAAAACGTTTCTGATGCTCATTAAACGTTTATGATGCACATTAAATCACTTCAGATTCGGATTAAAACGTTTTATTGCTCACAAAAACGTCTGAGCGCTCATAAACGTTGCTGCTGCGCATTAAGACGTTTCTGGTGCGTGATAAAACGCCTTCGGTGTCAAAGAACGTCTCTTATGCTATTTAAACATTTTTGGTGCCGAAATGTTCGTGTCACGCATTAAAACGTTTCTCATACCCATGACACTTTTCCGATGCGCATATAAAAGTTTCTGGTTAGTGAGTAAAACGTTTCCAACGCTCACTAAAACGTTTTCTATGCACATTAAATGTTGCTGGTGCACGGTAGAACGTTTCTGGTGCGGCTTAAACCATTTCTAGTTTTCAATAGAGCGTTTCTTGTACTCATTGAAATCTTGACGCGCATTAAAACGTATCTCGTGCAAATTAAGCCGTTTCCAATGCTAATAACGTTTTTAATGCTTATCAGACGTTTCTTGTGTTCATTTAAACGTTTCTGATGCGGATTCAATATTTTCTGATGCTAATTAAAATGTTTCTGGTGCTCGCCGACGTTTCCGTTGCGCATTAAAATGTTTAAGGTGCGGATTAAAACGCCTGCAGTGTTAAATAAAAGGTTTCTGGTGCTCACGTTCCCAATGCGCTTTAACACGATTCTGGTGCGGATTAAAGCGCTTTTGTTGCATATTAAAACGTTTCTCGTGCTTACTAAACGTTTCTGCTACGCATTGAAACATTTCCTGTGCGAATAACAATGCTTCCAGTGCCAAATAAAATGTTTCTGGTGCTCATTAAACGTTTCCAGTGTTCATTAGAACGTTTCTGGTGCGCATTAAAACGTATCTCGTGCGGATTAAGACATTGCCAATGCTAATTACGTTTTTGATGCTCATTAAAACATTTCTGAAGCGGATTAACGTGTTTCTGATGCTCATTAAAGCGTTTTTGGTGCTCACCGACGTTTCTGTTGCACATTAAAACGTTTTTGGTGCGGATTAAAACGCTTGCAGTGTTAAATAAAACGTTTCTGGCGCACATGTTACTAGTGAGTTTTAACACGATTCTGGAGCGGATTAAATCGCTTTTGTTGCATATTAAAACATTTCTCGTGCTTGCTAAACATTTCTGCTACGCATTGAAACATTTCAGGTGCGGATTAAAACGTTTCTGGTGCTCATTAACCATTTCCGGTGTTCATTAAAACGTTTCTGGTGCTCATTAAGGCGTATCTCGTGCGGATTAAGACGCTTCCAATGCTACCTACATTTTTAATGTTTATTAAACGAATCTTGTGCTCATTAAAACGTATCTCATTCGGATTAAAGGATTTCTGATGCTCATTAAAGCGTTTATGGTGCTCGCCGACGTTTCTATTGCACATTAAAGCGTTTCTGGGGCGCATTAAAACGCCTGCAGTGTTCAATAAAACGTTTGTGGTGCACATGTTACTAGTGCGCCTTAACACGATTCTGGTGCGGATTAAAGCGCTTTTGTTGCATATTAAAACGTTTCTCGTGCTTAGTAAACGTTTCTGCTACGCATTGAAACATTTCCAGTGCGGACTAAAATGTTTTGAGTGTCAAATAAAACGTTTCTGGCCCTCATTAAACGTTTCTGGTACTCATTAAAACGTTTCTGGTGCGCATTAAAACGCTTGTAGTATCCATTGAAACGTTTTTAGTGCTCATTGAAATGTTCGTGGTCCGCATCAAAACATTTCTAGTGTTCATTAAAACGTTGCTAGTGCTCATTAACATCTCTGGCGCGCATTAAAGCGCCTCTACCTTTCGTTAGAATATTTCTAATTATAACGTTTCTCCTGTTTAATAAACGTGTGTACTATGCATTGAAACATTTCTGGTAAGGATTGAAACGTTTCCAGCGCCAAATAAAACGTTTCTGGCGCTCATTAAACGTATACGGTGCTCATTAAAACGTTTCTAGTTCCCATTGGAACGTTTTTAGTGCTCATTAAAATGTTCACCGTGCGCATTAAAACATGTATAGTTCTCACTAAACCTTGCTCGTGCTTAAAATCTCTAGCTCGCATTAAAGCGTATTTAGCTTTCATTAGAATATTTCTCGTGTTCATTAAACTTTTCTGTTGCGCATAGAAACGTTTCTGGTGAGGGTTTAAGATGTTTCCAGCGATCATTAACACGTTTCTATTCATCAAACGTTCCTGCTGCGTGCGTATTGAAAGACTTCTTTTTGGTGATCATTAAATGTTTCTAGTGCGCCTTAACAAGGTTCTGGTACGGATTAAAACATTTTTGATGCATATTAAAACGGTTCTTCTGCTTACTAAACGTTTTTGCTATGTATTAAAGCATTTCCGGTGCAGATTAATACGTTTTCAGTCCCAAATAAAAAATTTCCGGTGTTCATTAGAACGTTTCTGGTGCGCATTGAAACGCTTTTAGTGCTCATTAAAATGTTCATGGTGCGCATTAAAACTTTTCTAACGCTAATTGAAACGTTGCTCGTGTTCATTGAAATTTTTGGTGCGCATTAAAGTGTCTCTAGTTTTCATTAAAACGTTTTTCGGGCCTATTACACTTTTGTTCTGCGCATAGAAACTTTTCTGGTGCGGGACTAGGACGTTTTACAGCGCTCATTAATCTGTTTCTGGTGTTCTTCCAACGTTCCTGCTGCGTGCGTATTAAAAGGCTTCTGATGCGAATTAAAATGTTCTAGTTCTCATTAAAACGTTGCTCGTGCGCAATCAGATTAAGACGGTTTCCGTGCTCATTAGAACGTTTCTGATGCTCATTAAGCGTTCTTACTGCTCATTGAAACATTTCTTATGCACATAAAAACGCATTTTGTGTCCACTATAGTCTTTTTTGGTGTTCATTAAAATGATGAGCATCAAAACGTTTTCAGTGCTAATTAAACCGATGTTCGTGCTCATTAAGATTTCTAGCGCACATTAAAGCGTTTCTAGTTCTCATTATAACGTTTCTGGTGTTTACTACACTTTTATCATGCTCATGAAGACGTTTCTGGAGAGGGACTAACACATGCTCGTCGCTCATTAAAGCGCTTCTGATGCTCGTTGAACGTTTATAGTGCTCATCCGTTCGTTTAGGGTAACTCCTTATCTTCAGGTGTTCGGTGAACACCTGAGTAAGAAAGTAATTTCTGAAAAAGTTCAGGATAGAATCCATCTGTTCCAAGGAGTTTATTTTTATTTTCAAGTGATGGGCGAGCACGTTTTTGAAAAGGCTTTTCGGCAGAATTCACTTGTTTCAACCAACTTATTCTAATTTTTAGGTAAACATTATCTGAAGAGATTTAAAGGCAGAATCCGTTCGTGTAAATGTTGGAGCTTATACATATTTAAGTAGTTAACGATCATCTGAGTAAGAATTGTTTCTGGAAGAGTTTTTGCGTGGAATCTATTCGTGTCAACGAACTCTTCATTTTTTGGTAATCAGCGACCACTTGAGGAAGACGATCAGTTTCTGAAAAGTTTCAGGATATAATCCACTCGTTTCAAGGAACCTATTTTCATTTTCAGTAATCGACGACCACGGTTCTGAAAATTTTTTTCGGTAGAGTCCATTCGTATCAATAAACTCTTACTAATTTTCAGGTAATCGGCACCCACGGAAAAAAGGCTAATTTCTGAGGAAACTTAAGGGCACAAAATCCAATCGATTAAATTTTAAAAGAACTTATATTTATTTTCAGAAGGTTGTGACTAATTGAGGTAGAAAACTGGTTTCTAAAATGGTTTAGGGCAGAATTCATGCGTTTCGAGGAATTGTTCGTTTTAGGCGAGCAGCTTCTGTAAAGTTTCAGATTAGTATCCATTCAATTGCAGAAACTTATTCTTCTACCCAGGTGGTCAGTTACCACCTAACTGCACTAACTTACATAATTTCACTAAAAGTAACTCGATGAAGCGCGAATGACTAAAGAAAAATTAAGAGACTGCCACCTCCCCTTTGGAAGTGGTTTATATATCCATTGCTACACCTTCTCTATTTTCTAATTTGCACGTAGAAATGTTAACGTACAAGAATTATTCCATTTAAAAGCAGAAACCGTTCTTCATTTTTTAAAATTGTTTGCTTAACCGACTCGATATTCTCGCGAAAAGCTTTAACGACTTTTCGTTTCCTTTGAATTACGATAACAAACATGTTAAAATACTTGGTAGAACGTACCCAACGGCCAACTGTCCTTCTGATTTCGCAAAACTAGCCTCAACCGTCAAGCGATTCCGAATACATTCACACCTTCAAACCCAAACAAATATTTTTTCGTTTCCCTTATTTATATAGCTTTTTCCACACATATGCTTCCACCAGATGAATATTTGCCCTACCTAATACAAACTTGTCGCACGTATACCTGCATCGTCCAATCATCTCGCGCAATTCATTTCCCTTGCTTTCAATCGATGCGCGTCTGCTTCTAATATTCCTACAAATTATTGATTTTGTTTCCCCTTCTAAAATAAGTTTGTTCGTCGTTTCTTTCCTATACTATATCCATAATTAAATCTCTGTTTTTCACTTGCGTTTATACGTTTCTGTTCCGTCTTTGTTCCTTCATGACAGTTGTTTCTAGCTTCCCACCAATGCTAGCTTCATAATTAAAAATCGATATCTTAACAAACATACTGGTTTTTTGTCCTACTTACGTTGTATATTGACTACGCTGACTCCCAACGGCCTTTTTCTTCTTGTAACATATTAAAGCTTGTTTATAGTATGTGTTATCTTGAAATATCTCCCCATTTTGCTATGCTTTGAAACGTTTTCTAATTTTACCCTTGAAAATAATAATTTTATTTCTAACGAATATGCAAAGCTTTTATGTTTTCGTATGCTACACTAAATAAAAGTTTGTAGCAATTTTATTTTCCACCTAATATATATATATATATCTGTATAATCAATCCTTTTATTAAATATTAAATAATATAATACATTATAATGTTATCCAATCCACTTAATTTAATAATATCTATTGTCCAATAAATAACTAGTATTTAGTTCATGTTAAAAGTTAAATTCTACGGAGACAATATAAAAGCTTTTGTTTGGTATCCTTCTTAAAGCCCCCTCTACTCAATAACCGCTAGGTATCGCTGTTACTGGGCAGCAACAAGCTCGGCTGGTACTTCTAACATAGCTGTGGTTCAAGCAGGTCGATAGTTGTTCTTAGGAGCGATGTCCGTGATTGATTTTTGGTGTTGGAAGCGTGCACGATGGAAGATTGCTCGTGGAAGCTATCTTCATAAATTGTTTTGGATGGTCCATTTGTTTTGTTGAAACCAGTCGTGAAGAACGATGAAGTTTTTGTTAAAAGACCATTAGGAACATGTAACTTTGGGAATAATAATAATTTATTTTTAAAATATATTGCAACGTAAATTATAAATAAGAAATTTTTCTGAATGGTATTCATGCGAAATTGAGGAAAACAATTCTATTCTTGTATAATATGGAATCACATATATAAATTTATTCAAGTTAATTACAAACAACATCAGTTTTCTCGTGGTGAGAATTACTCCTGGAACATCTGTAAATTGAAACGCAGATAATGGAAGCCAAGTGACGTGTTTCTCGTGTATGCAGCGCAGCTGTTCGTTTGGAATGGAATTTTCCGTTGTCATCACATATGTCAGCTTTCAAGCAAGTATTTAGGTGCAAATTGAGTTCTGGTATGTACAAAAATTATGTTCGTATGTTGTTTGAACTGTCGACGTAGTAACGAGATAAATTTTACTTTATCCGACTTGTGTTAACTTTGAACAGGTCAAGGACAGACCTCAATTATATTTTTCGTAGTCATACGATATGAATCTGTAATTTGTTTCTACATAATTTTTTATTAACTCAATGAAACATCAGAAGATGTCACTACTAATTAAATAAAGTAAATTCTTACAACTTTAATTTTAGAAATCAAATCTTTACATTTGATATTTTATGAACAAGTTATCTGTAATTATTTACTGTGAAATTAAGGTAAATTTACCATAATTAACGCTTTCTATAAATAAGCAATTTTATGCTTTGTCAATTTGTTACATAAACCTCATTAAATATTAATTGGTACGGATATATTCAGTACCATTGTAATTAACACTTCCTAATTTAAATTAACTTATAAAGGAAGACATATTTTTTGTAGAAAATTACATTATTGAATACCAGTTGAATAGATTCTTATTTTCGGACTAAAGACTATTTTTATTTAAGAGGAATGAAAGTCGATTCGGATTGTATTTAATTATTTTTGAGTTTGAATGCACAAATAGTGCTTTTCTTTGTTTAATTTGTTCACAGGTGCAGTGCAGGATTGCTAAGGTCAAGGTCGAGCCATAAGGTAAGACACTTTAAAGATTAGGTGGTCTTTGAAATTATATAGCGGTTATAGGAGAAAGGTTTCCGCATTAGCCTTGTACAAGGGACTTGTATTAGGTCTTCTCAGTATAAAAAAATACGGTGGCGCCTTATTTTTATTATTAGTGGTTGCAATTACACCCCGACCCACAGCTCATTCTCTACCCAGAGCATATAGTTCGACTAGCCGCTTTGCCTTTGAGATTTCCTCAACTTAGAGCCACCTTCCATCTTAATTTGCCGTGGGCTCCCTTTTTAATTATCGGAAATTCTCGTTAAACTAAATCAGGAATTTAAAAGGCTACAAGTTAAAAATGCTATTTTTACCTCGTTGTTTTTAATCCTCATCGTCCAATAAATATTATGCTACGTCATTCCAAAATAAATATAATTAAAATTAAATTAACTCTATTATACGTTTACTAAGCTCTAAATTAATTATTTAAAATGCCTTAATTATATACATTGCCTAACTTGATTTTCTAATTAGTTGTTACTTTAACCCCAAGCTTGATTTATGTATTTACGATTAGCCAGGAATTACACGATAATATGTACATTGTTATGTTGTATTTATTTTTTATTCATTTTAATTAATATACAGTCCACGTATTTTTAATTCAGCTGTTTTTCTATATAATAAATCATACCCTAAAAAATGTAAAGAACATGAGCCTATGGAGACACTAACTTAAGTGGTATTTTATAGATCATCTTTACCAGCAACAAGATCAAAATATCAACCCGACTTTTGAACAACCCAACCCCATAATATGTAGAATTTGCATACTCCTATATACTAGCAACCCCGTTTCTAGCAAATAATAACTAACAGTAGTAGCATAAGTTAATCTTAAGTATTAGAAGAAAAATTTGCTACGTACCTGGACGTAGCCGGAAGAAACGTAAACACCAGGCTAACTACCAACTGCGGAGAGAGGGGGGGATTCGCCTACATACCAAAAAGAAACAAAAAAAAATAAAGTACATCGCTCACGATTATTTATTAACAAATAAAAATAAATTAAATACATAATTCGGTACAAACAAAAGAACGCAATTAAATAAGCGTTATCATTTCAACGCCAACAATTATATTATACGGACAAATTGGATACCGGATCCGCGAAGTGTGCATTTCGCGGCTATGAAGTTATAAAACTCAATAAAATAGGAAAATTATAGCTTAAAGTTATTCAATCGAAGGGATATTAAATTTCAGTATTAAATGTAAATTTACTCCCTAGCAGGTATGTTAAATTTTAAAGCATTAAACGTAAATTTAAGTTTTCCAACTAGTACAGGTGTTAAACTTAAGCATTAAATACAGCTCACGTTATAGCAAGAATCAACGACGTATACTCAGAAGCACGAGCGCAACCAGCTGTTCGACAAGTGTGGTGGACAGGTTTTACACCATCCATCGTTGATAAATAAAAATCATTGACATGCATAACAGAACACAAGGCACATTCCTCTCTGCGTCAGGATACTTAACTTGCCAACCGCCGTACGGAAATGGGGGTGGGGGGCGGAGTCAGCATAACAACGTAGCTACCATCCCAACTACAGTAGCTAGTCCACAACAATGAACTAGTGGGCTACACCCAGAAAGAACGTTTTTGGCCTCCAGCAAAAAAAATCTAAAATTATAATCTGGTTAGTTGGGGTAAGCGCAGGAACACTCACCAATACACGCAAGACATCTCTAATTGGCAGAACAGCAATAAACGTGCATTGCTTTTAAAGTGATAAAACGAGTAATGTAGAACATATTTCGTCGCACGGGTTGCAGAATCAAATTCAGAATGAATTTAAATGACACCAATTCGAAATTCAAACATCCATGTTATCAAAACGCGATTCAAACTGGAAAACACGGTTTTACCGAAGAATAGTAGGAGATATTTCTTCCACAAATCTTTAGATGAGAAACGAAATTATGCGTTATCGGAAAGTATAACGCGCCCACGGATACCTAACAGGATATTGACTTATTTAATTATAGCATAATAAACTCTATGTTTCAAAGCAAATGGATTTAAATTGAGGAATTATATGAAAGCGTACTTATTGTGGAAAAATAAAATATATAGGATGTAAACTATTTAATTGTAGCATGAACTTGTCGTTTTTAAAGCAAAAGGGATTTGAGTTGAAAATTATTGGATCGCGTATTGATTATTAACCGGTAACAATGTACGGGATGTTCAAAATCACATAACAAATATATCCCAAACTATTTTCCAAAAATGCCTTACATGTATTCTGCCCTTCTATTTCCAATATTTTTTTCCACAGATATCCTTGTTCTTCTACTATTTCTATAACCTATTTGTTATTAATTTTGCCTGTCTATGCAATCGTTTTTATACATCTGAAGCACAGCATTCCAAAAGGCCGCTACCGTTTTTCTGTCTGCTTTTCCTACTACCCGTATTTCATAGGCATACTGTGCTGTGCTCCACACATACGTTTTCAACAATTTTGTTCTTGTTTCTTAGGTTGTTGTCTTTCATCGTAGGCGCTGTTCCTTCTTGTTAGATGCAGTTCAATCCCCTTCTATTATTGTACAATTATATACCCTATTTCTCCGACGTTCAGTGGTTGTAGAGGGGGTAGGCAGCCTGTGACTGTCAAGTTCTTCAGCACTTGAACATTTACCGATTTATTATTTTTTCCAAGATATCTTTTTGCACTGTCAACATTAGTTGCGGATATTTCACAACCAACACCTGTAGTTGTTTATAATAATCATCAGATTTATCTAGGCTTATTTTTTTCGTCATTAGGTTTTCCATCTCAAAATTGGTTGGACACGTACCTGCACTTATTTATATTCTGAACTAGCCAACACAGTTCCTGAAATTCTCACCACAGCATGTATACAAGTCTGTTCCCCTTCTATTGATTTTTAATTTTAAGCCCTATTTTACCGACATTCAGTGAAGGAGTTAAGTAGCCTGTGGCTGCCAATATCCCCGAAAACATTAATAGTTTTCCAGTAAATCCTTTCACATAATTAACATTATTCAAAAACATTACCGAAACAATATTTGAAGTTGCTTATAATAATTATCGTGAGTAGTACAAATACAGGTCAATCATGACCACATTTGCTCCAGCATCCACAATTGCTCCCTCATTCTGGACCAAATAGTTTTCTTCGAATAGCCATTGCATTTTTCGAGATAAATATACCTTGTTTGATATCAATCAATATTAGATTTTTCTCAGCTACATGAATTTTTAGGATTTTTTTAAATAGCATCACCTCACAGGGAGCTAGTCTCATTTTAAGATTTTTACCGGTAGCGATTTCTGACCGTCCTTATAAATTTTCTAGCCATGCGATACATCAAATTAGTCTAGAATTTTACGCAGAATCCATGTAAACAGATGTAACATATGACTACCCCTTACTGTTTACACACATACCCTCTGCGAGATAAATCTTTTATCCACATTTCCACCCACAAGATAAATGTACCTTGTTTGGTATCAATTAATATCAGATTTTTCTCAGCTATTCGAGTTTCTAGGAATTTTTCAGATTGCATTATCCCCCTAGAGAGCTACCTTCATTTTAAGATATTTTTTTACCAGCTGCAATTTCTAATCGTCTTTATAATTTTTTTTAGCCTTGCGATGCATCAGATTAGTCTAGAATTTTACGCAGAATTCGAATCTGCAAACAGATTTAAAATAGAACCACCCCTAACCGTTTTACCTGCAAATAAAATTAGATAAAATTAAAACCACTCTTAACAAACATAAAGAAGGGACTGTCTTCTGTGTATAACTTTGTACTAAAATTAAGTTTAAATGGTTCCATGCTTGGTATTAAATATATTTTAAATTTTGTTATGTATAATGTTAGAATAAAAATTTTAAAATAGTATTACATTGCTTTTTACTTACAAAAGGCTAAGACTTCACCACGAAATAGCAGTCACATAGAGAGGGGCGAGCATGGGTAGGGGTGCGCATGGTCAGGGTGCGCATGGGCAAGGGTGCGCATTGCCAGGATGCGCATGGGCAGGGATGCGCTTGAGCAGGGGTGCGCATGGGCAGGGGTGCGTGTACACGAAGGAACCGGAAGTTAATAGTCATCAAGCATTTAATTCTTGTTTGGGTGGTATGGAGTACTTGCCGGCTCTAGAAATAATTACGTGTTACCGACCGCTTAGCGGAAGATTTGGTTCTAGAAAATGAGCAACCTACGAAAGTACGGAATACTCGGTATTAATGCTAATTGGTTTAGTGACCGCGCTTGTGCACTCTTCGAGTGTCTTTGGCAATCTTCGGTTGTTTCCAAAGTGTATATAAACCATGGTGCTACATGTAAATTATAATTCATACTCCTTGAAAGCTGGTTGAAGAAAAATGTCATTCAAAAATATTTTTAATTGCAACTTTTGCGGTGCTTCTTAGACCTGGAGAAATGCTCTCAAACTGCACCAGAACAAATGCCATGGTGAAACATCGTCCACGGTTAAGCTTATACATCAGTCAGCTGCAAAGTACTTAAACTGCTGGTCTTGCGGTATCGCTCTTACGAGAATGGACAACTTACTGCGGCACAAGGAAAAACAGCACAGTATGTCATTAAGCCGTAAACGTTCACCTCCGCCAGCTCTTGAAAGATCTTGTACGGAACAACCGCGAATTCTGTGTAAAGTATGCGATTTCGAAATGGAAAAGACTACGTATGCCGCACACTTGAGGAGCAACAGACGTAAAAATGCAACAGTTACCGCTACTGGCGAAGATAGTGTAGAAATAGTTAGCACAGCGTTTAATAACCGTATGGCTAGCTATCGCAAGAAGAACGTCTGTGTCGACGATGGAGTGTCCGAGTTTCTTTGGAAGCAAAAAGAGCGGTTTATTCGATTGATTAATGAAAAAAGAACACAACATACAGCAATAAAAGTTAATTGCGAACTCTACGGCATCTACACAAAATGGGAGAAGAGACTACCGATGTAAAATATGGTTATAACATCTTCTAGTAATCTGGAAAAATATGTACGAGGTCTTAAGCGAAACCATGCGAACAAAATCAGAGGAATGTGAAACATGTGGGTCCGGTTGGTCTTTGGAAAAGGTGCTCTATTTAGAAATAAATATTAATAAGTATAAACCGATTTGAGGAGTTCTAGGTTAAGAATAAAAATTGTGAATATGTATTTAGAAATGTGGTTTACAAAATTTAAACTGTATTAGTAAAAATTGTCTGTAATAAAAAGTTTTAAGAATAGTTTTTAGATTTTCTTTTAGGTATAAGCTGCAAGAAAGTTATAATTTAGAGGGTATGTGTGTAAAATGGTAAGGGGTTCCGGGATTTTAAATCTATTTACAGATTCGGATTTTGCGTAAAATTTTAGACTAATTTAATGTGTTGCATGACTAAAAAATCAGAAATCGCTGCTGGTAAAAATTCTTAAAATAAGGGTAGCTACCTGGGGGATGATGCTATCTAAAAAATTCCTAAAAATTCAGGTAGCTGAGAAAAATCTAATGTTAACTGATACCAAACAAGATAGAGATATCTCGAAAGATTACCTAAAGAAGATAAAAAGTATGATATGACAATAAAAGCGAGTAGTGGTGCGATGGCGGTATGTTCGCTAGAGGATATGTGTGTAAAACGGTAAGGGGTGGTCAGATTTTAAATCTGTTTGCAGATTCGGATTCTGCATAAAATTCTAGACTAACTTGATGTATCGCAAGGCTAAAAAATTTATAAGGACGGTCAGAAATCGTTGCTGGTAAAAAAATTTAAAATGAGGGTAGCTCCCTGGGGAATGATGCAATCTAAAAAATTCCTAGAAATTCGGATAGCTGAGAAAAATCTGATACTAATTAATACACCGCATTTATTTTTAAACACTTGAGCAAGTGCTAGGCATATGAAACAATTAAATAATGGAAATTTCTGACATTCTACAATTTCCAAAAATTGCTGTTATTTTTTAAAAAAATTAAAATCCCAAACAATAAAATATTAAAAATTTATCAATTATTTTACAAATTCAAAAAGCAACTTGAAGTAATTTCCAACAATTTGTTTTACTATTTCAAAAAAAAAATACATTTGAATAAGTTCCAAAAAAACTTGGAAAAAATTTATAGCGAAAATTTTGACTTTAAACAATTTCCAAAGGTTATCATTTTGGAAAATTTAAAATACCAGAAAGTTAGAAAAAATAAAATTTCTAACACTTTTCAATTTTTAAAAAATTGTCTTCATTTTTCAACAAATAAAAATCTCAAAAAACTGGAAAAAAGTGAAAATTTTTAAAAATTTTAAATCCTAAAAGAATTAGTAGAAGTAGCGAATTTCTGACAATTATTTTGAAAGTATTTTCCAATGATTTTTTAATTTTTTTTTTGAAAACTATAAAAAAAATTAGAAAAATAGCAAAATCAAAATTGCTGACACTTTTACTTTCTAATAATTTTATCTTAATTTTGAAAAAATGCAAAATTTAAAAAATTGGAAAAATAAAGATGAAGATCGAATACAATTTTTTACCATGTCTGACATTTTTCTTTCTTTTTGAAAAAATTTGAAATGCCAAAAAATTAACAAGTGGTCTCCAACAATTCTACTTTTATTTTGAAAAATTTTAATTTCATAAAAATTAGAAAAATAGAATCAAAACTCAGTACTATTTTTACGATTTCTAAAAAATTAGAAAAAATAAAAGTAAACATTTCCGACAAAACATTTTATCATTTCCCAAATTTTCCTTCATTTTTGAAAAATTTAGAATTCCATGTAGTTAGTAAAAAAAATTCTGACAGTTATATAAAAGATTTACAACAATTTGCTCTTACTTTTGAAAATTTTAAAATTCTAATAAGATTAGGAAAACAAAATCAAAAATTCAGATATTCTACAATTTCAAAAAAATTCTTTCTTTATTTTTGAAAAATTTAAAATCCCAAAAAATTGGAGAAATAAAAGTAAAAATTTTTGACACGATATTTCACACTTTTCAAAATTTTTTTTATTTTTGGAAAAAATTTAAAAATATAAATACTGTAAAAATTTCTGACTTATCTTTTTACGAGCGATTTCCAACAATTTTAACTTTTATTTTTGAAAGAAATGAAAAAATTTCTAAAACTAGAAAATCAACAGAATTTCAGACTAATTTTATAATCTCCAAAAAAAATTTGTATTTTTGAAAAAAATTAGAATTCCTAAAAATTGGAAAAGTGAAAGTAAGAACTTTCCTAGAAAATTCAAATACCCCAAAAAATTAATATAAGTGGTTGGAAATTTCTGACAAAATCTTTTAAAAATTTGAAAAAATTAGAAAAAAGTGAAATCAAAACTAATGACATTTTTACTTTTCAATAATTTTTGTCTAATTTTAGAAAAAATATTTCAAAAAATTGATCAAAAATAAAAATGAAAATTAAGGACAAAATTTATACAATTGGCAAAATTTTCTTCACTTATAAAAAAATTTTAAATGCCAAAAAGTTAGTAAACATTTTTTACACGTGTTTCCGACAATTTTTACACTTATTGAAAAATTTTAAATTACAAAAATTTAGAAAAACAATATCAAAATTTTCGGGTACTTTTAATTTCTAAAAATTTGCCCTTTTTTTAATTTGGAAACAATCAAATCCTAAAAAATTAAAAAAATAAAAGTACAAATTTCTGACAAAATATTTTACAATTTCCAAAATCATCTTTATTTTTGAAAAATTTTATAATTTCAAAAAATTAATAAAACAAAACAGTAAAATTTCTGCCATTTTTTACATGCCATTTTTAACAATTTCTACTTTTTTTTAAATTTAAAGTTACAGAAAATTAAAAAGACTCAAAATTTCAGACGCTTAAGATTAGGAAAACAATTAAAATTTCAGACCTTGTAAATTTTTCAAAATTTTTTCCTTTTTTATATTTGAAAAATCTCAAATCTCAAGTAATTACGGGAAAAATAGTACACATTTCAGGCGTATTCTTTAAAACTGATTTCCAACAATTTTTACTCTAATTTTTGGCAATTTAAGGAAGTTGACTACAAAAATAATCAAACTTTCACTGATTTTACAGTTTCCAAAAAAAAAATTTTTTTTATTCTTGAAAAAGAATTAAAATTCCAAAATATTGGGAAGCGTGAAAGTGAAAATTTCCTAAAAAATTCAAATATTCCAAAAAATTAATAAAAAAGGCGGACATTTTTTACAAGTAATTTCCAATGAAAACTGTGGAAACTTAAAAGAAATTAGAAAAAGGTAAAATCAAAATTTCTAACATTTATACTTTTTAATCACTTTTGTCTAAATTTTGAAAAAATATAATCTCAAAATTTGGGTAAAAATGGAAATAAAATTTAAAGATACAATTGCCAAAATTTTCTTTCACTTTTGTTCAAATTGAAACTTTCAAAAGATTGGTAAAAATGTAAAAAAATTCTGATATTTTTTACAAGCAATTTCCAAAAATTTTTACTCCTATTTTTAAAAACTTTAAATTGCAAAAATTTTTAACAAAATCCACAATTAGACTGTTTTTTTACAATTTCCAAAATAAATTCTCTTTCTTTTTGTTTTCCAACGATTATTACTCATACTTTTTAACTAAAATTCAAAAAATTAGAAAAACAGTATCAAAATTTTAGACCTTTTACAATTTCCAAAATTTTTATTTTTGAAAAAGAATTAAAATCCTAAAAATTAGTAAAAGAAATGTATTAAATATTTCTATATTTTTTCTACAAGCATTTTTTAAAAAATTAAAAACTTCAGATAATTAGAAAAATAATCAAAATTTTAGACTCTAAATTTTTAAATATGTTTCTTTTTATTTTTAAACAGTTTAAAATCCCAAGAAATTAAAAAATGAAATAAAAATTTTTGACAAAATATTATTCAAATTCCAAAATTTTTGATTATTTTTGAAAATTACAACTAGTAAAACAAAAGAGTCTAGCAATTTCCAACTACTTTATTTTTAAAAAGTTTAAAATCACAAAAAATTAAACAATAGAAATAAAAATTTTTGACAAAATAATTTTCAAATTCCAAAATTTTTCTTTATTTTTGAAAATTACAACTAGTAAAACAAAAGAGTCATTCAACTACTTTATTTTTGAAAAGTTTAAAATCTCAAAAAATTAAAAAATAAAACTAAAAATTTCTGACAAAATATTTTACAATTTCTAAAATTTACCTTTATTTTTGAAAAATTTTAAAATCCGAAAAAATAAATAAGATAAATAGTAAAAATTTGTGAAATTTTTTACAGGCGATTCGGATAGCTGAGAAAAATCTGAAATTAATTGAAATCAAACAAAGTACATGTATCGCGAAAGATCAAATGGATAGTCGAAGAAAACTATTCCGTAAAAATTCTTAAAATGAAGGTAGCTCCCTGGGGGATGATGCTATCTAAAAAAACTCCTAGAAATTCAGGTAACTGAGAAAAATCTAATATTAATTGACACCAAACAAGATCGATTTATCTCGTGGGTGGAAATGTGGAGAAAGATTTATCTCGCGGGTGGAAAGAAGGCGGGTGTGACGTAATCAAAATGGTTGATATGGGGGTGTCCAAGCAAGGAAGAGAGCCCCTCCTTGCTTCTTTACTTATGGGAAGTTACATGTGAATTTTGTCCAAATGTGTTTGGAAATGAGGATGCTGGTGAAAATGAGGTTCCAGGATTCCTGATTTTTTTCTACTATCTTCTTATATCTCCTGACATCCTTCACGTATAATGTCTTCTAGCATGATATTGAAATAATGTGTTTGTAGTGATTAAATTGTTCTTGTCGCAAAACTCTACAAGCCTATTTCCCCTGTCATTTCTCGTGCCTAACCCAAATAAAACTACTACCGCTCTTTCCCTACCCTCACCTAACACCGCATTAAAATCCCCCGTAATTATTAAATTTTCATGTCCTTTTACGTGGCTTAATATGTCTTCGATATCTTTGTACATCGCTTCTACCTCTTCGTCATTGCAGCTAGAGGTCGGCATAATTATCCCCACACACAACTTTCCTTCTTCTGCCCCTGTAAGAATTACCCTGAAGTCTCCACTCCAAAAATCCCCCGCCTCTGGCCACCGAACCTCGCTGATCCCTACTATGTCTAGTACTATCCTATTCATTTCAATTTTTAGGTTCTCTAACTTGCCAACTTGCTTCATGCTTCTAACATTCCACGCTCCGACTCGCAAAATGTTAACTACTCTTAATCTGAACTTTCCGACCGCATCCTCCGAAGTTGTCCCCTCCCGGAAATCCGAATGGAGGACTGTTTTAACTCCGGAATCTTTTACCCCAAATAATGCCATCATGTTTATTACAATTTAAGTACACTGTGTATTTGGGAAATAATGTGGTGGTTTCCCGTTGCCTTCCACATTGTAGTAGTGTGTTTTAAATGATTTTCCAATGCTCCACCCGAAGGTACTACATTGGCCAGGAAGCGAGTTCTTTTTACCCGAAAAATTTGAAATTTTGCCGAACCCTTGCTGTTCCAAGCAAGGTAGGGATCCTTAACATGCGTGAAAACACCCGCACACGGGACCTTCATTTTACCTCTCATCCGAACGAGGGTGAATTTTTGTGAAAAATGGTCGCCTAACATTTTTCAAGCGGACCGTGTCGAGATGCGAACCTGGGACCTTGGGCGTAGTAGTCACACACATACCAACTACCACGGAGCCGTCCTTATACTGCCACACCGACCCCTATGTTTTCTACCAATCTAATCGCCAAAAGAGCTGCAGCACTATTTCAGGGATCTGTCTTAGTCTGGTTCCTCACTAACGACCTACCTCTTTGGTTGGAGCTGTAGTTTGGCTCTTGCTCATTAGAACACGCATGCCATTTCGCCTGTTCTAGTAATCTAGAACTTCGGCAAGTTGGTCTAAACGATTAATTTCTATTTTTTCATATCTATCTTTCGAGAAAAATAATTATTAAACTTAAAATACCACGAAAAATTATTTATCACTCAAACCACTCAAAAATACTAATTATGAAACATACCATCAGAATTTACACAAATCCAATGCAAATCAATTTGCAGAATAGAAACGTTACAGCTTCTAATTCTGTTCTTTCCTTATCAAAAAAAAAAACGCGCCAGCTTCTTATTGGTCGCTGTTTGAATGTACTTTTCTTCGAAGTGCTCTTAAGGATGTGAGGGATTTTGTATTTACGATAAATTTGGCCGATGTACTAGTTCTAGTGGCAGCTTACGCATTGCTTTTTAAGTTCTGAAAACTATTTTGCCAAAAATAGGTGTTATCTCGAGATAAAGGCTTGCTGTATCAAGCGGATTAAAGTTTAAGTGGTTTCGTAAATTCATCTAAACTATTTTCCAACGAGTTGAGGTAGTTTTCATCTCGTTTAGTCATTGCAAAATACCATAAAATCTAAATAAAGCACTTTTACAAACTGAAGCTCTTTTGCAAGAGAAAAAAACGAGCAATGTTTGAAAACTCTAAGATAAATAAAGAATTCCAACCGTTGATCGGCAAGTTTTCTTCCTAGTTAATATTCCAATCGATGCGTAAATTACGAACAGAGAACTGTAATAGTTTTTTTTTGTGGTGCTGAGGGAGATTTATGAACCTTTTGGCAACTTATTGGTTATTATTTTATGGCACAGATGTGGTTCATGGACTCTATGAATTTAATTGTTATGCTTTTTGTTATCATTTTAGTAGACGCTTTATGAACTTGTTGGTTATTCTTTTGCAGTATAGAAGAGTTTCTGGACCCTTTGGGAACTTGTTGGTTACCTTTTTGTGGCACGCAGGAGTTTCTGGATTCTTTGGGAACCTGTTCTCTGTTTTTGGTGGTACAGGGAGTTTATGAACTCTTTGGTAACTGGTTGGTTCTCTTTGGTACAGAAGGGTTTTATGGATCTTTTGGGAATTCATTTGTTAGTCTTTTGTGGTACAAAGGAGTTTTATCAACCCTTTGGTAAGTAGATAATTTTTTAGCGGTACAAAGAAGCATCATGAAACCTCTTGGAACCTAGTTATACTTTTATGAAGTTGTTTATAGACGCGTTTGGAACTGGTTAGTTATTTTTTGTAGTACAGAGAGATATCTAGACCCATTAAGTACTTGTCGGTTACTTTTCTGTGCTACAGAGACGTTTCTAGACCTTTTAAGTACTTGTTAGTTAGCTTTTGTAGTTCAGGGAGGTTCTAGACCACTTTTGAAGGATGTCGTTTTTCTTTTATGTAGTACAAAATTTTTATGGATCTCTTGGGAACTGGTTGATTAACCTTTTGTGGTACAAAGAATAGGTTAGCTGTTGGTGGTACAAATTTCTTAGAATTTGGTTATCCTTTTATGGTACAGCGATGGTTTATAGACCTTTTGGTAGTCGTATGGTTATCGTTTCTTTGTACCGAGGAAAGTCATTGACCTTTTAAAAATTTGTTGGCTATCCTAACAAGTTTTATCAATCTTGGAAGAATAGGGTGTACAAAGGGGTTTCATGGAACCTCGTAATGCTTGATGGTTTTTTGTGCTATAGAAGATTTTAGTTGGTCCATTGGAAACCTTGATTGATTGATTAAATTGGGAAGGGTGACTTTAAGCCACGCGCACTTAAGCCTCCTGGTGAGCCCATTGTGCTGCCTTCCTTGCCCTAGATTTGTCCTTCATTGCTCAACCATCCGACCTTGCAGGTGAATTTGAGGATGTCGGACCAGGGGGTGTCTTGAATTCCGGCCTTCTCGGGCCAGAAGTCCCCCAGCATGGATCCTCAAAGTCGGGCGAGTACCGGACAGGTGCACAGAATGTGCTCCGCCGTCTCATCCTCCTGTTGACAGCCGCGACAGGTGGGGTTGTCTGACAGACCCATCCTGTGCAGGTGCTTCCTTGAAGTGCAATGCCCGGACAGAATACCGCCGTAGTTTCTGTCTCGGCAAGCGTATAACAAATTTTTCTATTTTGGTCATGGGAGACCTTATGAACATTTTTGCCTGTCGGCAGCTTACTGTACAAGCCCACCTATCCTTGTGACGGCGGTGGGTTATTTGTTTTATCATGGAGAACACCACCGATGGCGCAATAGCAACCGATGGCTCAGGGCCGACAAAACCCCGAGCCACTCCCTGCCTTGCCAAAGAATCGGCCTGTTCGTTACCATGTACTCCTGAATGCCCTTTGATCCAAACCAGCTCAAGGGCGTTTGTATTAGAAGCGAGGTCGAGAACAAAATGGCATTGGAATACCACCCCCGAGAGAAGCTTCTGCTTGTTTAAGCTCAGAAGAGCTGCTCTACTATCGCTCAAGATGCGTATAGCTTTGTTTTGGATTCCACGTTCCAGTATGGCGTTAGCGCCATGCATGATGGCTATGACCTCCGCTTGGAAGACAGTTACTAGCCTGCCCAGCGCAACACTTTCATGAAGATCTAGGTCATCGGAGAAAATGCCTCCCCCGGTACCTTCATTTGTTTTGGAACCATCTGTGTAGATGGAGATCTCCGTGAAGGAGGCGTCCTCAGTGTTTAGGCAAACCCCAAAGCGCTTCCTGGAAATCATTATGGGTGCGATCGAATCAACCACTCCTCCCAAGATAAGGGTGTTCTGCACCGCCTCTCTTGGGAACCTTATAGTTATCACTTTAATACACAGAAGTGGTTCACGCATTCTTTGGGAACCTGTTTTTGCGGTCAAAGGTTTTTCCGTTCTTTTCTGTATCATGTTGATTATTTCTCTGTGGTACAAAAGAGTTTTAGGGCCCCTTGGACTTTTATTGCTTACCTTTTTCTAGTACATAGAAGTTTCTGGGTCCTTTGCGGATCCAATGCTTTTTCTTGGTACAGAGAAAAGCTATGGGCCTTTTAAAACCCGTTGGTTACCCTGTTGTGGTACAGAGAAGTTTTATCAACTCTTTAGGAATTAGGTTCTTTTAATAATACAAAGGAGTTACATGCATCTTTGGGAACCTTTAGCTTATTATTTTGTGACACAGAAGTGGTTCATGGAACTTTTGGGAACATGTTAGATATCCTTTTGAGACATAGAAGTATTTTATAATGTTACAAAAGAGTTTCAAAGTGTCTCTTGGTGCCTGATTGCATTTTTGTATTACCGAGGTGAATAACGGAGCGTTTACGAAATTGACGGTTATCCTATCTTCATACAGAGAACGGTTATGGATCTTTTGAAAACTTTTGTTATCTTTTTGTGCTATAGAGGAATGTAATCGACCCTGGGGGAGTTTGCTGGTTTTTTTTTATACAGAAGGGTTTCTGGAGAATTTGGAAGCCTTTTGTGATACAGAGAAGTATTATGAGCTCTGAGAATTTATTGGCTAAGCTTTTGTGATACAGCGGTTGCCCATCGATACTTTGGAAGCATGATAATATCGGAGTAGAAGACATTCGTTTCAAGGACCGTATCTTTATTTTCAGATGGTCAGCGACTACCTAAAGAAGAGGACAAGTTTTTGGTAGTGTAAGATTGCAGACTACATCCTATATTCACAGATAGTCCACGACCACCTGAAAAAAAGACGAGTTTTCTGGAAAGGGACGTCTTGACCGTCTTGGGATTTTCAGCCGATTACATCGAGTTCCGCTCATCCAGTGGTAGAGTCAACGTGACAATTCTTGATGCCATCTGAAGTTGTACCAACTTCCATGAACAGCATGGAAACTTATTCTCATTTTGAAGTGATCAGCAACGACCTGAGGATGAAGAATAGTTTACGAAAAAGTTTTATCGCATAATCTGTTCGTGTCAAAAAAGATTGTCAGCTACCATTAAGAGAAGACAAATTTCAGAAACTGTTTCAAGGCAGAATCTATTCGTTTAAACTTCAAAGGTGTTTCTTTATTTTCAGCTGGTGATCGACTTCGTGAGGAAGAAGATCAGTTTCTTAAAAGTTTCAGAGTTGATTTCATTTGTTTTATTTTTCATTTTTGGATTGTTAGTAGAAGAGAGCTTTCTGGAAGTATGTTACAGAATTTATTGATTTCGAGGATTATCTGCAAAGATGTCGGCCATTTGAAATGAGGGGTACAGAGGGTAAAATCTGTTCGGTCCAAGGAATTTTGTCTTTATTCTAAGGTGGTTAAAGAGCTCTTGAAAAAAAGACAATTTTGTGGAGTCATATTACGGAATCTATTGGTTTCGAGAATCATTCGCATTCCCAGGTAGAGCACAGCCACCTGAAGAAGAACGCGTTTTTTGAAAGATGTCAGGCCAGAGTTCATTCGCTTCACGGCACTTAATTATATTTTCAGGAGGTTGGAGACGCCACATGTGATTTTCCGATGCTCGACCCAAAGGTACTACGTAGGCTATAGCAGCGAGTTTTTTTACCTGAAAAATTTTGAATTTTGTCGAACCCTTGCTGTTCCAAGCAAGGTAAGGATCTTTAACATGCGTGACAACACTCACACACGGAACCTCCATTTTACCTCTCGTCCGAACGAGGGCGTATTTTTGTGAAAAATGTTCGCTTAACATTTTTCAAGCGGACCGTGTCGGGATTCGAACCCGGGACCTTGGAGGTTAGAGAACACCAGAAAAAGAGGACAACTTTCTGGATACATTATGTTTGAAGAACAGCGCATTCTCATATACTAGAAGACCACCAGAAGAAGGAGACGCGTCCCTTGAAAAGCATCGATCAGAATTCATTTGTTTCCGGGAACTTATCTTCATTTTAAAGTGATCAACCACCACCTAAGGAATTGAACTAGTTTCTAGTAAGGTTTCGGGGTAAAAACTGTTTATTTCAAGAACTTATTTACATTGTTACGTGATCGATGACCTTACATGTGATCTTCCAATGCTCCACCCGAAGGTACTACATTGGCCAGGAGGCGAGTTTTTTGTTGCCTGGAAATTTAGAATTTTGCCGAACCCTTGCCGTTCCAGGCAAGGTAGGGATCTTTAATGTGCGTGACAACACTCACAAACGGGACCTCCACTTAACCTCTCATCCGAACGAGGGCGTAATTTTGTGGAAAATGTTCACCTGCCATTTTTCAAGCAGTCGGCCGTGTCGGGATTTGAACCCAGGACTTTGGGATCCGTAGTCTTACGCTTACTACATTGATCCACGGCGACGCCCCGTGATCGATGACAACGTGAGCATAAAGACTAGTTGCTGGAAAGGTTTTACGGCAAAATCCACTAGTTCCAAGAAACTTGTTCTAGTTATTAAGTGATGAGCAAACGTGAAAAGAAGGAGTTCTTCAAATAGTATCAGGGTAGAGTCTATTCGTTTAAACTTTAGTTGGTTTATTTTTATTGTGAGGTGGTTAGCGACTTTGTGTGAAAAGACCAGTTTTTAAAATTTCAGGGAAGAGTTCATTCGTTTCTAAGAACTTGTCTTCAGTTAGGTGGTCGATGACTAGCCAATAAATAGGACAACTTTATTGCAAAATCTATTGATTTGGAGAATCTCCTGCATTCGCAAGTAGTGGGTGATTCTCAGAAGAAAAAAACGGGCCGCAAAAAGGGTGCCTGGTGCAAAATCCGTTCATTCCAAAAACCTTGTTATCATTTTCGGGTGGTTAAAGACCTCCTAAAAGATAGGACAACTTTGTGAGGTCATGTAACGGAATCTCTTGATTTCGAGGGTCTTCCGCCTTCTCAGATAGCCGACGAAGACTTGAAGAAAATACAAGTTTCTTGAGAAGTATCAGGGCAGAATTCATTCGTTTCAACAAACCTATTTTTATTTTCAAAAAGTTAGCAGCCACTTTAGGAGGACAACTTTTTGGAACATTATGTTTCGAGTAACATCCGCATTCTCAGGTAGTGGGAGACCACCAGAAGAAGGAGGAGAGTGCCTGAAAGGTATCGGGGCAAAATCCATTCGTTTCGAGAAACTTATTTTTATTTTTGGTGATCGACGACCATCTGAAGGAGGGGGCAGCTTTCTGGAAATTTGTTACAGAACCTATTGGTTTTGATTGCCATCCAGATTCTCTTGCAGTTGATGACCACTTGAAGAAAAAGGAAAGCTTCGTAAAAGGTTTCAGGGCAGAATGCATTCGCCTTAAAGAATTTATCTTCATTTTTAGGAGGTCACTTTTTAGCGGTCACTTGAAGAGGATGACAATTTATGGATCATGTTTCAAGAGCATCCGCATTTTCAAATAATAGATGAGCACCAGAAGAAAAAGCGGGCGCCCTGAAAGAGGTCGGGTCAGAATCTATTCGTTTCAAGAACCTTATCTTTATTTTCAAATGGTCAGCGACTACCTAAAGACGAGCACAAGTTGCTGGTAGCGTGAGGTTGTAGAATCCACCCCGTATTTACAGATCGTCTACAACCACCCGAAAAATGACGAGTTTCCTGGTAAAGGGTCATCTTAACCGTCTTGGGCATTTCAGCCGATTCACTTGAGTTCCACTCATCCAGTGGTAAAGTACAACGTGGCTTTTCCTGATGCCAACTGAAATTGTACCAACTTCCATGAACAGCGTAGGACCTTTTCTACAGCTTCCAGACGAGTTCATCCTGCAATTTGGAGTTATCTTTACAATTTTGGGATGCCCCTCTTGTTCGACCTCGTTTTTCAAACAAAAATAGTTTTGAATCTCCAAAAGGTAGGCTACTTTCACGAATTTACAGAAAACAGAGCAATTTAGAATCGGCAGATGCCCAAGCTATCTCTAGGCAACAGCTTGTGCTTTGTTTCAACAAAATCATTAAGCTCTACCTTGAGGTGTGTCATTTGCACTGTAAGGCCGATGAGTTTAAGATAAATACAGATAAGGACTGTCTAAAATTAGTCCAAAACGTTATAGGCACCAAAAAAGATGATGAAAATTAAACCTCGTGCAATTTGCAAACACTTGTCTTGAGTACCGGCATCCTGGAGATAAACGCTTGATAACCGTCACTTACTAAGTATATTAGATCGACGTGGGTGAGAGGTGTCATTCTTCTCCAACATGCTTTGGCTAGCTCTTGCTTTTGCGCTCGCCGCTCAGGCTCACTGTAAGTATCCTACCAACTTTACATTTAGTTAAAGCGATACCATTTCAGCCGCTAAATTGGATGAAGGAAAAATCGTTGGAGGTTACAAGGTCGATATAACCGAGCATCCTTATCAAGTATCACTCCAAGCAGACGGTTATCACGATTGTGGTGGATCTCTTCTTAAACCAGACGTCGTTCTCACAGCAGCCCATTGCACCTACTACTCGTTAGTAGTTCCTACTAAGTATTGATTACGATAACGCTTTTTTTTCAGGAACAATGAGGAGGTTATCACAATCCGAGCAGGCAGTTCTCTTTCACAAATAAAGAATAACGAACCAGCTGGTGGTGAAGTTGCAAAGATTGCCAAAGTGTACAAACATCCAAAGTACACAAGTGAACCCACGGACTACGACATTTCTGTTATAATCCTGGAAAAACCGTTTGTCCTATCTGAAAAAATCCAAACAATTCAACTCATTTCTCCAAATTATGTAATTGAACCTGGATTAATTGCGACTGTTACGGGATGGGGTACTCAATCTTATATGGGTCCGTACGACGAATTTCTAAGAGCTGTTCAAGTTCCCAAAGTAAGCAATGAGGACTGTAATAAATCGTATGGTGATATTTCACCCTCCATGTCGTGTTATGGATATACGGAAGGGAAAAGAGATGCTTGTCAGGTGAGTTATCGAAATCCTAATATTCCGCGAGTCAACCAAAATTAGTTTTTAGCTGATTATTTTTTTGTTCATTTGTTTATTAATTATTCAATCCGTTATCTATTCATCTACTTATTCGCACAATCATAAGCTAACCTGTTTCTTATTCATTTATGTATTTATTCATCAATTTATTCTCTAATTCATCCATTTAAATACTTATTTATACACGATTAGTGAATTCATCCTTGAATAATTCGTTGACTCATTCTTTTTATTTTTTTTTCGATTATTCACACACTCGTGCATTCCTTTATTCATTGTTTGGTTGATTGTTCTTTTATTCATTTATTCATTTGTTAAATTAATCTGTTTATTCGTTTATTCATTCATTCACAATTTATACAAGCATTTGTTTATTCATTCCTGTATTTATTTATTTATCTATTCATGAGTTCATTCACTAATCCATCCATTTATTTAGTTATTTAAAGACAAATCCTTCTTCTTTTATTTATGCATTAATTCATTTGTTCGTCCATCCGCTCATACTCTCATTCATTTATTTATACATTCATTCTGTCATAAATTCTTCGTTCTTAGATCGGTTCTTTTATTTATTAATTTGCTTATTTCTTTGATTATTTATATAACTAGGCATTTATTTATTCATTCATTGATTTTTGACTAGTTCTTCTATTTATTTATTTAATCAATAATTCAATTATTTGGCCATTCGTTCATTTATTCGAACCATTAGGATAATCATTCATCACTTATCAATTTATTTATTCATTCGCTTAATCATTAATTTATTTCTAATTAATTAAGCGATTAAATCATTGTTTATTCATTCATTTGTTCCTCTATCCATTTTTGCATTTTTTGGGGATTTAGGAAATTTTCATGAAATTCAGTAGATTCAGTAGATTTGGAGAAATTCACTCATTTACTCAATCTTTTGTTTTTCATTTATTCCTTGGTTTATTCGCATTTAATCTTCCCTTATTCTATTAATTTTTTAATGATCTGTTAATTCTTTAGCTCATTTATTCATTTATAAATACATTCATTACTTCTTTCATTCATCCACTTATTTATTGATTATTTATGTATTCATTCCATAAAGAATTTATTAATTGAATGATACAATTGCGTTGATTCATGAAGCGTTAATTCAATTTCTTCATTCATTTCAATTTATTTGCTAATGTGTTTGTTTTTCAATCTTTATGTAATATTCACTCCTTGACTGATTGAATCATCATTCATTCATTTATTCCTAGAATTACTTATTTATTTATTCTTCCATTTGTTCTTTTTCATTTAGTCGTTGGTTTATTTACAGATTCATTCTCCATCCTATTTTTTAATTTATAAATTCATTAGTTAAGCATATCAATTTCAGTAATTCGTTAATTCATTAGATGAATTATTCCACATCAGTTCCTCCATTCACCCTGTTTTTCATTCTTACAAATAGTATTCGATTTAATGATTTTTTCACTCCTTGCTTTAGTAATTTATTAACAGAATAATTCACTTCAATAATGTGCATTATTTTAGTTATTGATACATTCGTTAATTCATTCATACATTCATACGTGGGTTCGTTTGTTACATTATTCATTCATTCATTCATTCATTCGTTCGTTCGTTCATTCATTCATTCATTTATTCATTCATTCATTCGTTCATTCATTCATTCATTCATTCATTCATTCATTCATTCATTCATTCATTCATTCATTCATTCATTCATTCATTCATTCATTCATTCATTCATTCATTCATTCATTCATTCATTCATTCATTCATTCATTCATTCATTCATTCATTCATTCATTCATTCATTCATTCATTCATTCATTCATTCATTCATTCATTCATTCATTCATTCATTCATTCATTCATTCATTCATTCATTCATTCATTCATTCATTCATTCATTCATTCATTCATTCATTCATTCATTCATTCATTCATTCATTCATTCATTCATTCATTCATTCATTCATTCATTCATTCATTCATTCATTCATTCATTCATTCAATTATTCGCTTTTGATTGATTTTATCATCATTTATTCATTTACTCCTAGCTATATTTATTCATTGCCTCACACACACTTGTTTGTTTTTCCATTCGTTTATTAATATTTTAGATATTCATTGATTTATTCACCTTTTCATTTTTTAATATATCAGTTTATAAATTCGTTAATTGAACTTATCAGTTTCAATCACTTCGCAATTCACTAGCCCATTCATTTATTCATCGATTTATATTTTCATTGGTTCCTTCATTTATTCGATTGTTCATTGATTAATTAATCAATTAATTTAATTAATTTATTAATTGAATCATTTTATTTCAATAATTTATTGATAGGTCAATTTTATTATTTATCGATTCCTTTATTTATTAATTTATTCGTCAGTCATTCATTTGCTAACCGATTCGTTTATTCATTTCTGAATTCATTCATTCACTCATTTGTTCGTTCATTTAAACACTCATCAATTCATCCATTCATTCATTCAATCATCCCTTCCTCTATCCATTCACTTAATTATTAAATCATTCATCTATTTACTTGTTAATAATTAATTTATTAACTGAATAATCCAATTTCGTTCATTTATTGATTCACGCTTCCTTTATTCTATATTTATTCATTTGCTCGTCTTAATATTTACTAATTTGTTCATTCACTTATTAATAATGTATTCGTTTCCCGCTCATTTATTTCGTTGTTCATTTCATGATTTATTTGTTCATAATTCATCCATTCATTTCTTCTTCTTTATTTATAATTCATTAGCTTTTTTGGTACATATTTATTCTCTTGTTCGTTTATTTGCTAGTTTATTCATTCACGTATTTAGTTATTTATTTCTTGGTTGAATTAGTCATGTGTCATTTATTAATTTCTATATTCAATAACTTATTCATTCACTTATTCATCAACTTATTTCTGCTTTCATTAATTCGTATATTCATTTCCCAATGGATTAAATTAACTATCTTAATTTAATCCATTGGGAAATGAATATATTATCTAAATAATTCAATTTTAATTATTCTCAAAACGTTAATTTTATTATTAACGCCTCGATTCCTTCAATCTGCATTCTTTCTTTTATTTATTCGATTATTTATAATTCATTCATTTATTCATTCGTTAATGTATTTATTCAGTTATATTTTCATTTAGTTATTCATTCCTCGAGTGACTTATTCATAATACATCCATTTCTTTCTAGATGTATTTTATTCATTTATTCACTCATTCATTCAATAATGCATACGTTAATTCAAATATTCATCCATTCGTTTTGTTTTTTTTTATTTGTTGATTGATTCAGTCATTATTGACATATTCACTACTGTATCTATTTATTTATTTATTCACTTGTACATTTATTTATGCATCGGCTTCACCCTTCTTTCATTCATTCACATATTCATTCCCTAATGGATTAGTTTAACTAATTTTTAAATGAATAATTGAATTTTAATAATTCATCGTTAATTTTATTATTCATCCGTCGTTTCCTTCTTTCATTTATTCGTCGTTTTCTAATTCAGAGGATTGATTCAATCGTTTTACATTCATTCATATATTCATTCACTCTTCGTTTATTGATACGTAATTTCGATTATTTTATTCAATATTTAGTATTATGTTTGTTTAGTTACTATTTTGTTTATTCATTGATCGATAATCTTTTTATCTATTTATTCATTTAGTTATTCATTCTTGGTTGATTCGGACATTATTCATTTATTCACTTTTATATTCATTTATTGATAGCTATTCGTTCATTCGTACAGTTATTTAATTATCGTCTCATCCCCGCATTCATTTATTCGTTCCTTAAGGTATTAGTTTAACTAGTTTATTAACTCAATATCAACACGTTAATTTTATTATTCATCCATCTATTCCTTCATTCTTTCGTCGATAGCTAATTCGTTCATTTATTCATTCACTAATATATTTCGTCAGTTACTCATTGATTTCGTTAATTACTCCTTAATTGATTCAATCATTTATTTACTCACCCTTCGTTTATTCATACGTTAATTCGATTTATTATTTCATCGATTGTTTCATTCACTATTTACTCTTTTGTTCAATTATTTACTAATGTGTTTATTCATTCATCGCTAATCTGTTTACTCATTAATTTATTTAGTTATTCATTTCTTTGTCGATTTAGTTATCATTCATTAATTCATTCGTTCATTCGTATATTTATTTATACATCGACTCATCCGTTCTTTCATTCATTCATCTATTCATTCCCTAACGGATTGTTTTAACTAATTTATTAACTGAATAATTAAATTTCAATAAATTACTATTAAATTAATTTTATTATTCATTTATCGATTCCTTCATTCGATACTGATTCTTCGTTTGTTCGTCGATTTATAACTCATTCATTGATTCGGTCAATAATGTAGTTATTCAGTTATTCATTTATTTAATTATTCACTCTTTGATTGATTCATACATAATACATTCATTTATTCTTTTCTAGATTTATTCATTCATTCATTCATTCATTTATTCATTCATTTTTTGCTTATTCCATTATTTATTCATTAACGATACCATTCATTCAGCCATTTATTTATTCGTTCGCCTATTCCTTCGTCTTTCGTTTACTCGTTGATTCATTCATTCATTTGTGTTGCCTATTTCGGTCAATTAAATCGTTAGTATATTTGACTTACAAACTTCCAAGAACTATAGCACGTTGGCAATCCGTAGAATTAGTTATAAACTTAAAACTGATTTTAACAGGACTCACAATTGTTCTATCTCTTTCGTACACTAGCAACAGTGAGGTTAGTTTCAACCGATCCTAGTAACCTAACAAGGAATTTTTGTTTAAGGGTGACTCTGGTGGACCTCTGGTACACTATATCAACGACGTACCATACTTGTCTGCTGTTGTGTCTTGGGGAATGATGTGTGCTGAACCTGGCTACCCTGGAGTATACGCACACGTGCAACACCCTGAAATTTACAGCTACATCGTTGAGCACGCAGGGCTTTAACTTTTATATATGTACTACTCTTTAAATAAAAGATAAGTTTCCTATTTGTTGTTTTATTTTATAAAGAACCAGTTGGGTGAAAAGGGTTTAAGGGCTTCTCTTGGAGGTGGGCACGTTGTTGGTAGCATACTGCAGAAACTTTAAAAGACCATCTCTGTATTAGAGGAACTTTAAAGGACGTTCCTTAATATCGAAGAACTTTAAAGGGCGAACCTTGTTTTAGAGAAACAGTAAATGTGATTCTTGCTTTAGAGATGCTTTAAAGGACAAAGTATAGAAGAGCTTTAAAAAGCAAAATTTGCTTTAGTGAAACGTTAAAAAGCAAAACTTTGAATAGTTTAAGTTTAGAAAAACTTCCTTTACAAAAGCCTTTAAAGGTTACGCTTGCCATAGTTAAGATTTAACAGACAGATCTCCCGTTTCAGAAAATTTTTCAAGGATAAACTGCTTTAAAGAAATTCTTAAAGCCATTCCTATTCCTTAGCGGAATTAAAACACTAACTCTTTCCCAGTGGAACTTTAAAGCGCAGACCTTATTTTAGAGGAGCTTTAAAAATGAATTTCAAACCAGCTTTAGAGGAACTCTAAAAATCTTAATTTTTCTTTAAAGATATTTTAATAAAGCGGTCTTGGTTTTCTGGAACTTTTGCAAGCAAACGGTATTTTAAAAAAACTTTAAAAGACAAACTTGCTTTTAAGAAATTTTAACAGACAAACCTCGTTTAACAGAAACTTTAAAATACAAAACTTAATTTAAAGAACTTTTAAAAGAATTTTGTTGTTTAAAAGTTCTTTAAAACCAGCTTCGTTTAGAGGACTTTAAAACGAACTCCATTCAAGCGATGAACATTGTCTTAGAGGAGCTTTAAAAGACGAACCACATTTTAAATATATTTTAAAAGACGAATCATGATTTGGATAAACATTTAAAGATGCAGCTTTTTAGAGGAATTTGAAAAGATAAACTTTGTTTTGGAGGAACTTTCAAACACGAACTTTGTTTTTGACTAACTTTAAAGGAGAAATATATTGTAGAGAACCTTTCAAAAGCTAATTAAGTTGAATCGACAAATCGCGCTTTGGGGAAACTTCAAAAAACGAATATTTTGGAAGAACATCAAAAAACAAAATTTGTTTTAGTACAACTTTTAGACGCGAATTCTAGTTTGGTGTGCTTTAAAGGAAAAATATGTTTTAGATGTAGCTTAGAAGGCAAATTAATCTTATTAGGCGATTCATATTTTAGGGAATGAATACTTTAGAGAGGCTTTAAAAAACGAAATTAGAAGACAAATTGCATTTAAGAGGAATTTTAAACGACGAGCCATGATTTCTATAAACACTAAAAGGTGAAGCTTCTTTAGAGAAACTTTAAAAAACAAAGTTTCGTTTTAGAAGAACTTTTAAACACGAATGTTATCTTGGACGCACCTGTGGTTCTTTATTTGTTCTGGCATTCCGTTGTGTAGCTTTTTTCCTAAGCGTGTCCGATTCCACAACTATGTTTGTGTATGTCTATTTCGTACATTTGTTTTCATGATCATACTAGGGTGCTTGTGCTTGTATGTGTTGGTGTTCGGTACATAGCCATTTTCCTGTCGGTGTCTGCATCCACGCCTACGTCTACATTTGTGTATCCGTTTTGATGTCCATACCAGTATGTTTGTGCTATTCTGTGTTTGTGTCTATAGCTGTTTTTGTGCTGGTGTTCGGTGGTAGCTATTCTCGACACGGTGTCCGCATTCACGCCTATGCCTGTATCCATTTGTTTTTAGTGTATTCGTTTTTATGTCGATGCCAGTGTGTTTGTGCTAGTGTGTTCATATTAATGTATGTGTTTATGATGGCGTTTGGTTTCTTGTCACTGTCCGCATCCAGCTTCATGTTTGTGTTGTGCCTTCTTTTTCCATCCGTTTTCATGTTCATACCAGTGTGTTTGTGCTGATCTGTGTTTGTGTTCATGTCTGTATTTGTACTGGTGTTCGGTATGTAGCCATTTCCCTGTCGGTGTCCGCATTCACATTTATGTTTGTATCTGTGCCTTTTTTCGTCCATCCGTTTTCATATCGATGGCAGTGTGTTTGTGTCCACGTTTGTATTTGTGCTGGTGTTTGTGTAAAACCATTTTCCTGTCGCTGTGCACATCCGCGTCTGTGTCTGTACCTGTACCTTTCCTTTTTTCGTCCTTCCATTTTCATATCCATGCCAGTGTGTTCTTTTTCTCCCCTAAAACCATTCCCCTGGCGGGTGCGTCTGCCAAGCGGCTCCCCAGCAGTGCACCCTAAAAGGCTTATTGTTCTGACTCTAGTTATGTATTATACCCAATCTGCAAAACCTGCACCCCAAATCATAGAGAACTGGTCTCTTGATGAAACGGTATCGACTTCCTTTGGGTCTAACCTTGGTCACCCGAATACACGTTGTCTCGTTCTGCCCAACGCCTCGCATCTGCTTAGTACATGCATTGCAGTCTCCGGTTCCTCTAAGCAGAGTCTGCATTTGAGGCCTCCGTTACATTTATGCATCCTCTGGAGTAGTCATTTTACTGTCGGTATCCGCGTCCACGCCTATATCTGGGTCTGTACTTTTTTTTATGAATATGTTTTTATGTCCATACCAGTGTGCCTGTGCTAGGTTGTGTTTGTGTTCATGTCTGTATTTGTGCTGGTGTTTGGTTATGTAGTCATACCTGTCGGTGTCTTCATTCACTCCTATGTTTGTGCCTGTGTCTTTTTTCGTGTTCAAGCTTGTGTGTGTTTGTGTCCATGTCTGTATTGTGCTGGTGTTTCGATATGCAGCCATTTATCTTGTCGATGTCCGCATCCACGCCTATGTTGGTGTCTGTGCCCTTTTCGTGTATCCTTTTTCGTGCCCATGCCCGTGTGTATGTGCCAGCCAGTGTTGGTTTAATGTGTGTGTGTGTGTGTGTGTTAGTGCTCAGTTATGTAACAATTTTTCTGTCGTTGACTACATCCACGCCTATGTTTGTGTCTGTGCCGATTTCCGTCCATCCGTCTTGATTTTCATGACAGTGTGTTTGTGTTAGTCCGTGTTCGTGTACAAGCCTGTATGTGTGCGCGTGTTGTGTATGTAACCATTTTTCTTTCCATCACCGCATCCACGCCTACGTCTGTCTATGTCTTTTTTGTGTATCAGTTTTCATGTTCATGCAAGTGTGTTTGTGCTAGCCTGCTAGCAAGCACACGGCTATGGACAGATGCACGGACACACAGGAATAAATGCAAACACCGGCAGAAAATTGGCTGCATAACAAACACCAGCACAAATACAGACATAGACACAAGTGAATGTCTGTATTTGTACTGGTGTTTAGTATTTAGCCAATTTTCTGTCGGTGTCTGCATTTATTCCTGTTTGTCTGTGTTTTTTTGTGCATCTGTACACAACAGTGTGCTTGTGCTGGTCTGCGTTTGTGTCTATGTTTATGCCAGTAAGCTTGCGCATGTCTGCCTAAATTTCTTTTTCGTACATTCGCTTTTCTTTTCATGTTAGTGTGCTCGTGCTAGTGTATGTTTGTGTCCATGTCGGTATTTGTGCTAGTGTTCCGTTATGAAGCCTTTGTCCGTATCCACGTCTATGTTCGTGTTTGTGTCTTTTTTCTTTCATTCCTTTTTACGTTCATGCCGGTGAGTTTGTGTTAGTCTGTTTTCGTCTCCAGGTATGTATTCGTGCTGGTGCTTGGTGTGTAGCCATTTTACTATCGTTGTCCGCATCCACGCCTATGTATGTGTTTGTACCTTTTTTCGTGAATATGTTTTCATGCCCATGCCAGTGCGCTTGTGCTGAGCTGTGTTCGTGTTCATGCCTGTATTTGTACTGGTGTTTAGTTATGTAACCATTTAACATGTCGGTGTCTTTTCTGGATCCGTTTTTATATCTGTCTGTTTGTGCCAGTTTGTGTTTGCATCTGTGTGTGTTTGTATACATGTCGGTGTTCATATTTCTTCCTTTGCGCCTATCTGTGTCCTTCTGCACTTGTACGCGCGCATGTTTTTATCTGTCTGTTTGTGCCGGTGTTTTGCGTCAGAGCCGCGTCCTTGTTTGCGCGAAAATCTCAGAAGTCATTCTTAGTTTCTTGGAAAACAGAATTTAAATGTATTTGGCGCTGAAATTTCTGTACTTTGTATGGAATATCCAATGAGGTGTAATTACATCGTCGACGGTGTCTAGAGAGTGTTTTGTTTCCAATATAAATTCCAAATATATTTATAAAGATTTAGAAGCGATGAAAGTCAGGCAATATTTGCGCATGAAACGTTTCAAAATAGACAAACGATTTTCATAAATATATAAAGAACAAACAGCTTGTACCTCTTCTAACTCAACGGATGCAACGTCATCACTTTCCATTGTTTTATTAGTCTATACATAACCTGCTCCCCGATCGCTTCATAAGCTAATCGGTCTTCGTACGTTATTAGAAATGTTGTTCCTAGCGCTTACGTTAATTATAGCACCTCTATCGTCCGCTAAAAATTTAAACAGCAACATGTGCACCCTCATTCTAAGCACCGACATCACAAGCGGCGATAAAATCGACACCGGAATCATCCTCCACGCGGGTATAACCTACACCCCTAACCTCCACTTCAACCACGCCGGCCAAATCAGGGGATGTACCTGTAAACTAAAACCGTGCGTTCGGAAATGCTGTCCTTACGCACAAGCTGTTATCAACGGCACGTGCGGTGACAATTCCTACGTGGAGGACTTCAGCGTCGACGTTTTTGATCGTACCGAACGTATCGGTAAGGTAGGAAACGAACACTTTTATTTTATATACAATCGCGAGTGCAAGAACGGATTTTATCGGCTCAACCCCGTTGATTATAACGAAGACGAAGCTTTCATCCAGGAAAATGGACGGCTTTATATGGCGTTGGGGAACGACGGACGTAATTGGTTGAACCCTGACGAATACTGCGTCGATCTTTTTGTGGATAGTGGTGAAAACGGGACGGATTTTCTTATGGAAAATGCAATACTTGCGTGTTTTCCTGATGATCTTAATGTTTATTTGCGTTATGGTAAGTAAGCTTTGCTTTGTGTTTATTTGTTCTCGATAAACGAGCATCGGAATAAAAATAATCAAAGATTTCTCTGTTCTTAAAATAGACGAACAAATGAATCGTGTTGTTATGGCTTACTTTTCATAAAAGTAACATTTTATCTAAGAATTTTCAAAAGGTGTAGTCTAGTATTGAAGCGATCATAAAAGCAGATATTGCAAAAGTACTATAGCGGGTGGTTTTATCCCAAGGGGTTGCAAAACATTACCACACAGCATGAGGGGCATAGCGTCGCGTTACAGATGTACCCCAACGCACAGCTCTGTTTACCTACCCCAACCCTCACCTACAATCTCATACTGTGCTCATAATCCTAACGCAAGTTAACTACATTTAGCACATCCCGTACAAAAGCTATCCCCAACGCACTGCTCAATTTACGCACTTTAACCTCCAGCAACACCCCCATCCACACCTACAATTTCATACTGTGTTGATAAGGCTAACGCAAATTAACTCCCCCTACCCACCCACAATCTTGTACTGTGCTGATAAGGCTAACGCAGGTTAACTACATTTAACACATCCCGTACAAAAGCTATCCCCAACGCACTGCTCAGTTTACCTACCCCTACTTTTCCCCTCACCCCCCCCCCAACACACAATCTCATACTGTGCTGATAAGGTTAGCGCAGGTTAACTACATTTAACACATCCCGTACAAAAGCTATCCCCAACGCACTGCTCAGTTTACCTACCCTACTTCCCCCCACAATCTCATACCGTGCTGATAAGGTTAGCGCAGGTTAACTAAATTTAACACATCCCGTACAAAACCTATCCCCAACGCACTGCTCAGTTTACCTACCCTACTTCCCCCACAATCTCATACCGTGCTGATAAGGTTAGCGCAGGTTAACTACATTTAACACATCCCGTACAAAACCTATCCCCAACGCACTGCTCAGTTTACCTACCCCAACCTTTCCCTCCCCACCCACCCGCAATCTCATACTGTGCTGATATGGCTAACGCAAGTTAACTACATTTAACACATCTCGTACAAAAACTATCCCCAACGCACTGCTCAGTTTACTTACTCTAACCTTTCCCCCCCCTCAACCAAAATTTCGTACTGTGCTGATAAGGCTAACGCAGGTTAACTACATTTAACACATCCCGTACAATAGCTATCTCCAACGCACTGCTCAGTTTACTAACCCCAACCTTCCACCTCCCCCCACCCCCCCACAATCACAGACTGTGCTGATAAGGCTAACGCAGGTTAACTACATTTAGCACATTCCGTACAAAAGCTATTCCCAACGCACTGCTCAGTTTACCTACCCAAACCTTTCCCTTCCCCCACCCACCCTCAATCTTGTACTGTGCTGATAAGGATAACGCAGGTTAACTACATTTAGCACATTCCGTACAAAAGCTATCCCCAAGACACTGCTCAGTTTACTTACCCCAACCTTTCCCCTCCCCCACCCACCCACAAGCTCGTACTGTGCTGATAAAGCTAACGCAGGTTACCTACATTTAGCACATACAGTACAAAGCTATCCACAACGCACTGCACAGTTTACCTACCCCAACCTTCCATCTCACTCCCACCCACCCACAATCTCATACTGTGCTAATAAGGCTAACGCATGCTAACTACATCTGACACAACCAGTACAAAAGCTATCCCCAACGCACTGCTCAGTTTACCTACCCCAACCTTTCCCCTCCCCCCTCAACCACAATTTCGTACTGTGCTGATAAGGCTAACGCAGGTTAACTACATTTAACACATCCCGTACAAAAGCTATCCCCAAAGCACTGCTCAGTTTACCTACCCCAACCCTCCCCTCCCCCACCCACCCGCAATCTCATACTGTGCTGATAAGGCTAGCGCAGGTTAACTACATTTAACACATCCCGTACAAAAGCTATCCCCAACGCACTGCTCAGTTTACCTACCCCTACTTTTCCCCTCACCCCCCCCAACATACAATCTCATACTGTGCTGATAAGGTTAGCGCAGGTTAACTACATTTAACACATCCCGTACAAAACCTATCCCCAACGCACTGCTCAGTTTACCTACCCCAACCTTTCCCCTCCCCCACCCACCGGCAATCTCATACTGTGCTGTGAAGGCTAACGCAGGTTAACTACATTTAACACATCTCGTACAAAAGCTATCCCCAACGCACTGGTCAGTTTACCTACCCCTACTTCCCCCCCACAATCTCATACCGTGCTGATAAGGTTAGCGCAGGTTAACTACATTTAACACATCCCGTACAAAACCTATCCCCAACGCACTGCTCAGTTTACCTACCCCAACCTTTCCCCTCCCCCACCCACCCGCAATCTCATACTGTGCTGATATGGCTAACGCAAGTTAACTACATTTAACACATCTCGTACAAAAACTATCCCCAACGCACTGCTCAGTTTACATACTCTAACCTTTTTCCTTTCCCTTCAACCAAAATTTCGTACTGTGCTGATAAGGCTAACGCAGGTTAACTACATTTAACACATCCCGTACAATAGCTATCTCCAACGCACTGCTCAGTTTACTAACCCCAACCTTCCACCTCCCCCCACCCCCCCACAATCACAGACTGTGCTGATAAGGCTAACGCAGGTTAACTACATTTAGCACATTCCGTACAAAAGCTATCCCCAAGACACTGCTCAGTTTACTTACCCCAACCTTTCCCTCCCCACCCACCCACAAGCTCGTACTGTGCTGATAAAGCTAACGCAGCTTACCTACATTTAGCACATACAGTACAAAGCTATCCACAACGCACTGCACAGTTTACCTACCCCAACCTTCCATCTCACTCCCACCCACCCACAATCTCATACTGTGCTAATAAGGCTAACGCATGCTAACTACATCTGACACAACCAGTACAAAAGCTATCCCCAACGCACTGCTCAGTTTACCTACCCCAAACTTTTCCTCCCCCCTCAACCACAATTTCGTACTGTGCTGATAAGGCTAACGCAGGTTAACTACATTTAACACATCCCGTACAAAAGCTATCCCCAAAGCACTGCTCAGTTTACCTACCCCAACCTTTCCCCTCCCCCACCCACCCGCAATCTCATACTGTGCTGATAAGGCTAGTGCAGGTTAACTACATTTAACACATCCCGTACAAAACCTATCCCCAACGCACTGCTCAGTTTACCTACCCCAACCTTTCCCCTCCCCCCTCAACCAGAATTTTGTACTGTGCTGATAAGGCTAACGCAGGTTAACTACATTTAACACATCCCGTACAAAAGCTATCCCCAAAGCACTGCTCAGTTTACCTACCCTAACCTTCCCCCTCACCCTCACAATCTCATACTGTACTGATAAGGCTAACGCAGGGTACCTACATTTAGCACATCCAGTACAAAATCTATCCACAACGCACTGTATAGTTTGCTTACCCCAACCTTCCATCTCACTCCCACCCACCCACAATCTCATACTGTGCTGATAAGGCTAGTGCAGGTTAACTACATTTAACACATCCCGTACAAAACCTATCCCCAACGCACTGCTCAGTTTACCTACCCCAACCTTTCCCCTCCCCCCTCAACCAGAATTTTGTACTGTGCTGATAAGGCTAACGCAGGTTAACTACATTTAACACATCCCGTACAAAAGCTATCCCCAAGACACTGCTCAGTTTACTTACCCCAACCTTTCCCCTCCCCCACCCACCCACAAGCTCGTACTGTGCTGATAAAGCTAACGCAGCTTACCTACATTTAGCACATACAGTACAAAGCTATCCACAACGCACTGCACAGTTTACCTACCCCAACCTTCCATCTCACTCCCACCCACCCACAATCTCATACTGTGCTAATAAGGCTAACGCATGCTAACTACATCTGACACAACCAGTACAAAAGCTATCCCCAACGCACTGCTCAGTTTACCTACCCCAAACTTTCTCCTCCCCCCTCAACCACAATTTCGTACTGTGCTGATAAGGCTAACGCAGGTTAACTACATTTAACACATCCCGTACAAAAGCTATCCCCAAAGCACTGCTCAGTTTACCTACCCTAACCTTCCCCCTCACCCTCACAATCTCATACTGTACTGATAAGGCTAACACATGGTAACTACATCTAACACGTCCAGTACAAAAGCTATCCCCAACGCACTGCGTAGCAACACACGTCATTGATTTCTAGCGCAACACATTATATAGCCCTTTCTTCCCTTTAGCTTCTGCTGCTACGGGTAGTTGAAAGACGATCTCTTGACCCTTAACCCTTTGTAAATATTTACGCATTACTTTGTTGAATTTGCCCTGTTTGTTATTCAAAGAATACATTAAGCTAATTTTTTCTTCCAGTTGGCGCACAAGAACGTTATTCAAGCTGATACGCACCCTTGTGTTTAAAAAATTAATTATGATAAGAGCAAGATGGTCTTCTATTTGCCCAATTTATTCGCGTTGTAGCGTCACAAACTTCATACATTTACAACGTGAAGATTAAGTTTACACTTATTCCAATTAACCACATTAACCTAATTACCCCTTGTTTGTTTTACAACCCTCCCTGGTAAACTCTAACACCGACACTAATTAACCTCAAATTTAGTAAAAAGAGTCAGTTGTTTAATAAATTCACTTCGTAATGCTCGTGCTATTGTTTTTTCTTAAAAGCGTAATGGGAAACGGGCATTGTTTACCCGGTGAAAACGGAATCAAACCCTGCTTGCGTAAATGTTGCCCTGGCGGTTTTCTCTGACGAACAACGCGTCGTGTACATTCACAAAAACGTCATCGTATTCGATCGATATTTACAAAGAGTTCGATTTTATTCAAAACGTTTCCAACAGTTATTTTAATTTTGTTTATGATTTAAGTTGCACAGGTTATCCCTACTTTTTAACGCCTGCCACGTACGAGGAAAATGAGTTTTACCTCCAGGAAAATGGCGAGCTGTACCTACCGCACGCAGAATTGAAAATACTGAAACCTTGGCTATATTGTCTGGATGCTTTGGTGAATGAAACGAGCTTTGGGGGTTCCTTTGGCGTGTTTATCTGCTTGCGTCAAAGAAATTTCGGCGGTTACTTGTGGTTTTATGGTAAGTTTAAGCGAAATTTGTTTAAGCACAGCCTAAATTGGTAGGGATAAAAATGAGAAGGTTACGCATTGAAGGTATGGGAATACTATGCAATAGGATTAACACTTTGAATATGTTTGTATTAAAATACTACCACTTTTTTATTTTTGTTTGGAGTCATTTTTAATCTAATCTAGCTCTTCTTTCCTTATAATTAACTTTTGAGTTCTAGCCTTAGTGTTAACCGATCACTTGTGCTTAGAACAATGCGCAGTAGTAGACTTCTAAAGCTAGACTTCACGGCTAAGCTTATAATTTAGATACGTTGTTTATGTATGGGATGCGGGGTCTAATTATTAATTAATAGAATGATAAGTGTTGTTTTTTCTTGCAAGCAAAGCGCAACCGTGCAGAAAAAAAAGCAGAGGAGTTAATATCTGTTTAAAGTTTGCGCAGATATTGCGCATTGTATTGGACTAGAAAAACTAGCTGCAGTGAAATGCGTAAGAATGGCTGAAAGTAAACGATTTTATAAAAGATTACGAGAGATCTATCTACGATTATTCTCTACACTAAGTGGGTGTCAATCCGGGTTTAGGGATGAATATCTACCGCAACAGGCGGCGCAAAATTGAAGTCGGGTCGGTTACAAAAGAGGGGCGGAGCTTGGTCTAACAAGTGAGGCGTTCTAGAACGGCCACGCATATCCTACTTATACTATCGCCTTGTCGTGAATTAATTAGTTTTAATAGACTTTTTATTGCAGAATAATTTTCTCATGTGTTTGTAAGGTCGCGGAACCAAAGTTACTATTTTTCCCGTCTGTCAGCGGATTTGTAATATAGAAAAGTGTGCATTTCGGTATCTAAGCCTGGGATGTGCTGCTATATCAATTCCAATGGGATTCAATCCACCGTCCAATACAAACTAGGGACGAGGTCTTTATCTAACACGTGAGGTGCTGTACAAGGTTCGAAGGGACGGGAGAGAGGCGCGGTACTTGTGGGCAACTTTGGAGCAATTGTTTGCTGAAAGCGAAAAAGTTGAACAATAGTGTGGGTGAACGGGGGGCAAATAACCATTTTTTTTAAAAGAAAAGGTCAGGTTGAAAGTTGGCGAGTTTCAACTGATTGGTCTACTAAAGGAAGACAAATGCAGAACTGCGATGACGTGCCTATAGGTAGAGAATTGACAATTTGAAATGGTGGAGTGGATGGTGTTTTCTCGGAAAAGAGAGAATTAAGTTCCATGTGTTAGTTTAATAAGCATGACCTGTACGAGGAGCTTTCCCAAGGTAGGAGTAAGGGCGATGAACCTGTAAGGCATAGAATTCTTTGGAGGTTTATTGGGTTTGAGGATAATGGAGATGGGTGCTTTTTGGATTGTGTTGGGAGAGGCTCCTGCTACTAGGAACTTCTGGAAGAGCAAATGTGCTGGTTGTTCGACAAGGAGTCGCAATTTTTAGAGAACGAAATTTGTTATGGGCTTTGTATGGACTGAGTTCTGATACAAAGTAGTTAAGGAGGTCTACATCGAGATCGGTATCTTGTTCTGTCTCTGATAGCGTAAAAGCATCTTCAATTAGTTTTTGTTCTAATACAGAGAAGTAAATTTGGAATTGCGGTATCTAGTTAGGTAGTCAGTGTGTTTTAGAAAGTAGAGAGGTTAAAAAGGGAGGAATGTTCGTTTGTATAAGTCTTGCAAGTTTTCTATAGTTTGTCGTAGGGTGTGTATCGGCCCTGGATTAATTAAAGGTAGTGGCATTTCCTAACATTTGTTACCAGGTCTTTGGAGCGCCGTCTGTCAGTTGTGTGAGGAACAGGTTGTGCATAGCATTAGGTCTGTGTTGATTCTTCGATCGCTTTGAAGTCAATGTCGAGTTTGCGATTGTAAGTTTGAGTGTACACCACATTGGGATTCGTGAGATGGAATCTGAGGCGCTGCGATGAGAATGGTTTCTACTAAGATGCTGACTAGAGAGCGAGAGTCGTTGTCAGCCCAGGTTTCAGGGTAAGTTAGTCTTGCTTTAGCTAGGGTCTCTAGATTGATAGGGAGTTAGCTTTTTGGATATTGAAAGATAGTGTCTTCGGGCTTTCGGCGGAAGATTAAGAATGATGTCAAAAATTATGGGGATATTTTCGTTAGTTTGCAGGATGTTGGATACTACCTAGGCGGCAGTTGGGGTGGTTAGTGTTAGATGTTGGAGTTATAATTTTGAGATTCCAAGGTGGGAATAAGCGAGAGTGAGTTTTGGATGTGGAGATGGTGGTAGTGAATAGGTCTTCGAGTATGCATCCACGTCAGTTTCTCGCCTATTTGTGTCAGCACGTTGTCCAAGTGGTGTAAACGTGTGCTAATAATTGTGCTGTACTCGAAGGACTACGATATTGTACACCTACTACCAGACTTACAGTGAAATTCAAATACCATTGTTTGTAGGGTTGAGGGAGAGGCGAGGTACGAGGCTTTAACGAGGTGTCATGGATAATATTGGTTAAGATCGACGTATGGTCGGGTAGGTTAAGACATTGGGTTGTAGATTTCAAATTTTGGTTTGGATTAAGTCAAATTATTGTACAAAATCAATGCAGCGGCGATGGTCTTGAAGTATTTGTCTGCAGTGCCTATGCGTTGGAGGTTTATTTAAATGGGGCTTAATTTAGTATGAGAATGGGGCGGGGTCAGCATCTGTGGGTGTATAGCCATGTACCGTGGTTTATTTTGGTCACGTAGGTAAATTGTTTACAAACAGGATACTCGAGGCTGATAATGTGAGACCTGGGGGCGATTACTTCTGCAACAGTTGGTGCAAATGGGAGCAGCAATCCTTGGATAGGTGGGATCTGGTACTACATCACGGACTGTGGACAGCAACAGGATTTGGCCGAATAACTGAAGCATCTGGTTACTGCAACAAGGTCTCCGATACGGCAAGATTTGTATTTGATGTAGAAGTTGGTGTAAGACGTGAGAAGATCTCTAAGTTTGGGAGAAACCTTAAAATTTGGAAAACCGGTAAGGTCTGTTTTGGAGAAACGGAGGAAAATGAACATTTTTGATTTGGATGTTTTTTTCAGGGATGAGGAGGTGAAAAGAGTTTTGATGGATTATATAGGTGAAGGCGTCAGTGGAGGGTCTTCATCAAAGTCGAATACTATCAGTTTGGGTTGCTTAGGTTTAAATAAATGGAAACAACAAGAATGTTGGTTGAAAGAGGACGTCGGCTGGTTGATTCTTACGGATGGTGACAGACGTTTTAACGAGGGCGAAGCGTGAACGTTCAAGTTGAGTACTGAAGGGCGGAGGTTTGTTTTAATAACTTTGAGGATTTCTAAGGGAGTGACTGCTGTTAAGGTAGGTTTAGAGTGGTGAGTGTGGCGTATCTGTACGGTTGTGGTTGTGTGTGTGGGTACGTAGAAGTTATTTACGTGGCAGGTTATAAGTCAGCGTCAAGACATTTCTCCTCTGTTATAAGATGGCGTTTGCAGAAGTCAAATGTTGAACGACAGCATTATCAATGTTCGCGTTTTCTTCAATTTTTTGCAACATTAAGTTTGCACTGCAGCGATCGATTTGGTTTCAATCTTTGAAAACACTCTCTAATTTTTAATTATATTTCACTTACCTTGTTCAGACAGGGTGGTTGCGTTTCAAGGGATTTGAACTTGCAGAAGATGATCTCAAACGAGGATCTTGGAGTGAAGGTGATTTTTTTGGCGACCTTACATCCGCTGATGGTGGAGGTTGGGTCACAGTTGCGGTTTGTGGCTTTTCTGGCTAGTCGGCATATTTTGTTTATTATTATTGTTGTCAACACCGAGAAAACAGACTAAACTGTGTTACATGCCGAAATTCGGCATTTAAACATTTCTATAAGTTCCTAATTTGTAAGTGATTTCGCGCCAATAATTTTAAAAAACTTGTGCGTGCATTTCCGTCCTTTTAGATAGTTGCGTTTGCGCAGCCGCGGTGTGAGCAGGAAGTGTAGTGTTTTCCGTCACGTTAGGACTAGTCTGCCATACGTCGAACTGAGTGGTTTATCTTTGTGCCGTTATCTTGTCTTCTCTTTTTCAGGTAATGTAGGTTCCCTGCCTTATACCAATTCTCGTTCCTTTTACCTGGGTATTCCTGTCGTATCGCTACACAAGAAGAGAAGACAAATTTGAATCTGGTTCTACAAGGGGGCCCAAAGGGATGACCCACGTTGGGCGCCACTGTTATAGCCCGCAACTATCTAAAGGGACGGAAATGCACGCACAAGTCTTTTAAAATTATTGGCGCAAAATCACTTACAAATTAGGAACTTATAGAAATGTTTAAATGGCGAATTTCGGCATGTAACAACTACCTACCTTGAGGCCTTTACCAAGCAAATCACATAGACCGCATGCGCGGAGATAGATTCTCCTCCTCGGTCTCTGTAATCATCCCAAAAACCCTACTCTCACGTGTGATGCATACAGATAAGACAAACACTCGCCCAAACCAGACAGACTGCAAAAACCCAGACGAATCAATGACTCGAACGCAATCATCAACATGACCCAAAGGTACACCCTAACCACACATCATAGCATCCAGAAAATTTAACCCCTTCATCTCCCATAGGTACCTTGACTATTTTCCAAGGCTTATTGGGGTTGTGTTTCAAGAACAGTGCGATTCAGGAATCTGACAAGCCGCAATCGCAAGAAACCCAGTACCAGTTGTCACCTGTATGAAAATTGCTAACGAACTTATAAATTTTTAGGTTATTGCGTTATTTAGTGTTTGGAACCGATATCGTAGCAACACACGTCCTTGATTTCTAGCGCAACACATTATATAACCCTTTCTACCCTTTAGCTTCTGCTGCTACGGGTAGTTGAAAGACGATCTCTTAACCCTTAACCCTTTGTAAGTATTTACGCGCTATTTTGTTGAATTTGCCCTGTTTATTATTCAAGGCATACATTAAGCTAATTTTTTCATCGAGTTGGCGCACAAGAACGTCATTCAACCTGAAACGCACCCTACTTGTACGATTACCTTTTCTTAAAACGATTGCTTTGTGATTGACTAGCTCCGATTTAGAAGCGTTTGTTTTTGCATTAATTGTACACGTGCATTGTTTATTTTAAAACCAACATTAGGTTTTATTTCAAATCAGGAACTATAGTTTGTAGACATTTTTCTGTGAGGATGGAGTTTCTCTGTCTAACATGCCGTTTCTTAGGCGAATCGTGTATGACGACCACGCATACCCTACTCATACAATGAGTTTTTGTTTAAACCAATTAGTTTTTATGAAGATTTTGTTTTATCCCCGATTCAGAATAAATTTTTAGGTGTTTGTAGGGTTATGAAAGCAAAGTTTATTAGTTGTGCAATCTTTAACCAGCCGAACATTTTTGAATTCTAACCTGCGAACTTAAATCGTATTAATTCCAATGGAATTTGTTATCATAGGATCTACCTACGTCACAGGTTTCTCTATGTTTAATAAAAAAAAATAGTTGGATCGTGTTTACGATGCTAGCTTTCCAAGAAAAGTACAGGTTAGCGATCTGTCAAGGTGCAATTGCGATTGGAAAAGACTAATATGCCATGCTCTATACAAATTACAATGATCTATGACGACCAGAAATACCCTACTTACAAGATAAACTCTCCTTAACAAGTTGTTTTTTTAATGGAATTTCTGTTCTAGCTCCGATGCAGAATTCTTTAGGTGTTTGTGAGATTGTGAGAGCAGAATTTTGTATATATAGCGCCTTTTTGAAGATTTCTGATCAAAATCTGGCTTAAAACGAAAGTGGTCAAACGCAAAGGATGTTGGTTACGCCAGTGAAGATAAAGATGTTGCAGCCGTGCATTTATATTTCCAATACTCCGCCAGAAGGTACTACATTGGCCAGGAGGCGAGTTTTTTGTTGCCTAGAAATTTAGAATTTTGCCGAACCCTTGCCATTCCAGGCAAGGTAGGGATCTTTAACGTGCGTGACAACACTCACACACGGGACCTCCATTTAACCTCTCATCCGAACGAAAGCGTAATTTTTGTGAAAAATGCTCACCTGTCATTTTTCAAGCAGTCGGCCGTGTCGAGATTTGAACTCAGAACTTTTGGGATCCGTAGTTTTACGCTTACTACATTGATCCACGGCGACGCCTAGATGTTGCAGCCGCTGAAGGAGAGAAACCATTGCTTTTGCCAAGAGCGTAGAATGGAGGATTGTATATCGGATTTGATTTGCGTTTTTGGAGGGTGCTGTACTCGTTCTATCTGCTTGAGCTTGAGGTTACGATTTTGGTTGACAGGTGGAAAAAATTTGCTAGTGTTAGAATCAAAAAGTGGCTACACGGGAAGGCGGTGGAAATAGTTCTGTACGCTCTTAAGATGTTGATGTTAAGCAAGCGTCTGGGTAATTTTAAAGTTAAGAAAGCCACGAATTAACGGCGTATCAGACCATGAGTAAGTGATAAACCTGGGGGTGGCTTTGGAGAGTGCGCGAATTTTCACACGTACCTAGTGGATGTTATAAAGAATGATTTAGTTTTGGAGTGTAGTTTTTGAGGTAGGAGTTGGTGTATCAAGGGATACGCCTAGGTATGTGTCAAGCATGTAGACTTTAAGCTGAAGTGGATGTCCAGGAAGCATTTACGGGGATTAGTTTGGTTTTGGTGGGAGAAATGGGATATTTTTTTGGGAATGAATAAAACTCTGAGTTCATTAGCAAGACGGCGTCGGATTTGAAAATGTGCGGGAATTATCTTGAAGCAGGAAAGATCAGAGGTTTGACGTGTGATATTTAGATCTAAAAGAGGATTGATTGAAGGTTCCAAAGGATAGGAGATGGCGCGATCCTTGGGAGTAACTTTGGAGCACTTGTTTGCTGAAAACGAGAAAGTTGAACAATAGTGTGGCTGAACGAGAGGCACATTTTTATTTAAAAAAAAGGTCGGATTGGAAGTTGGTGAGTTTCAGCTGGTTGGGCCACCAAAGGATGTCTAACGCTGACGTACCTATAAGGAGGATTGACAACTTGAAATGATGGAGTGGATGGTGTTTTCTCGGAAAAGAGAGAATTAAGTTCAATGTGGGAATTTAGTGTAATAAGCATGACTTGTACGCGTAAGGACAATGCGTCTGGAAGGCATAATATCCTCTGGAGGTTTATTGATTACTTTTTGAATTCTGTTGGAAGAAGCTCCTGCTACTAGGAACTTCTGGAAAAGCAAATGTGTTGGTTGTTGCACAAGGGGTCACGATTTTTAGAAAATGGAATTTGTTATAGGCTTTGTGTGGAGTGAGTTCTGATACTAAATAGTCAAGAAAGTCTAGATCGAGATGGTATCTCGTTCGGTCTCTGACAGCCTAAGATAATTTGAATTAGTTGTTGTTCTACTACAGGGAGATGGAGCTGGAATTGCGGTATCTAGTTAGGTGGTCAGTGTGTTTTAGAAAGTAGAGAGAGGAATGCGCGTTTGTGGAAGTTTTGCAAGTTTTCTATAGTTGGTCGTAGGTTGTCTATCGCCCCTGGATTAGTTAAAGGTAGTGCCATTTCGTAACATTTGTTATCAAGTTTTTGGAGCGCCGTCTGTCAGTTGTGTGAGGAACAGGTTGTGCATAGCGTTAGGTCTGTGTTGATTCTTCGATCGCTTTGAAGTCAATGTCAAGTTTGCGATGGTAAGTTCGAGTGTACACCACATCAGAATTCGTGGGATGAGTTTTGGGGCTGCGGTGAGAATGGTGTGTACTACGAAGCTAACTATGGAGCGAGGGTCGCTGTCAGCCCAAGTTTCAGTTGGGTAAGTTAGTCTTACTTTAGCTAGGGTCTCTAGATTGATAGGGAGTTAGCTTTTTGGATATTGAAAAATAGTGTCTTCGGGCTTTCGGCGGAAGATTAAGAATAATGTCAAAGATTATGGGGTTATTTTCGTTAGTCTGCAGGATGTTGGATACTACCTAGGAGGCAGTTGGGGTGGTTAGTGTTAGATGTTGGAGTTATAATTTTGAGATTCCAAGGTGGAAATAAGCGAGAGTGGGTTTTGGTTGTGGAGATGGTGGTAGTGAATCAGTCTTCCAGTATGGCTCCGTTGTACCACAGTATAAACCTTGCGTCCACGTCAGTTTCTCGCCTGTTTGTGTTAGCACGTTGTCCAGGTGGTGTAAACGTGTACTAACAGTTGTGCTATTTTCGAAGGACAACGACACTGCACACCTAGTACCAGATTTCTACTGAAATTCAACTACCATTGTTTGTAAAGTTGAGGGAGAGGCGAGGTAGGATAATTTAACGAGGTGTCATGGATAATATTGACTAAGGTAAACTTATGGTCGGGTGGGTTAGGACGTTGGGTTTTAGAATTCAAATTTTGCTTTGGATTAAGTCGAATTATTGTACATAGACATTGCAGCGGCAATAGACTTGAAGTATTTGTTAGTTGTCCGTAAGCGTTGGAGGTTTATTTGAATGGGGCTTAATTTAGTATGAGAATGGGGCGGGATCAGCATCCGTGTATGTGTAGCCATATACCGTGGTTTATTTTGGTCACGTAGGTAAATTGTTTACAAACAGGACACTCGAGGCTGGTAACGTGAGACCTGGGGGGCGATTACTTATGCAACAGTTGGTGCAATAGGGAGGAGCAATCTTTGGATAGGTGGGATCTGGTACAACAACACAGACTGTGGACAGCAACAAGATTTGGTCAAATAACCGAAGTATCTGGTTCCTGCAACAAGGTCTCCAATACGGTAAGATTTGTATTCGATGTAGAGTGGGTGTAAGACGTGAGAAGATCTCTAAGTTTGGGAGAAACGTTTGGAAAATCGGTGAGGTCTGTTATGGAGAAACCGAGGAAAATGAACATTCCTGATTTGAACGTTTTCTTCAGGGATGAGGAGGTGAAATGAGTTTTTATGGAATATATAGGTGACGGCGTCCGTGGAGGGTCTTTATCAAAATTAAATACTATCAGTTTGGGTTGCTTAGGTTTAGGTAAATGGAAACCACAGGAATGTTGAGTGAATGAGGATGTCAGCAGGTTGATTTTCACGGATGGCGACGCCGGTTTTAGCGAGAATGAGTTGTGTACGTTCAAGTTGGGAAGTGAAAGACGGAGGTTTGTTTTAATAACCTTTAGGGGTTCTAAGGGCGTGACTTCTGTTAAGGTAGGTTTAAAGTAGTGAGTGTGGCGTATCTGTACGGTTGTGGTGGTGTTGTGGGTACGTAGAAATTATTGACGTGGCAGCTTATAAGTCGGCGTTTAGATATTTCTCTACTGTTATATGGCGGCGTATGCATAAGCGAAATGTTCAACAACTGCATTATCGATGATGACTTTTTTTTCATATTTGCAACATGAAGTTTGCACTGCAGACATCGATTTTGTTTCAATTTTTGAAAACGCCCCCTAATTTTGAATTATATATGACTTACCTTGTTCAGACAGGGTGGTTGCGTTTCGAGGGATTCAAGCTTGCAAAAAATGATCCCAAACGAAGAGTTTGGGGTGGAGATGATTTTTTTGGCGAGCAAGGTAGTGGACCAAGGTTTGTGGCTTTTCAGGCCAGACGTCCAGAACTGATATCGCAGCAACACACGTCCTTGATTTCTACCGCAACCCTTTCTACCCTTTAGCTTCTGCTGCTACGGGTAGTTGAAAGACGATCTCTTAACCCTTAACTCTTTGTAATTATTTACACGCTGTTTTGTTGAATTTGCCCTGTTTATTATTCAAAGCATACATTAAGCTAATTTTTTCTTCGAGTTGGCGCACAAAAACGTCATTCAACCTGATACGCACGCTTGTGTTTAAAAAATTAATTATGATAAGAGCAAGACTTTTTAATGCTCATGTATTTGCCCAATCTATTCGCGCTGTAGCGTCACAAACTTCATAAACTTAAAACGTGAAGATTAAATTTACACTTATTCCAATTAACCACATTAACCTAATTACCCCTTGTTTGTTTTACAACCCTCCCTGTTAATCTCTAACACCGACACTAATTAACCTCAAATTTAGTAAAAAGAGTCAGTTGTTTAATAAATTCACTTCGTAATGCTCGTGCTATTGCTTTTTCTTAGAAGTGTAATGGGAAACGGGCATTGTTTACCCGGTGAAAACGGAATCAAACCCTGCTTGCGTAAATGTTGCCCTGACGGTTTTTCTCTGACAAACAACGCGTCGTGTACATTCACAAAAACGTCATCGTATTCGATCGATATTTACAGAGGTTTCAATTTTATTCAAAACGTTTCCAACAGTTATTTTAATTTTGTTTATGATTTAAGTTGCCCAGGTTATCCCTACTTTTTAACGCCTGCCAATTACGCGAAATATGAGTTTTACCTCCAGGAAAATGGCGAGCTGTACCTACCGCAAACCGAGTTCGAAATACTGAAACCTTGGCAATATTGCCTGGATGCTTTGGTGGATGAAGCGAGCGTTGCTGATTCCTTTGGCGTGTTTGTCTGCGTGCGCCAGATAAATGGCCGCGATTACTTGAGGTTTTCTGGTAAGTTTATGCCAAATTTGTTTAAGCAGGGCCTAAATTGGTGGGGATGAATATGGGAGGGTTACGTATTCTAGCTATGGACGTCCTAAGCAATTGCATTGCCAACTTGAAGATACTTTGAATGTGTTTGTATTAAAATTCTACCACTTCATTGTTTTTGCTTGGAGTTGTTTTCAAGTTATCCAATCCAGCTCTGCTTTTCTTATAATTAGCTTCTGAGTTCCTGTTTTTAGCATCAGCCGATCACCTGCGCTTAGAACAACGCGCGGCAGGAGACTTTTGTGTTTATTTAACAAAACTTTCGTTAAATCACGGCTAAGCTAATAACTTAGATACGCTGTTTATGTATGGGATGCAGCGTCTAATTATTAACTAACGTAATATTTGAGATTTTTTTCCTGTAAGTAAGGTGCAGCCGTACAGAAAAGAAGAACAGGGGATAAGAACCATTTAAAATTTGCGCGGATACCATTTTATGAAGAATTGCGAGAGATCTAACTGCGATTATTCTCTACACTAAATGGGTATTAATCCGGGTTTAGGAATGAATATCGCATATTTATGTACCGCAACAGGAGGCGCAACAGTTGAGTTAGTTATAAAAGAGGGACGTGGTATTAGTCTAACAAGTGTGGCGTTCTAGAACGACCATGCAAACCCTACTTATGCTAGCCCTTTTCGTAAATTAATTAGTTTTTGATGGACTTTTTATTCAAACTCCGCTGTAGAAAATCTTATGTGTTTATAAGGTCACGGAACAAACGTCTACTGATTGTTGCATCCTTGTGCACATTTTTAATAGGGAAAAGCGTGTGTTTCTGTATCTAAGCCCTGGATGTACTGCAATATCAATTCCAATGGGATTTAACCCACCACCTAATACAAAATAAGGAAGAAGTCTTTGCCTAACAGGTGACGTGTTCTAGAACGACCACGCATACCCTACTCATGCAATCACCTTCTCGTAAATTAAATAGATTTTAATAGAATTTTTAGTCTAGCTTCGCTGCAGAATAATTTTCTTATGCGTTTATGAGATTGCGGGACCTTTGTTTTTTAATTATCTCGTCGTTGAGTAGATCTTCAATAAAGAAACGCGTTCATTTCTATACCTAAACTCGAAATACAATGGGATTCAATTCACCATCTAATTCAAAATAAGGACGAAGATTTTGTCTAACATGTTAGGCTTTCTAGAAAGACCACGCATGCCCAACTTGAGCTATCGCCTTTTCGTAAATTAATTAGATTTTAAAGGAGTTTTAATTCTAGTTCCGCTCTAGATTAATTTTCTTACGAATATGTGAGGTCGCGAACCAAAGTTTACTATTTATCACGTCTTTCAGTAGATTTTTAATTTTGTCTAAACTGGTCTAAACTCTGAAACTTTCAAAATTTTGATTCTGTTTAAAGGAAAAAGCTTTTGTCTAAACTGATCTGAATTTTAAGCTTTTGAAATTTTTCTTTTCTCTAAAGGAGAAAGTTTTGTCTAAACTGGTCTAATCTTTGAAACTTTCAAAATTTTGCTTTTGCTTTAAGGAGAAAGTTTTTGTCTAAACTGATTTGAATTTTAAGCTTTCGAAATTTTTCTTTTGTTTAAAGGAAAAAGTTTTGACTAAACTGCTATACATTTTTGAAGCTTTCGAAATCTTCCTTTTGTCTAAACTTTTCTTAATTTTGAAACTTTCAAAAATTTTCTTTTGTTCAAATAGATATGGTTTTATCTAAATTGACCTACATTTTGAAGCGTTCGATGTTTTTCTTTCCGCTAAAGGAGAAGCTTTTGTCTAAACTGGTCTAAATACTGAAGCTTTTAAAAATTTTCTTTTGCTTAAAGGAGAAAGTTTTGTTTAAACCGGTCTATATTTTGAAACTTTTGAAAATTTTATTTTGTTTAATCGGAGAAGGTTTAAGCTGGTCTAAAGTTTAAAACTTAAAATTATTCTTTTCTCTAAAGAAAAAAGTTTTGTCTAAACTGGTTGGTATAAATGTTGAAACTTTTCAAAATTTTTCTTTTATCTAAACTGGTCTCAATTTTGAATCTTTCAAATTTCTTTTGTTCAAAAGAAAAAGTTTTGTCTAAACTACTCTTAATTCTGAGTATATCAAAAATTCTTTTGTTTAAAAGCGAAAGTTTCGCCTAAACTGGCCTAAAATGTAAGCGTTCGAAATTTTTCTTTTATTTAAAGGAGAAGGTTTTGTCTAAACTAATCTAAATTTTGAAGCTTTTGAAATTTTCCTTTTGCTTAAAGGAGAAAGTTTTTGTCTAAACAGATCTGAATTTTAAGCTTTCAAAATTTATCTTTTGTTTAAAAGAAAAGGTTTTGTCTAAACAGTTTTGTTTGAAACTTTGAAAATTCTGCTTTTTTTTAAAGAGAAAGTTTTTGTCTAAACAGATCTAAATTTCAAGCTTTCGAAATTTTTCATTTGTTTAAAGAAAAAAGTTTTGTCTAAACTGATCTATATTTTGCAACCTTCGAAATTTCCTCTTTGTCTAAACTTTTCTAAATTTTAAAGCTTTCGAAAATTTTCTTTTGTTTAATCGGAGTATGTTCTATCTAAGCTGGTCTAAATTTTAAATCTTTTGATTTTTTTTTTGTTTAAAAGAGAAAGTTTTGTCTATACTACTGTTAATTCTGAATATATCAAAAATTCTTTTGTTTAAAGGCGAAAGTTTCGCCTAAACTGGCCTAAAATGTAAGCGTGTAAAATTTTTCTTTTATTTAAAGGAGAACGATTTGTCTAAACTAGTCTAAATTTTGATGCTTTCGAATTTTTCCTTTTGCTTAAAGGAGTATGTTTTGTCTAAACAGATGTGAATTTTAAGCTTTCAAAATTTATCGTTTGTTTAAAAGAAAATGTTTTGTCTAAACAGTTTTGTCTGAAAACTTTCAAAATTTTGCTTTTTTTTAAAAGAAAGTTTTTGTCTAAACTGATCTAAATTTTAATCTTTCGAAATTTTTCATTTGTTTAAAGGAAAAAGTTTTGTCTAAACTGATCTATATTTTGCAAACCTTCGAAATTTCCTCTTTGTCTAAACTTTTCTAAATTTTGAAGCTTTCGAAATTTTTCTTTTGTTTAATCGGAGTATGTTCTATCTAAGTTGGTCTAAATTTTAAATCTTTTGATCTTTTTATTTAAAAAAGAAAGTTTTGTCTAAACTGGTCTAAACTCTGAAACCTTTATAATTTTGCTTTTGCTTAAAGGAGAAAGTTTTGTCTAAACTGGTCTGAATTTTAAGTTTTCGAAAGATATCTTTTGTTTAAAGGAAAAAATTTTATAAAACGGTCTATATTTTAAAACTTTCAAAATTTCCTTTTTGTCTGAACTTTCTAAATTTTGGAGCGTTGAAGGTTCTCTTTTATTTAATCGAAGAAGGCTTTATCAAAAATGGTCTAAATTTTTAAGCTTTTAAAATTTTTCTTTCCTCTAAAGGAGAAAGTTTTGTCTAAACGGGTCTAAACTTTGAAACTTTTAAAATTTTCCTTTTGCTTAAAGGAGAAAGTTTTTGTCTAAACTGGTCAGAATTTTATTAAAATTTATCTTTTGTTTAAAGGAAAAAAATTTGTCTAAACTGATCTATATTTTGCAACCTTCGAAATTTCCCCTTTGTCTAAGCTTTTCTAAATTTTGAAGCTTTCGAAAATTTTCTTTTGTTTAATCGGAGTAGGTTCTATCTAAGCTGGTCTAAATTTTAAATCTTTTGAAATTTTTCTTTTATTTAAAAGAGAAAGTTTTGTCTAAACTGGTCTAAACTCTGTAACCTTTAAAATTTTACTTTTGCTTAAAGGAGAAAGTTTTGTTTAAACTGGTCTGAATTTTAAGTTTTCGAAGGTTATCTTTCGTTTAAAGAAAAATTTTTTATAAAACGGTCTATATCTTGAAACATTCAAAATTTTAAAGCTTTCGAAAATTTGCTTTTTGTTTAATCGTAGAAGGTTTTATATTTAAATTGTTTAAACTGGTCTAAATGTTAAAGCTTTCAAAATTTTTGTTTTGCTTAAACGAGAAAATTTTGTCTAAACTGGTCAGCATTTTAAATTTTCGAAATTTATTTTTTGTTTAAAGGAAAAAGTTTTGTCTAACTGGTCTATAATTTGAAACTTTCGAAATTTCTTTTTTGTCTAAACTTATGTAAATTTTAAAGCTTTTGAACATTTTTTTTTGTTTAATCGGAGAAAGTTTTATCTAAACTAGTATAAATTTCAAAGATTCTGAAATTGTTTTTTCTCTATAGCAGAAAGCTTTGTCTAAACAGGTCTAAATTTTGAAGCTTTCAAAATTTTTCTTTTCTCTAAAGTAGAAAGTTTTGTCTAAACAGGTATAAGTTTAGATGCTGAAATTTTTCTTTTGTTTAAACTGGTCTCAACTTTGAAGCTTTCAAATTTCTTTCTTTTAATGGAGAAAGTTTTGTCTAAACTTTTAAATTTTGAAGTTTTGTCTAAAGTCTTACAGATTTGTGGTCTAAATATATTGTTTCTTACGATTTTTCTAAAAATGTCCAAGAACATCGCCTGCTGAAGGATTTGGTTGTTCTAAAAGTTTTTCTAACATAAAACAAAAGCAAACGCTAAACGCTAATCTAAAATTTTGATATTCAACATCGGTTTTACATACCTTGGAGTTTTTTTTTATTTCAGGGTGCGGTGACCACAAAGAGTTTCAGATATATGACATGTCAAGTGAGATATGGAAGCGAACGTGAAAGTTATACTAGTCTTGGGGGATTATTATTCACAGTTGAATTTTTTTCGTCGTGCGCGTGCTTTTAAAAGCAATTTTAAAATTGATTCGTACTGGTTAAGTAAACCTACCTGTGACCTTTGCTGAAGCTGGGAAGGAAAGTGCAGAAGGTTGAGGTGTGGGATGCCTTTTGAGGAAGATCATTTTGGTTTTAGTGGAGAAAATCGGTTGTCTGTATAGGGGTGAGTAAGGCTTTAGAGTTTATTAGTAAGGCGGCGACGGATTTGAAGATGCGCGGCAATTACCTCAAATCAGGAAAGATAGGAGGTTAGCGTGGGATGTTTAGGTTTAAAAACGGAGAGATTGACTAGTTCCAAAGGGTTGGAGAGATAGGTGCGATCCTTAGGGGAAGCTTTGGGTCATTAGTTTACTAAACGCGTCGTAGTTGAGCAATAGTGTGGCTGAACGGACGATGGGATACTATTTTATTAAAAGGAAGAGATCGGATTTGAATTTGGCGAGTTTGAGCTGCTTGGGCCACCAAAAGAAGTCGAATTGGGACCTGAAATCTATGAAAAAGGCGTAATAGAGAAAGGATTTACAAGTGGAGATGCGGGAGCAAATGCTGTTCTTGACGCTATGACCGTTTTGGTTCTCAGAAAGAAGGAGATTAAGTTCCAAGTAGGAATTTTGTTTAATAAGCATTACCTGTACGAGGAGCTAGCTAAAGGTAGGCATAAGGACGATAGGACTGTAGGGTATATGATCCTCTAAAAGCATGTTGGGTCTGAGGATAAGGAAGATGAGTTAGAAAACGTTCCTATTGCTAAGCACATCTGGAAGGGCTGATGGGAAGGTTGTGGACTAGCCAGGATTTTTAGGTAATAAACTGTGTTATGAGCGAAGTGTGAATTGAGTTCTGATACTGAGAAGTCAAGGAGGCCTAGATCGAGGTCTGTATCTTTTTAGGTGTCTGGGTAAGGGAATTTTCAGTTAGCTGTTGTTCTAACGTAGGAAAGTGAAGATCGGATCGCGACATCTAGATAGTTATCTAGAAATGGCATCCCACACGAATCTAGCGGTGAAACGTCAAATTGTTAAAAAGAAATGGTTGTGAAATTGGAAATTTGGAATGAATATCGCGTGTTTATGTATCGCAATAAATACTAAGGTCACATATTTTTTTTTGTACAAAGCATAGCATTAGGAAGGGGTTTCTCTCTAACAAGCCGCACCGTCTGCGAGGTCTTAGACAACCAAGCACAACCTACTTATCTTAAGCTGAGTGGTCACATATTTTTTTAGTACAGCGCTCGCCATAAGGAAAGGAATGTTTTGTCTAAACTGGTCTGAATTTTAAGCTTTCAAAATTTATCTTTTGTTTAAAGGAAAAAGTTTTGTCTAAACTGGTTTATATTTTGAAATTTTTCAAAATTTTCCTTTTATTTAAACTTTTCTAAATTTTAAAGCTTTTAAAAACTTTTTTTTGTTGAATTGGAGAAGCTTTTATCTAAAGTGGTTTAAATTTTAGAGCTTTCAAAATTTTTCTTTTATTTAAAAGAGAAGGTTTTGTCTAAACTGGTCTGAATTTTAAGCTTTCGAAATTTTTCTTTTGTTTAAAGAAATAAGTTTTGTCTAAACTGGTCTATATTTTGAAACTTTCGAATTTTCCTTTTGTCTAAACTTTTCTAAATTTTGAAGCTTTCGAAAATTTTCTTTTGTTTGATGGTTTGAAGGTTTTATCTAAGCTGGTCTAAAATTTAAAACCTTTGAAATTTTCCTTCTATTTAAAACAATAGTTTTGTTTAAACTGGTCTAAACTCTGAAACTTTAAAAATTTTGCTTTTTCTTGGAGGAGAAAGTTTTTGTCTAAACTGGTATTTTAAGCTTTCGAAATTTTTCTTTTGTTTAATTTAAGAACGTTTTATTTAAGATGGTCTAAATTTTAAAGCTTTAAATTTTTCTTTTATTTAAAAGAGAAAGTTTTGTCTAAACTAGTCTAAACTCTAAAACTTTCCAAATTTTTCTTTTGTTTAAAGAAATAAGTTTTGTCTAAACTGGTCTTTATTTTGAAATTTTCGAATTTTGCCTTTTGTCTAAACTTTTCTAAATTTTGAAGCTTTAGAAAGTTTTCTTTTGTTTAATCGGAGAAGGTTTTATCTAAGCTGGTCTAAATTTTAAAACTTTGAAAATTTTTTTTTATTTAAAGGAGAAAGTTTTGTCTAAACTAGTCTGAACTCTAAAACTTTCCAAATTTTGCTTTTGCTCAAAGTAAAAAGTTTTTGTCTAAACTGGTCTAAATTTTAAGCTTTCGTAATTTTTCTTTTGTTTAAAGAAAAAAGTTTTGTCTAAACTGGTATATATTTTTAAACTTCCGAAATTCTCTTTTTGTCTAAACTCTTTTAAATTTTTAAGCTTTCGAAAATTATCTTTTGTTTAATTGGAGAAGGTTCTATCTAAGTTGCTCTAAATTTTAAAATTTTTGAAATTTTCCTTTTATTTAAAGGAGAAAGTTCTGTCTAATCTGGTCTGAACTCTGAAAGTTTCAAAATTTTGCTTTTGCTTAAAGCAGAAAGTTTTTGTCTAAACTGGTATGAATTTTAAGTTTTCGTAATTTTTCTTTTGTTTAAAGGAATAGTTTTTGGCTAAACTAATCTATATTTTGAAAATTCCGAAATTTCTCATTTGTCTAAATTTTTTTAAATTTTGAAGCTTTCAAAACTTTTTTTTGTTTAATCGAAGAAGGTTTTATCTAAGCTGGTCTGAATTTTAAAACTTTAAATTTTTCTTTTATTTAAAGGAGAAAGTTTGTCTAAACTAGTTTAAACTTTAAAACTTTCCAAATTTTGCTTTTGCTCGTAGAAGAAAGTTTTTGGCTAAGCTGGTCTGAATTTTAAGCTTTTGAAATTTTTCTTTTGTTTAAAGAAATAAGTTTTGTCTAAAGTGGTCTATATTTTAAAACTTTGAAAATTTTCTTCTATTTAAAGGAGAAAGTTTGGTTTAAACTAGTTTAAACTCTAAAACTTTCCAAATTTTGCTTTTGCTCAAAGGAAAAAGTTTTTGTCTAAACTGGTCTATTTTTTGAAATTTTTCGAAATTTCCTTTTGTCTTAACTTTTCTAAATTTTGAAGCTTTCGAAAACTATTTTTTGTTTATTCGGAGAAGCTTTTATCTAAAGTGGTTTAAATTTTATTTAAAGGAAAAAGTTTTGTCTAAACTGGTCTGAATTTTAAGCTTTCGAAATTTATCTTTTGTTTAAAGGAAAAAGTTTTGTTTAAACTGGTCTATACTTTCAAACTTTCAAAATTTTCCTTTTCTAAATTTTAAAGCTTTCCAAAATTTTCTTTTGTTTAATCGGAGAAAGTTTTATGTAAACTGGACTAAATTTTAAAGCTTTAGAAATTTTTTTTTTCTCTAAAGGAAAAAGTTTTGTCTAAACTGGTCTAAACTTTGAAAGTTTGCAAATTTTTTCTTTTGCTTAAAGGAGAAAGTTTTGTCTAAAATGGTCTGAATTTTAAGTTTTCGGAATTTATTTTTTGTTTAAAGGAAACTGGTCTAAACTTTGAAACTTTCCAAATATTTTCTTTTGCTTAAAGGAGAGAGTTTTGTCTAAACTGGCCTGAATTTTAAGCTTTCGAAATTTATCTTTTGTTTAAAGGAAAAAGTTTTGTCTAAACTGGTCTATATTTTGAAACTTTTGAAATTTTCCTTTTGTCTAAACTTTTCTAAATTTTGAAGCTTTCCAAAATTTTCTTTTGTTTAATCGGAGAAAGTTTTATCTAAACTGGACTAAATTATGAAGCGTTAGAAATTTTTCTTTTCTCTAAAGGAAAAAGTTTTGTCTAAACTGGTGTAAACTTTGAAACTTTCCAAATTTTTTCTTTTGCTTAAAGGAGAAAGTTTTGTCTAAACTGGTCTAAATTTTAAGTTTTTGAAATTTATTTTTTGTGTAAAGGTAGGCATAAGTACGATGAAACTGTAGGGTTTATGATCCTCTGAAGGCTTGGGTTTGAGAATAAGGGAGATGGATGCTGCTTTGAATGGGTTAGGAAAGGTTCATGTTGCTAAGCACATCTGGAAAAGCTGATGGAAAGGTTGTTGGACCAGGGGATAGGATTTTTAGGTAATAAAGTTTGTTATGGGCTTAGTCTGAATTGATACTAAGAAGTCGAGGAGGTCTAGATCGAGGTCAGTATTTTGTTCGGAGTCTAGATAAAAGAATCTTTAGTCAACTGTTGTTCTATTGTAAGGAGGTAAAGATGGGATGGCGGTGTCTAGATAGGTGGTCAGTTTATATTAGAAAGTAGATACGTTCGAAATGGAGGGATGTTCGTTTGTGGAGGTCCTGCAAGTTTTCTATTGGTTTTAGGGTGTGTATCGGCCCTGGATTAGTTTAAGGTAGTGCAATTTTCTAACATATATTATCAGGTCTTTGGAGCGCCGTCTGTCAGTTGTGTAAATGAGGTACAGGTTTGTGCGTTAGCATTGGGTCTGTGTTAGTTCTTTGGGCTCTTTGTAGTATGTGTCGAAATTGTGATGGTACGTTCGTGGGTTTACTACAGCGTGACTCGTGGGATGGAATTTGAGGTTGCAGTAAAGATGGTTTGTACTGTGGTGCTGGCAAGGGAACGAGTCGTTATTATCCTAGGTTTTAGCGGTAAAAGTTGAACTAAGCTGGGCTAGGGTTTCTAGACTAAGGTGGAAATTAATTTTTGCAACATGAAGTTTGCACTGCAGTGACTGATTTTGTTTCAATTTTCAGAAACAAACTCCCTAGTTTTGAACTATATTTGACATACCTTGTTCAGAACGGGTGGTCATGAAATGGCTACTGACTTTTCCTTTTTTTCTCTTAAGCGTTTCGAGAAATTCAAGCTGATGGAAGTTGATCTCAAATGAGGATTTTGAGGTAGAGGTGACTGCTTCGTTTTTGGCGACTTTACCAATAAGGTTAGTGTACTCACTGATGGTAGAGGTTCGGTCACGTTTGGGATTGTTGACTTTTCTTTGTCAGACGGCATAATTTGTTTATCTCTATTTTTGTTAACACACAAAAGGTATACTGGACCGCCTTACCTTGAAACCTGACCAAGCAAATCACATCAACCACATATGCGGACCTAGATCCTTACCTCAACCTCTGTAACCATCCCCAAAAAACTCTACTTGCACAAGCAACGCATACAGACGAGAGAAACACTCGCCCACACCAGATAGATTGCAAAGAGCCTGACCCGAACGTAATCATAAACATGACCCAAACATCCCCAAAAACTTACCTCCATCTGTCATAGGTACATTGAATACTTTACAAGGCTAATTGGTGTTGTGTTTCAAGGACGGTGCGATCCAGAAATCGCAACGAAACTAATACTAGTTGCCATCTGTATGAAAATTGCTAACGAACCAATAAATTCTAAAGGTTTTGCTTGATTTTTTGTTTAGAACCAATATCTCCCGCATGATAGCTCTCGTCGTTTTGTCGGAGCACATAGTCAATTGTTCGCACTGTTACTCTGAAATGGCCTCCGACTCAAATCTAGCGGTGAAGCGTCAAATTGTTAAAAAGGAATGGTTGTGAAGTTGGAAATTGGGAATGAATATCGCGTGTTTATGTATCGCAAGTGCACATAATTTCTTTTTAACATAGCATAGCATAAGGAAAGGGTTTCTCGGTGTAACAAACCGCACTGTCTGCGAGGTCTAAGTACAACCACGCACAATCTACTCATCTTAAACTTATTGGTAACATAATATTTTTTAGTACGAAACGCGGCATAATGAAAGGCCTTTCTGCCGAGCAAGCCACACGTGTGCCAACTCTAAGACAACTTACTTATCTTAAGCCGATTGGTCACAGCGCTCGGCATAAGGAAGGAGTTTCTCTGTCTAACAAGCAGCGCCTTATGGGAAGTCTAAGACAACCACGAACACCCTACTCATCTTAAACTGTTAGCTTTTAATGGACTTTCTGATACGGAACAATATTTTTTAGATGTTTATAAAGATACAGGAAGTGAACTCTACCAAATGTGCCGACCTTTTAATAGATGTTCAACCCTTTGAAATCTTGTAAGTGTATGAATACCAATTCCTGTGGGATTTTCTCCACTGTTTAATTCATCAACGTCAATGTTTTTCCGCGTGTAGTTGTGCATAGGAGAAATAATACTTTATCATGAGGAATAGGTTGGATGGGAAGTTTGCCAGTTTGAGTCGATTGAGTATATTGGGCTACCAAATGCGATTTAATGCGGAGTGGAAGTCTAGGGAGGTGCGATAGCGTACTAAATTAGGTTACTTGTGATTTTTCAATGCTCCACCCGAAGGTACTACACTGGCCAGGAAGCAAATTTTTTACCTAAAAAATTAGAATTTTGCGGAACCCTTGCCAATCCAGACAAGGTAGGGATCTTTAACATGCGTGACACCAGTCACACACGTCATCTCGATTTTCCCTCTCATCCGAACAAGGGTGTATTTTGTGAAAAATGCTCGCCTAACATTTTTCAAGCGGACCGTGTCGGGATTCGTACCCGGGACCTTGGGCGTAGTAGTCACACGCATACCAACTACTCCACGGAGCCGCCCGGTAAATTGTACCGCCGAAATATGGGAATGTATGCTTCCTTTGGTGCCCTGTTGTGAGCAAAAACCATGTGGTAAAACAAGTAAATGGTGTTAGAGGATAATCAGCTCAAGGAGTATGCCTAACGTTGGAAGCAGGATTGTGGGTCTGTAGAGGTTTGTTAAGCTTAAGGATGAGAATAATTGAGGCTATTCTTAAAGGATATGCATTTTTTGAAAGGAAATGGGCCGATTTTCGTATTACACACCAGAACTTTTGAAGAGGTAAGGAAGAGGCAGGGACTAGAGGCGTTCTTTGAGTTTAGGTTGAATAAGCTGAAGTCTAGAAGGTTTTTATCTAGGTCTGTGTCGGGTTCGTTTTCTTGTGGTGTTCATGAATTGTTGTCTGGCGGAAATGACGGAATAGTGGGATAAACATTGTTTGTTCAAAGGGGTACTGGGTGGTGTACGATGATTATGTGTAGCTGGAAAGTGAACGAGCTGGAGTAGATTAAGTGGATGGAAGTTTTTGTGTATTTTTGTCACGAGAGCAGTAGGAGAGAATTCGTTAGGTACAGACGGTATAGTTTGCTACGGAATTTACCATGGCCGAAAAGGAATTGTACAGTAGTAGTACTGGAGTTGTTTGTAATACCTGAGAAACTTTACATATATAGCAGCCAGTGGGAAAGAGACTATTGATGTTGCCAGGAACATATGGATTAGAGATGTTATTTCAGTTCGGGTAGGCTGCTGTAGTTCTCGTGGACAAGAATTGAATCATAGAGCGGGATTTGTAAGTAATGCTTTAAGCTTTGAATTTGAATTGTTGCTTAGAGTTGGGCTTCTGTAGGTGGAATAAGGAGACGGTGGACGTGGTTCAGTAGGCTTTTGAGTTACCCAGTATAGTGTAAGTAAGGAACGCTACACTTGCTCTACCCGAAGGTACTATATGGGGTGTTTTTGAGTTACTCAGCAGGAAACGTTTTATGATAGCGTCCAGTTTTTATCGAGAGGAAGGTAAGGTTAAGAAAAGGCAAGAGTCTACCGCACATGGGATAGTGGAAATAATAATCTAAGTTGGGGTTTATCTTTCTGTTTTAATGGTGAGTTGTACGTTGTACCGTGCTAAGGAGGGAATAATGAAGATTTATACAATAATTTTTAAGGAAAGTGCAATTCAGTAGTCTGCAACAAAAACAGCTATTGAGTCTTATTTTCTTCCAATAAGGGTTGTAAAATTGGTAATCTGGAATGAATATCGCATATTTGTTGTAACAAGCACTAGTCATATATTTATTTAGCGTAAGGATAGGCCGTCTCTGTTTAACAAGCGATAGCTTCTGCGAAGTGAGGTCATCTAGAACAACCACGTATAACCTACTTATTTCTTGTGTTTAAAGGAGAAGATTTGTCTATACTTGTCTAAATTTTAAAGCGTTAGAATTTTTTTTTGTATAAAGCAGTGTCTTGTCAAAACTGATCTAAATCTTGAAGCTTTCGAAATTTTTCTTTTGTTTAACGCAAAAAGATTTGTCTAAACTTGTCTAGATTTTGAAGATTTTAAAATATATTCTTTAGTTTATTGGAGAATGTTTTGTCTAAACTGGCTTAAATTTTAAAGTTTTTAAAAGCAAAAGGTTTTGTCTAAACTAGTCTAAATTTTAAAGATTTTGTTTTTTTTTTGTTAAGGCGGCAAGTTTTGTCTACAATGGTCTAAATTTTGAAGTCTTCGAAGTTTTTCTTTTGTTTAAAAGAGAAAAGTTTGTCTAAACTGCTGTTAATTCAGAATATATCAAAAATTCTTTTGTTCAAAGGAGAAACTTTACTATAAACGTATAATTTTTAGAAATTTTTCTTTTATTTAAAGGAACAAGTTTTGTCTAAGCTGGTCTAAATTTTGAAACTTTCAAAATTTTTCTTTTGCATAAACGAGAAAGTTTTGTCTAAACTGGTCTGAATTTTAAGCTTTCAGAATTTTGCTTTTGTTTAAAGAAAAAAGTTTTGTCTAAACTACTCTATATTATGAAACTTTCAAACTTTTCTTTCTAAACTTATCTAAATTTTGAAGCTTTCGAAATTTTCTTTTGTTTAATCGAAGAAAGTTTTATCTAAGTTGGTCTAAATTTTAAAACTTTAAATTTTTCTTTTATTTAAAGAAGAAAGTTTTGTCTAAACAAGCCTAAACTCTAAAATTTTTCAAATTTTGCTTTTGCTCAAAGGAGAAAGTATTTGTCTAAACTGGTATGAATTTTAAGCTTTCGAAATTTTTCTTGTGTTTAAAGGAAAAGGTTTTGTCTAAACTGGTCTATATTTTGAAACTTTCGAAATATTTTTTTTATTTAAAAGGAAAGGTTTTTGTCTAAACTGGTCTAAATGTTTAAGCTTTCAAAATTTTTGTTTTGCTTAAAGGAGAAGGTTTTGTCTAAACTGGTGTATATTTTGAAACATTCAAAATTTTCCTTTTGTCTAAACTTTTCTAAATTTTGAAGCTTTCCAAAAATTTTTTTTGTTTAATCGGATAAAGTTTTAGCTAAGCTGGTCTAAATTTTAAAACTTTGAAATTTTTCCTTTATTTAAAGGAGAAAGTTTTGTCTAAACTGGTCTAAATTCTGAACCTTTCAAAATTTTGCTTTTGCTCAAAGCAGAAAGTTTTTGTCTAAACTGGTCTGAATTCTAAGCTTTGGAAAATTATATTTGTTTAAAGGAAAAAGTTTTGTCTAAACTGGTCTATATTTTAAAATTTTTCAAAATTTTCCTTTGGTCTAAACTTTTCTAAATTTTAAAGCTTCCGAAAATTTTTTTTGTTTAATCGGACAAAATTTTATCTAAACTGGTTTAAATTTTGAAGCTTTTAAAATTTTTCGTTAGTCTAAAGTTTTATCTAACCTGGTCTAAACTCTGAAACTTTCAAAATTTTGCTTTTGCTGAAAGGAGATAGCTTTTGTCTAAACTGGTCTAAAGTTCAAGATTTTAAAATTTTTCTTTTGTTTAAAAGAAAAAGTTTTGTCAAAACTGGTCTATATTTTAAAATTTTTGAAATTTTTGTTTCGTCTAAACTTTTCTAAATTTTGAAGCTTTAAAATTTTTTTTTGTTTAATCGGAAAAGGTTTTATCTAAACTGATCTAAATTTTGAAGCTTTCGAAATATTTTTTTTATTTAAAAGGAAAGGTTTTGTCTAAACTGGTCTAAATGTTAAAGCTTTCAAAATTTTTGTTTTGCTTAAAGGAGAAAATTTTGTCTAAACTGGTCTATATTTTGAAACTTTCGAAATTTCCATTTTGTCAAACTTTTCTAAATTTTGAAGCTTTCGAATTTTTTTTTTGTTAAAAGAAAAAAGTTTTGTAAATTAATTAGTTTTTAATGGACTTTCATTCTAGCTCCGTTAAAGAATAACCTTCTTATAGTTCGTAAAGTCGCAAAACCAAAGTTTACTTTTCGTCGCGTGTTTCAGCGGATTTTTAATTCGGAAAAGCGTGCATTGAATACATTACAAGGCTTATTGGTGTTGTGTATCAAGGACGGTGCGATCCAGGAATCTCCTAATGCCTCAATCGCAAGGAGACTAGTAGTAGTTGTCACCTCTATGAAAATTGCTAACCAACCAATCAATTTAAAAGGTATTGCATGATTTATTGTTTAGAACCGATATCGCCCGCAAAATGGCTCTCTGTTGGTTGTTTTCTCAGAGCACGTAGTCAATTGTTCGCACCGTTACTCTGAAATGGCCTCCCACACGAATCAAGCGGGGAAACGTCAAATTGTTAGTAAGAAATGGTTGTAAAATTGGAAATTTGGAATAAATATCGCGTGTTTATGTATCACAATAATTTTCTTAGTACAAAGCATAGCGTACTCTGTTTAACAAGTCCCATTTTCTGCGAGGTCTAAAACAACCATGGACAACCTACTTATCTAAAGCTGATTGATCACAATATTTTTTTAGTACAACGCTCGGTATAAGGAAGGGATTTCTGTCTAATATGCCACGCCTTATGGGAAGTCTAAGACAACCACGCACAATCTACTCATCTTAAACTTATTGGTCGCATAATGTTTTTTAGTACGAAACGCGGCATAAGGAAAGGCCTCTCTGTCGAACAAGTCGCACCTTATGCTAACTCTAAAACAACCACGCACAACTTACTTATCTAGAGCCGATTGGTCACAAAATTTTTTAGTACAACGTTTGATATAAGGAAGGGGTTTCTCTGTCTAACAAGCCGCGCCTTATGGAAAGTCCAAGACAACTACGCACAACCAACTCATCTTAAACTTATTGGTCGCATAATATTTTTTACAGAACGCTGCGTAAGGAAGGGTCTCTCTGTCGAGCAAGCCACACCGTGTGCCAACTCTAAGACAACTTACTTATCTTAAGCCGATTGGTCACAGCGCTCGGCATAAGGAAGGGGTTTCTCTGTCTAACAAGCAGCGCCTTATGGGAAGTCTAAGACAACCACGAACACTCTACTCATCTTAAACTGTTAGCTTTTAATGGACTTTCTGATACGGAACAATATTTTTTAGGTGTTTATAAAGACACAGGAAGTGAACTCTACCAAATGTGCCGACCTTTTAATAGATGTTCAACCCTTTGAAGTGAATGAATAACAATTCCAGTGGGATTTTCTCCACTGTTCAATCCATCAACGTCAAAGTTTTTCCGCATTTTATAAAAAAACAAGCGTATCCTTTTTCTAGCGTGTTTATTTCCCAGTTAATGCGTCAACAAGGTGTAAATTAGCTATTAACGTCGATTACAATGTAATACTAGATCTTGTCGGAAAATAGGGCTCGGAATCTATTATCAACTTCCACGACATCCGCTCAACTAACCACTGATGAAATCAAGCTCAAGCTCAGTCTTCACAGCTTATTCACAAGATGTACATAGCGTTTGTTTTAATCTTAAGTGAAGTCGTTTTAACCGCCCGAGCGATAGAACCCTGCCCTTTTGTACTAAGTGTCGATATCACTTCCGGACATATGTTTGAGAACGGAACGATTCTCCACGACGATCTCGCGTATCCCCCAAAGGCGCATTTTAAGTTCAGAGGAAGAATCAGAGGGTGTGTTTGTAGTATTAAGGAATGTGTAAGGAAGTGTTGCCCTGCTGGAGAAGCCCTCATCGATAAGAACTGTACGAGCTTCGGGGACAGTTTGGAATTAGAGGTGCACGAAGACACGACTCCAGTTGACGTTGGAGTGGACCACTTTCACTTCGTCTACAATAACCGCTGTGATGAGAATGGTTATTACCGGTTATCACCCTCCGAGTACCCCGAGGACGAGTTCTACCTTCAGAAGAACGGGAAGATGTTTCTACCGTACGCTATGGAGAGGGTTTTGAACCCTGAGCGCTTCTGCCTTGAGACGTTTGTCGATGGAGAAGTTGCGAACGTTTCAGCTTTGGTCTGCTTTGGTGAAGAGAAACTACGAGGGGCTGTTTATTCATCGGGTAAGTTTTCTCTATATTTAATTTTTCTATCAGCTAGTTTGGAAAACGCCTCCTTAGGTGGTGATTCACACATTATACATCTATCAAAATAGAATGTCGGGATGAGTCTGTTTGGGAAAAAACCGCAATTGAATTTCTTTGCGGTTTGCTTCTAGTAAAAATTGTGTTAAATAATGAACTGATGAACTGGGAAGCGGATGTTTGGATGACGTGATACGATAGATGTTTAAGTAGGGCCCCCGCTAAGACATGAATTCTGCTTCAGGTGAAAGTCTTTGAAAATACCTGCCTTCACCTCAAGTTTCAGAAGAGAGACGTATCTTTTGTACCCAGAAACTATTTTTCTGCAAAAGTTCAGGTTTTTCAACCTATTTTTGTAGGCAAAAAAATAGCGAGTTAGGAAATTTACAACTTTTCAGGGTGCACGGTTGTACCCAAAGTAAAATTTCTTAAAGTAACCCTTCCAGAACGTTGCTTGCTTTCCCAGGAGAGAAATAGCAAACTCAAACCGGTTAAGGGTCAGTTTCTTCGAAGATCAAGTTGGAAACTTTCAACGATTTTAAATAAACACCTGCTTTTGTAAACGGATTTTAGGGGTCCTGCAGCTTTTTCGGGGTGCAAGATCGAATTTTCCAACAACCCGCTCTTTTTTTCAGAGAGATGCAAGCTTGCTCCCAAGCTAAAACTTTCCGAAAAGCTTCAAATCAACACGCGTTTATGTAGAAAAAAGTAATAGTGTAAGTCTGTTTGGGGGTAGGAAGATTTCTTCCCCATGCAAAGTAGTCTCCAAGTTAGGTTCTTTTAAAAAGGTTCAAATAATAGTGTAAGTCTGTTTAGGGGGTCCGGAGATTTCTTCCCGATGCAAAGTAGCCCCCAAGTTAGGTTCTTTCAAAAAGATTCAAATAATAGTGTAAGTCTCTTTAGGGAATTTGGAGATTTCTTCCCGATGCAAAGTAGCCCCCAAGTTAGGGGTTTTCAAAAGGGTTTAATAATAGTGTGTCTGTTTAGGAAGTCTGGAGATTTCTTCCCGATGCAAAGTAGCCATCAAGTTAAGTTCTTTCAAAAGGGCTCAAATAATAGTGTAAGTCTGTTTAGGGAGTTTGGATATTTCTTCCCCATGCAAAGTAGCCCCCAAGTTAGGTTCTTTCAAAAAGGTTCAAATAATAGTGTAAGTCTGTTTAGGGGGTCCGGAGATTTCTTCCCGATGAAAATTAGCCCCCAAGTTAGGTTCTTTCAGAAGGGTTTAAATAATAGTGTAAGTATGTTTAGGGGGTCTGGGGATTTCTTCCCGGTGCAAAGTAGCCCCCAAGTTAGGTTCTTTCAAAAAGGTTCAAATAATAGTGTAAGTCTGTTTAGGGGGTCCGGAAATTTCTTCCCGATGCAAAGTAGCCCCAAAGCTAGGTTCTTTTAAGAAAGTTAAAATAAGTACCTGCTTTTTATAAGTATAAGAGAAACGTGAGGCATTTTAAGGATTTTGTAGTTGATTTCGGGGTGCAGAAAGGATTTTCCAAATTGTTTTAGAAATCTGGTAGGAAAAATATCAGGCGCTCCAGGGGTATCCCGGGTTTTCTTCTGGTTGCAAGTTTGCTCCCATTTAAAATCTACCAAAGAGTTTAAAATTTTGTAGAAACAATCGATATATGAAACATTTTGAACATTCTGCCGTTTTCTTCTAAGTACAAATTGTTCCAAAGTTTTAAATAAACACCTGCTTTTGTAGCAGAAAAATAAAAATGCAATGCCTTTTTAGAGGTTCCGGAGTTTTTTTCAGAAGGTGAGGTTGCTCCTAAGTCAGAATCTCCCAAAAACCACCTGCTTTTAAAAGCTTTCAGGAGTTCTGAAATATTCCTTGGGGGTGCAAGTTTCACCCAAGATAGAATTTCCCAACAAGCCGCTCTTTTTTCAGAGAGGTCCAAGCTTGCTCCCAAGCTAAAACTTTCCGAAAAAGCTTCATATCAACACGCGTTTATGTAAAAAAATGTAATAGTGTAAGTCTGTTTGGGGGTCGGGAGATTTCTTCCCTATGCAAAGTAGCCACCAAGTTAAGTTCTTTCAAAAGGGCTCAAATAATAGTGTAAGTCTGTTTAGGGAGTTTGGATATTTCTTCCCCATGCAAAGTAGCCCCCAAGTTAGGTTCTTTCAAAAAGGTTTAAATAATAGTGTAAGTCTGTTTAGGGGGTCCGGAGATTTCTTCCCGATGCAAAGTAGCCCCCAAGTTAGGTTCTTTCAGAAGGGTTCAAATAATAGTGTAGGTTTGTTTAGGGGGTCCGAAGATTTCTTTCCGATGCAAAGTAGCCCCCAAGTTAGGTTCTTTCAAAAGGGTTCAAATAATAATATAGGTTTGTTTAGAGGGTCGGGAGATTTCTTGCCGATGCAAAGTAGCCCCCAAGTTAGGTTCTTTCAAGAAAGTTCAAACAAGTATCTGCTTTTTATAAGCATAAGAAAAACGTTAGGCATTTTAGAAGTTTTGTCGTTGACTTCGGGGTGCAGAAAGAATCTTCCAAAGGGTTTTAAAAATCTGGTAGGAAAAAATATCAGGCGCTCCAGGGGTATTCCGCGTTTTCTTCTGGTTGCAAGTTTGCTCCCATTTAAAATCTCCCAAAGAGTTTAAAATTTTGTAGAAAAAATCAATATATGAAACATTTTGAGCATTCTGCCGTTTTCTTCTAAGTACAAGTTGTCCCAATGTTTTAAATAAACACCTACTTTTGTAGCAGAAAAATAAAAATGCAATGCCTTTTTAGAGGTTCCGGAGTTTTTTTAGAAGGTGAGGTTGCTCCTAAGTCTGAATCTCCCAAAGAGCACATGCTTTTAAAGGCTTTCAGGAATTCTGGAATATTCCTTGGGGTGCAAGTTCCACCCAAGTTTGATTTTTCCAAAAAATTTTGTATAAGCACTTGCTTTTGTAGCAGAATAATAAAAATGTATAGGCTTTTAGCGGTGTAACTTTACTCCAAGTCAGGATTCTCCCAAAAAGTTCAAATAAGCACCCGCTTTTGTAAAAGTAAAATTAAAGTAGAATCTTTTAGAAATTCAGGAGTTTTATTCGGGGGTGCAGGTTTCACCTAAGTTAGACTTTTGCAAAGAGATTCAAATAAACACCTGCTTATATAGGAGAGGAACTAAAATGCAAGCGTTACGGAGTTTACTTTAGGGTGCAATACTTACAAGTCAGAAAATTCCAAAAAGTGTCAAATAGGTGCCTCTTTTTGTGGAAGAAAGTCTATTAGGTGTTCCGAGGTTTTCTTTGGAGTGCAGCTTGCTCTCACGTTAGGCACCGGCTTTTGTAGAACTTTAGGGGTTCCGGTGTATTCTTCGGGTGCAAGTTCCCTCAAGCTAGAATTTTCCCAACAGGTTGGAGACCGTTTTGTCTAAACTGGCTTAAATTTTAAAGCTTTCAAAATTTATCAATGGCTTAAAGCAGAAAGTTTTGTCTAAACTAGTCTAAATTTTGAAGATTTCAAAATTTTTTTAGTTATGGCGGCAAGTTTTGTCTACGCTGGTCTAAATTTTAAAATCTTTGAAGTTTTTCTTTTGTTTAAAAGAGAAAAGTTTGTTAAAAGTGCTCGTAATTCTGAATATATCAAAAATAGAGAAAAGTTTAGTATAAGCTTCTAAATTTTTTTATTTAAAGGAAAAAGTTTGGTCTCAACTGGTCTAAATTTTAAAGCTTTCAAAATTTTTTTATTGATTAGAAGAGAAAATTTTGTCTAAACTAGTCTACATTTTGAAACTTTCGAAATTTTTCTTTTGTCTAAACTTTCAAATTTTTAAAGCTTTCGCAAATTTTTTTTTGTTTAACCGGAGAAGGTTTTGTTTAAACTGGTCTAAATTTTAAAACTTTTGAAATTTTTGTATTCTCTAAAAGAGAAAGTTTGTCTAACTTTAAAACTTTCAAAATTTTGCGTTTGCTTAAAGGAGAAAGTTTTGTCTAAACTGGTCTGAATTTTAATTTTTCTAAATTTATCTTTTGTTTAAAAGAAAAAGTTTTGTTTAAACTGCTCTAAATTTTGAAACTTTTGAAATTTTCCTTTTGTCTAAACTTTTTTAAATTTTAAAGCTTTCGAAAATTTCCTTTTGTTTAATCGGAGAAGGTTCCATCTAAACTGGTCTTAATTTTGAAGTTTTTAAAATTTTTTTTCTCTGAAGGAGAACGTTTTTGTCTAAACTGGTCTAAACTTTGAAACTTTCAAAATTTTGCTTTTGCTTAAAAGACAAGGTTTTTGTCTAAACTGGTCTGAATTTTAAGCTTTGGAAATTTTGTTTTCGTTTAAAGAAGAAAGTTTGGTCTAAACTGGTCTATATTTTGAAACCTTTCGAAATTTCCCTTTTGTTTAAACTTTTCTAAATTTTGAAACTTTCAAAAATTTTCTTTAGCTTAGCCGAAGAAGGTTTTGTCTAAACTGGTCTAAATTTTAAAGCTTTTAAAATTTTTCTTTTCTCTAAAGGAGAAAGTTTGTCTAACATTGAAACTTTCAAAATTTTGCTTTTGCTTAAAGGAGAAAGTTTTTGTCTAAACTGGTCTAAATTTTAAGTTTTCGAAATTTAACTTTTGTGTAAAAGAAAAAGTTTTATCTAAACTGTTTTGAATTTTAAGTTTTCGTAATTTATCTTTTGTTTAAAAGCAAAAGTTTTGTCTAAACTGGTCTATATTTTAAAACTTTTGAAATTTTTCTTTTGTTTAAACTTTTCTAATTTTTGAAGCTTTCGAAAATTTCCTTTTGTTTAATCGGAGAAGGTTTTGTCTAAACTGGTCTAAATTTTAAAGCTTTTAAAATTTTCTTTTCTCTAAAGGAGAAAGTTTGTCTAACTTTGAAACTTTCAAAATTTTGCTTTTGCTAAAGGAGAAAGTTTTTGTCTAAACTGGTCTAAATTTTAAGTTTTTGAAATTTAACTTTTGTGTAAAAGAAAAAGTTTTATCTAAACTGTTTTGAATTTTAAGTTTTCGTAATTTATCTTTTGTTTAAAAGCAAAAGTTTTGTCTAAACTGGTCTATATTTTGAAACTTTTGAAATTTTTTTTCTGTTTAAACTTTTCTAATTTTTGAAGCTTTCGAAAATTTCCTTTTTGTTTAATTGGAGAAGGTTTTGTCTAAACTGGTCTAAATTTTGAAGCTTTTGAAATTTTTCTTTTCCCTAAAAGAGAAAGTTTGTCTAACTTTGTAACTTTCAAAACTTTGCTTTTGCTTAAAGGAGAAAGTTTTTGTCTAAACTGGTCTGAATTTTAATTTTTCAAAATTTATCTTTTGTTTATAGAAAAAAGTTTTTTCTAAACTTGTCCATATTTTGAAACCTTTAAAATTTCCCTTTTGTCTAAACTTTTCTAAATTTTGAAACCTTCGAAAAAATTTTTTGTTTAAATGGAAAAAGTTTTGTCCAAACTGGTCTTAATTTTGAAGCTTTTGAAATTTTTCTCTTCTCTGAAGTAGAAAGTTTTGTCTAATCTGGCTTAAACTTTAAAGCTTTCCAAATTTTTCAAATGTTTAATGTAAAAAGTTTTGTTTAAACTACTCTTAATTTTTAAGATTTCGAATTTTTTTCGTTATGACGGCAAGTTTTGGCTACGCTGGTCTAAATTTTAAAGTCTGAAATTCTTTTGTTTAAAAATGAAAGATTTGTTTAAACTGCTCTTAATTCTGAATATATCAAAAATTGTTTTGTTTAAAGAAGAAAGATTAGTATAAAAGTCTAAATTTTAAAGCTTTAATTTTTCTTTTATTTAAAAGAAAAAGTTTTGTCTAAACTGGTCTAAATTTTGAAGCTTTCAAAATTTTTGTATTGCTTAAAGCAGAAAGTTTTGTCTAAACTGGTCTGAATTTTAAGTTTTCGAAATTTATCTTTTGTTTAAAGGAAAAAGTTTTGTTTAAACCGATCTATATTTTAAAACTTTCGAAATTTTTCTTTTGTCTAAACTTTTCTAATTTTTGAAGATTTTGAAAATTTTTTTTGTATAAGCGGAAAAGGTTTTGTCTAAACTGGTCTAAATTTTGAAGCTTTTGAAATTTTTCTTCTCTCTAAAGGAGAGAGTTTGTCTAACTTTGAAACTTTTAAAATTTTGCTTTTGCTTAAAAGGGCAAGTTTTTGTTATGTAAAGGAAAAAGTTTTGTCTAAACTGGTCTAAATTTTAAAACTTTTAAAATTTCTTATTTGCTCGAACTTTTTTAAATTTTGAGTTTTAAAAAATTTTCTTTTGTTTAATAGGGAAGTTTTACCTAAACTGGTCTAAATTTTAAGCATTTGAACTTTTTTCTCTGAAGATGAAGTTTGTCTAACCTTGAATCTTTCAAAATTTTGCTTTTGCTTAAAGGAGAAAGTTTTTGTCTAAACTGGTCTGAATTTTAATTTTTCAAAATTTATCTTTTGTTTATAGGAAAAAGTTTTTTCTAGACTTGTCCATATTTTGAAACTTCCGAAATTTTTCTTTTGTCTAAACTTTTCTAATTTTTGAAGATTTTGAAAATTTTCTTTTGTTTAAGCGGAAAAGGTTTTGTCTAAATTGGTCTAAATTTTGAAGCTTTTGAAATTTTTCTTTTCCCTAAAAGGGAAAGTTTGTCTAACTTTGTAACTTTCAAAATTTTGCTTTTGCTTAAAGGAGAAAGTTTTTGTCTAAACTGGTCTGAATTTTAATTTTTCAAAATTTATCTTTTGTTTATAGAAAAAAGTTTTTTCTAAACTTGTCCATATTTTGAAACCTTTAAAATTTCCCTTTTGTCTAAACTTTTCTAAATTTTGAAACTTTCGAAAAAATTTTTTGTTTAAATGGAAAAAGTTTCGTCCAAACTGGTCTTAATTTTGAAGCTTTTGAAATTTTTCTCTTCTCTGAAGTAGAAAGTTTTGTCTAATCTGGCTTAAACTTTAAAGCTTTCCAAATTTTCAAATGTTTAAAGTAAAAGTTTTGTTTAAACTACTCTTAATTTTAAGATTTCAATTTTTTTCGTTATGACGGCAAGTTTTGGCTACGCTGGTCTAAATTTTAAAGTCTGAAATTCTTTTGTTTAAAATGAAAGATTTGTTTAAACTGCTCTTAATTCTGAATATATCAAAAATTGTTTTGTTTAAAGAAGAAAGATTAGTATAAAGTCTAAATTTTAAAGCTTTAATTTTTCTTTTATTTAAAAGAAAAGTTTTGTCTAAACTGGTCTAAATTTTGAAGCTTTCAAAATTTTGTATTGATAAAAGCAGAAAGTTTTGTCTAAACTGGTCTGAATTTTAAGTTTTCGAAATTTATCTTTTGTTTAAAGGAAAAGTTTTGTTTAAACCGATCTATATTTTAAAACTTTCGAAATTTTTCTTTTGTCTAAACTTTTCTAATTTTGAAGATTTTGAAAATTTTTTTGTATAAGCGGAAAAGGTTTTGTCTAAACTGGTCTAAATTTTGAAGCTTTTGAAATTTTTCTTCTCTCTAAAGGAGAGAGTTTGTCTAACTTTGAAACTTTTAAAATTTTGCTTTTGCTTAAAAGGGCAAGTTTTTGTTATGTAAAGGAAAAAGTTTTGTCTAAACTGGTCTAAATTTTAAAACTTTTAAAATTTCTTATTTGCTCGAACTTTTTTAAATTTTGAGTTTTAAAAAATTTTCTTTTGTTTAATAGGGGAAGTTTTTACCTAAACTGGTCTAAATTTTTAAGCATTTGAACTTTTTTTTTCTCTGAAGATGAAGTTTGTCTAACCTTGAATCTTTCAAAATTTTGCTTTTGCTTAAAGGAGAAAGTTTTTGTCTAAACTGGTCTGAATTTTAATTTTTCAAAATTTATCTTTTGTTTATAGAAAAAAGTTTTTTCTAAACTTGTCCATATTTTGAAACCTTTAAAATTTCCCTTTTGTCTAAACTTTTCTAAATTTTGAAACTTTCGAAAAAATTTTTTGTTTAAATGGAAAAAGTTTCGTCCAAACTGGTCTTAATTTTGAAGCTTTTGAAATTTTTCTCTTCTCTGAAGTAGAAAGTTTTGTCTAATCTGGCTTAAACTTTAAAGCTTTCCAAATTTTTCAAATGTTTAAAGTAAAAAGTTTTGTTTAAACTACTCTTAATTTTTAAGATTTCGAATTTTTTTTCGTTATGACGGCAAGTTTTGGCTACGCTGGTCTAAATTTTAAAGTCTGAAATTCTTTTGTTTAAAAATGAAAGATTTGTTTAAACTGCTCTTAATTCTGAATATATCAAAAATTGTTTTGTTTAAAGAAGAAAGATTAGTATAAAAGTCTAAATTTTAAAGCTTTAATTTTTCTTTTATTTAAAAGAAAAAGTTTTGTCTAAACTGGTCTAAATTTTGAAGCTTTCAAAATTTTTGTATTGCTTAAAGCAGAAAGTTTTGTCTAAACTGGTCTGAATTTTAAGTTTTCGAAATTTATCTTTTGTTTAAAGGAAAAAGTTTTGTTTAAACCGATCTATATTTTAAAACTTTTGAAATTTTTCTTTTGTCTAAACTTTTCTAATTTTGAAGATTTTGAAAATTTTTTGTATAAGCGGAAAAGGTTTTGTCTAAACTGGTCTAAATTTTGAAGCTTTTGAAATTTTTCTTCTCTCTAAAGGAGAGAGTTTGTCTAACTTTGAAACTTTTAAAATTTTGCTTTTGCTTAAAAGGGCAAGTTTTTGTTATGTAAAGGAAAAAGTTTTGTCTAAACTGGTCTAAATTTTAAAACTTTTAAAATTTCTTATTTGCTCGAACTTTTTTAAATTTTGAGTTTTAAAAAATTTTCTTTTGTTTAATAGGGAAAGTTTTTACCTAAACTGGTCTAAATTTTTAAGCATTTGAACATTTTTTTTCTCTGAAGATGAAGTTTGTCTAACCTTGAATCTTTCAAAATTTTGCTTTTGCTTAAAGGAGAAAGTTTTTGTCTAAACTGGTCTGAATTTTAATTTTTCAAAATTTATCTTTTGTTTATAGGAAAAAGTTTTTTCTAGACTTGTCCATATTTTGAAACTTTCGAAATTTTTCTTTTGTCTAAACTTTTCTAATTTTTGAAGATTTTGAAAATTTTCTTTTGTTTAATCGGAAAAGGTTTTGTCTAAACTGGTCTAAATTTTGAAGCTTTTGTAATTTTTGCTTTTGCTTAAAGGAGAAAGTTTTTGTCTAAACTGGTGTGAAATTTAGGTTTTCAAAATTTAACTTATAAATAAAAAAAGCTTTGTCTAAATTGATCTAAATTTTGAAACTTTCAACATTTTTCTTTTGTCTAAACTTTTCTAAATTTAGAAAGCTTACGAAAATTTTATTTTGTTTGACCGAAGAAGGTTTTCTCTAAACTGGTCTAAAATTTGAAGCTTTTAAAATTTTTCTTTTCTCTAAAGGTGAAAGTTTGTCTAACTTTCAAACTTTCAAAATTTTGCTTTTACTTAAAGGAGGGAGTTTTTGTCTAAACTGGTCTGAATTATAAGTTTTCGAAATTTAACTTTTGTGTAGAAAAAGTTTTGTCTAAACTGGTCTAAATTTTGTAACTTTCAAAATTTTTCTTTTGTCTATACTTTTTTAAATTTTGAAGCTTTAAAAAATTTTCTTTTGTTTAAACGGTGAAGGATTTATCTAAACTGATCTAAATTTTGAAGCTTTTGAAATTTTACTTTTCTCTAATGGAAAAAGTTTGTCTAACTTTGAATCTTTCAAAATTTTGCTTTTGTATAAAAGAGAAAAAGTTTTTGTCTAAACTGGTCTGAATATTAGGTTTCCAAAATTTAACTTTTGTATAGAAAAAGTTTTGTCTAAATTGGTCTAAATTTTGAAACTTTCAAAATTTTTCTTTTGTATAAACTTTTCTAAATTTTGAAGCTTTAGAAAATTTTCTTTTGTTTAACCGAAAAAATTTTTATCTAAACTGGTCTAAAATTTGAAGCTTTTAAAATTTTTCTTTATCTAAAGGAGAAAGTTTGTTCAACTTTGAAACTTTCAAAATTTTGCGTTTGCTTAAAGGAGATAGTTTTTGTCTAAACTGGTCTGAATTTTAAGTTTTCGAAATTTAACTTTTGTGTAAAAGAAAAAGTTTTGTCTAAACTGGTCTAAATTTTGAAACTTTTGAAATTTATCTTTTGTCTAAACTTTTCTAAATTTTTAAGCTTTCGAAAATTTTCTTTTGTTTAATCGGAGAAGGTTTTATCCAAACTGGTCTTCATTTTGAAGCTTTTGATTATTTTTTTCTCGGAAAGAGAAAGTCTTGTTTAAACTGGTCTAGACCTTGAAACTTTCAAAATTTTGCTTTTGCTTAAAAGAGAAAGTTTTTATCTAAACTGGTCTGAATTTTAAGCTTTTGAAATTTTGTTTCTTGTTTAAAGAAAAAAGTTTTGTCTAAACTGGTCTACTTTTTGAAACTTTTGAAATTTCCTTTTTGCGTGACCTTTTCTAAATTTTGAAGCTTTCAAAAATTTTCTTTTGTTTAATCGGGGAAGGTTTTATCTAAACTGGTCTAAATTTTGAAGCTTTTGAAATTTTTCTTTCCTCTGAAGGTGAAAGTTTTGTCTAAGCTGGCTTAAATTTTAAAGCTTTCAAAATTTTTCGATGGCTTAAAGCAGAAAGTTTTGTCTAAACTGGTCTAAATTTTGAAGCTTTCAAAATTTTTGTATTGCTTTAAAAAAAAGTTTTGTTTAAAATGGTCTGAATTTCGACGTAGGACATTGCCCCAAAGCTAAAAGTGAAACCCACTTGAAAATTTCAGATAGAAAGAAAGCTACATGGGTACTGGTTTCCAATTTTTCCTTTTGGGGGCAGCGTTTCTTCCAAGCAGAAAATTTTTTAAAGGTGTTTTTTCAGAGAGTTCAAAGCGGTTTTTGGTTTTGCTTAGAGAACACGTTTAAAAAGGCTAACGTTAGACTACTAACGGCCCCCAATTCTTTCGGGGTGTACTATTTCCTATTTAGAAGAGGTGTTAAGCTGATCTGCACTTGGTTCCACCCCTAATTTAACACAAGAATAGTCGGAGATGTTCAAAATTGTATTTGACGTGGAAAGTTGCCCCCAAACAATTCTCTGTATGCGCATGGAGGAAAGTTGTAGGGGGCTGGTACTCAATTTAGGGGGCGATAGTGCTTTCAAAAAGAAAATGTTTTAAAGTTTGTTCTTCAGGGAGGTTTAGACCAACTTTTTCTCGTATAAAAATTTATACTGGTAAGAGACTCCCATTTTTTTCGGGGTACAAGGCTGCTTTCTATTTAGAAAAGGTTAAAAGCTGATTTATACATAATCTTCGACCCCTGCTCCTACACAAAGTTGTGGGATTATTTAAGGTTTTGTTTGACGTGGAAGACGGTCCCCAAACAGTTGCACGGGGAAACTTACCTGGGATGCTTTTTGTTTTTGCGGGCCAGGTTGCTCCAACAGTCCTCTGGAATTTTTGGAGACCTTTGATCTAACGGGGTAAATATTGATTAAATTTATTAACCGTTGCCTTTCCCATCCCTCCACCCCTACCCCCAGTTAATTTGTGGCAGTTCGCCAACTTCCTGAAATTTTGTTTCGTCTATTTTGTACCTTAAAAATAGTTATTAACTAAATGGGACTTTGAAACTTGAATATTCCAACGATAAAATAAATGTGTGTAAGTAAACCTTATCGGGGTTTGAACGTCAGCACTTCCGTAATGTTAGTAATTGCGGTTTAACCGCGTGAATCGATCTGTATTTAATAAACAATTAAAATAAACAAATGATTATATTAAAAATAATAATTTACATCACAGTCAAGCGCTACTGAACCGCATATATGGATTTTGGCCGATGCGCCTTCACTTTTTTGGGCATTTTGAACACTAGGGTTTTTATCATGTCCACACCAAACTCAAGTGATGTTGTCACCACTTCAAGAAGCATCACCATCACCACGAGCAACACCATAACCAGGAGCACTTCCGCCACTACTTTTCCAACCATAAAGCTTGTCATACTTATGGAGGTTACCAGGTCCCATGCTGTTACTGGCTTGTCTACGAACCATGACACTGTAGTCAAAGCAGACGTGATCACCATCAGGACGAGACACATACGTACCCTACCATTTCTATCAACCTCCCTTTCAAACTCTCTTAATCGAAGTAATAACAAGGTTCTAAGCTCGTCCATTACGATACAACTAGAGCCCGGTGGTAGTTGAGGTCGAGGTATTACCTAGTAATAGTCGGTTGAGTTGCTAGGTTAGCACTGCTTGCTGGTTTGATTAAACGACCGCTAATTAAGTAGCTTAAAATGTAGCAGAGGTGGAGAAAGATAATCGATAATCGTCTAATGATGTGGTTAAACCGACCTGAGGAATGATACGACTTTTTTACAAAGGGTGCTCAAGGTCAAAAGCTACACAAAGGCACCTGTTGGTTCAAAGATACTCTCAAGGGCTGCTGGTTTTCGAAGGTACTCGGTTGGTCAGTTCTTACAAAATTCTTTACAGTTTTGGCCTCGGTTTGGCCACTGATTTCCGCTTTGAAGTTTCTTCAATGGAATTTATTTGGTGTCCAAACTGTTGGGAGACGTTGCGCGTTACCTTGGTTTTGGGTCTGCGTCGCGTTGGTCTTGGGCTTTCAGGTCCTGTTGGACTACATATGTTTTTCCCTAGATATTCCTAAATAATCCTAGATTTTTCTTAGATATGTTTTTTCCCAGATTTAGCGCAATTCATGTAGACCTTCGTTTCCTAGTTACTTTGGAGCCTTGGACTAAAGCTGACGCTGATTGTTTTATTCCTGTGGTTCCTTTGCTACACACCATAAGATTCCTGACTACCCTTCTGTTTTTGACGCTTTTGCTCTTCCTTTCTTGTTTTCTCTGCAGGCGCTATCATTTTTCGGCTTAAAAAAACCAAAGCTACCTCAACAAACGGCAAATTAGAAGCACTGCCTGAGAAATATTATTGCCGATCTCACAATGGTTTTTATCAGTACTTTTCCAAGTATGAAGAACCGTTGTAAGATTCAGAATAAATCTTTCCGAAACCCGTCGACCCTCAATTTAGTACCATGGTCATTTTACACCCAAAGATGATAGCGGCAATATTCTTTCTGTCTATTCATGAAGTGTGACAACTTTACTGGAGTAGGGCTGAGGAAATGATAACGTCTACCTGACGGTGCCCGCTGTGTGGCCTCAAGAACTGTGGCATAGGTGCGCGTGTCTGATTAGGTAACCCTGAAACAGGCTGGTACCAATCGGCGGCAATGCCCTCTGTATATTCAACAACTTGTAAGGCTTAAAAATCTTTGACAGTCGGTCTAAAAAAGTGGTACTGCATCTGTTGGTCTTGATTCGTCGAGAGTCCTCTTGGTACTAACAAGTTTTAAACATACGTATGTAACCAAAGCCGGTAGTAAGGCTTCTTGTACATTCACACACCGGTAGGTCTAAAAGGCCTTGGCAGTCGATTTAAGATAATAGTATCTCTTCTGTTGGTTTTGGTTCGCCGAGGTTCCTCTTGGTACCGATAATTGTCAGAGAGAGAGAGAGAGTTTCCAAGGCCGTTGGCAAAGATACTTGTACATTCAGAAACCGTTAGGGCTAAAAAGCTTTGGCAGTCAGTCAAAGAGAATGGTATCTTTCCTGTTAGTCTTGGTTGGTCGAGGTTCCTCTTGGTACCAGCAATTATTAGAGATATTCATGCATACAAAGCCGATGGCAAAGGTACTTGTACATTCAGGAACTGCTTAAGCAGCCAGTCAAAGAGAATGGTCTCTGTTTTGTTGGTCTTGGTTCGTCAAGGTTCCTCTTGGTACCAAAGATTGTTAAAGAATATGTGCCCAAGGTAGGTGTCAAAGATACTTGTGCATTTCGAAACTGGTAGGGCTAAAAAGTTTTGGTAAAAAGTCTCAGCGAATGGTATCTCTTCTGTCGTGATTTGTATTGGTACTTATAGTTGTTTGTATGTGTCTAAGGCTGGTGGTGAAGATACTTGTACGTTCAGGAACTGATAAGGCTTAAAAAGCTTTGGTAGTCGGTTTAGAAAATCCTATCTTTTCTATTGGTCTTGGTTGGTCGCAGTTCCTCTTGGTACTAGCAATTATTAGAGATATACATGCGTACAAAGCCGGTGGCAAAAGATAATTGTACAATCAAAGACTGCTATGGCTAAAATGCTTTGGCAGTCAGTTAAAGAGGATGGTTTCTGTTCTGTTGGTCTTAGTTTGTCAAAGTTCCTCTTAGTACCAAACACTGTTAAAGATACGTATGTGCCAAAGGTAGGTAGCAAAAGTAGGTGTCAAAGATACCTGTGCATTTCGAAACTGCTGGGGCTAAAAAGGTTTGGGTAAAAAGTCTCAGCGAGTGGCATCTCTTCTGTGGTGGTTTGTAGTGGTACCTATAGTTGTTGGTATGTGTCTAAGGCCGGTGGTGAAAATCCTTCCACGTTCAGAAACTGGTAGGCCTAAAAAGCTTTGGTAGTCGGTTTAAGAGAATGGTATCTCTTCTCCTGGTCTTGGTTCGTTGAAGTTCATCTGGTACTGGCAGTTGTTACAGATATGCATGTGTCCAAGGGCGGGTGGCAAATATACTCGTACATTCAGGAACTGGTAGGACTAGAAAAGTTTTCATAGTCGGTCTAAAAGAATGGTACTCTTTTGTTGGTCTTGGTTCGTCGAGGATCCTCTCGATATCAAACCTTATTAGAAATATGTATGTGTTCAAGGTAAGTGGCAAAGATACTTGTGCATTCTGGAACTGGTAAGACTAAAAATGTTTTGGTAGTCAGTCTAACAGAATGTTGGTTTTGCTTCTTCAAGGATCCTCTTTGTACCAGCAGTTGGAGATATGTATGTGTGCAAGGGCGGGTGGCAAACATACTTGTACATTCGGGAGCTGGAAGGGCTGGAAAAACTTTCCTAGTCGGTCTAAAAAAATGGTATCTCTTTTGTTGGTCTTGGTTTGTTGAGTGTTCTCTTGGCACCAAACCTTGTTAAAGATATGTAGGTACCCAACGTAGGTGTCAAAGCTACTTGTGCATTCCGGAACCGGTAGGGCTAAAAAGTTGTAGTAGTCAATTTAAGAGAATGACATCTGTTCTGTTGGTCTTGCTTCCTCAAGGTTCCTCTTTGTACCAGCAGTTGCTAGAGATATGTATGTGTCCAAGGACGGGTGGCAAACATACTTGTACATTCGGGAGCTGGTAGGGGTAGAAAAGCTTTCGTTATCCGTCTAAAAGAATGGTATCCCTTCTGTTGGTCTTGGTTCGTCGAGTCTCCTCTTGGAACCAAACCAAACAGATAAGGCTAAAAAGTTTTGGTAGTCAATTTAAGAGAATTGAATATTTTCTGTTGGTCTTGCTTCCACAAGGTTCCTCTTGGTACCAGCAGTTGTTAGAGTTATGCATGTGTCCGAGGACGGGTAGCAAATATACTTGTATATTCTGGAACTGGTAGGGCTAGAAAAGCTTTCCTAGTTGGTCTAAAAGAATGCTATCCTTTCTGTTGGTCTTGGTTCGTCAAGATTCGTCTTGATACCAAACCTTGTTGAGATTGGTATGTGTCTAAGGCCAGTGGTGATGATACTTGTAAGTTCAGGACTGATTGGACTAAAAATTTTTGGTAGTCGGTTTAAGAAAATGGTATCTCTCCTGTTGGTCTTGGTTGGTCGAGGTTCCTCTTGGTACCAGCAATTATTAGAGATATAGCCGGTGGAAAAAGTAATTGTACAATCAGAAACTGCTAGGGCTAAAATGCTTTGCCACTCAGTCAAAAAGAATGGTTTCTATTCTGTTGGCCTTGGTTGGCCGAGGTTTTTCTTGGTACCAAACATTGTTAAAGATATGTATGTGCCCAAAGATACCTGTGCATTTTGAAACGGGTAAGGCTAAAAAGTTTTGGTAAAGAGTCTCAGCGAATGGCATCTCAAATCTGTCGTGGTTTGTATTGGTACCTATAGTTTTTGGTATGTGTCTAAGGCCGGTGGTGAAGATACTTGCACGTTCAGGAACTAGTAGGGCTTCGGTAGTCGGTTTAGAAAAATGGTATCTCTTCTGTTAGTCTTGGTTGGTCGCAGTTCCTCTTAGTGCTAGCAATTATTAGAGATATTCATGCGTACAAAGCCGGTGGCAAAAGTAATTGTACAATCAAGAACTGCTAGGGCTAAAATGCTTTGGCAGTCAGTCAAAGAAGATGGTCTCTGTTTTGTTGGTCTTGGTTCGTCAAGGTTCCTCATGGTAGCAAACATTGTTAAAGATATGTATGTGCCAAAGGTAGGTACCAAAGGTAGATGTCAAAAATACCTGTGCATTTTTAAACTGCTGAGGCTAAAAATTTTGGTAAAAAGTCTCAGCGAATGGCATTTCTTCTGTGGTGGTTTGTAGTGGTACCTATAGTTGTTGGTATGTGTCTAAGGCCGGTGGTGAACATGCTTGCACGTTCAGAAACTGGTAGGGCTAAAAAACTTTGGTAATCAGTTTAAGAGAATGGTTTCTTTTCTGTTGGTCTTGCTTCCTCAAGGTTCCTCTTTGTACCAGCAGTTGTTAGAGATATGTATGTGTCCAAGGCCGTTGGCACAGATACTTGTACATTCAGAAACTGCTAGGACTAAAATCTTTGGCAGTCAGTCAAAGAGAATGGTATCTCTCTTGTTGGTCTTGGTTGGTTGAAGTTACTAGTGGTACCAGCAATTATTAGAGATACTCATGCGTTCAAAACCGGTGGCAAAAGTGCTCGTACATACTAAAATACTTTGGCATGCAGCCAAAGAGAATGGCCTCTGTTCTGTTGGTCTTGGTCTTTGAGGTTCCTCTTGGTACAAAACATTGTTAAAGATATGTATGTGCCGAAGGTAGATGTCAAAGATACTTGTGCATTTCGAAACTGAAAGGGTTAAAAAGTTTTAGTAAACAGTCTCAGCGAATGACCTCTTTTCAGTTGGTCTTGGTTCGTCGTGATTTGTATTGGTACCAATAATTGTTAGAGATTGGTATGTGTCTAAGGCCGGTGGTGAAAATACTTGCACGTTCAGGAACTGGTAGGGCTAAAAAAGCTTCGGTAGTCGGTTTAGGAGAATGATATCTCCTCTGTTGGTCTTGGTTCGTTAAAGTTCTTCTTGGTACCAGCAGTTATTTAAGATATACATGTATCCAAGGGCGGGTGGCTAACATTGTTATGCATTCAAGAACTGGTAGGGTGAGAAAGTTTTCATAGTCTGTCTAAAAGAATGGTACTTTTTGTTGGTCTTGGTTCGTCAAGGTTCCTCTTGGTACCAAACCTTATTAGAGATATGTATGTGTTCAAGGTATGTGGCAAAGAATTTGTGCGTTCAGGAACTGGTAGGACTAAAAAAGTTTTAGTAGTCAGTCTAGGAGAATGGTATTTCTTCAGTTGGTCTGGCTTCCTTAAGGTTCCTCTTTGTACCAGCAGTTGTTAGAGATAGGCATGTGTCCAAGGGCGGGTAGCAAACATACTTGTACATTCGGGAGCTGGTAAGACTAGAAAAGCTTTCAAAATCGGTTTAAAGGAATGATATCCCTTCTGTTGGTTTTAGTTCGTCGAGTCTCCCCTTGGAACCAAACCTTGTTAAAGATATGTATGTTCCCAACGTAGGTGCAAAGCTACTTGTGCATTCCGGAACCGGTAAGGCTAAAAAGTTGTGGTAGTCAATTTAAGAGAATGACATCTCTTTTGTTGGTCTTACTTCCTCAAGGTTGCTCTTGGTACCAGCAGTTGATAGAGTTATGCATGTGTCCAAGGATGGGTAGAAAATATACTTGTACATTCGGGAAGTGGTAAGGCTAGAAAAGCTTTTCTAGGCGGTCTAAAAGAATGGTATCTCTTCTGTTGGTTTTGGTTCGTCAAGGTTCCTCTTGGTACCAAACCTTGTTAAAGGTATGTGTGTGTCCAAGGTAGGTGTCAAAGCTACTTGTGCATTCCGGAACGGGCAGGGCTAAAAAGTTTTGGTAGTCAATCTAAGGGAATGACATCTATTCTGTTGGTGTTGGTTCGTCAAAGTTTGTATTGGTACCAATAGTTGTTAGAGATATGTTATGCGTCTAAGGCCGGTGGCAAAGCTACTGGTACTTTCAGGAACGGTTGGGATAAAAATCTTGGTAATCAGACCAAAAGAATGGTATCTCTTCTCTTGGTCTACATTCTTGCAGGTTTCTTTTGATATCAATCGTCAGAGATATGTATGTGACGAAGGCCGGCGCAAAGCGTCTTGTACATTCTAGAACTGGAAGGCCTAAAAAACTTTAACAGTCGGTTTAAAAGAATGATATAATTGCTATCAGTCTTGGTTTATCCGGGCTCCTTTTGGTACTGATAACTGTTAAAGATATCTACGTGTCCAGGGCCTGTACATTCAGCAACTGGTAAGACTGAAATAATTTGACAGTCAGTTTAAAACAATAGTATCTCTTCTGTTGATCTTGGTTGGGTGAGGTTTCTCTTGGTACCAATGGTCGTTAGAGATATTATTGTGTCCCAGGCGGGGTTGAAAGCTTCTATACATTCTAGAACTGGAAGGCTTAAAAAGGCTTTGACAGTCGGTCTAGAGGAATGATATAATTTCTATTGGTCTTGGTTCATCCAGGCTCCTTTTGGTATCAATAACTGTGTGTGTGTCCAATGCCGATGGCAAAGATACTTTTACATTCACGAACTCGTAGGACTAAAATGATTTGGCAGTCAGTCGTAAAGAATGGTTCCTTTTCTTTTGGTCTTGATTCGTCTAAGTTTCTCTTGGTACCAATAGTCGTTTGAGATATGTATGTGTCCAAGATCGGTGGCAAAAGTTCTTGTACATTCTAGAACTGAAGGGTTAAAAAAGCTTTAACATTCAGTCTAAAAAACTGGTCTTGGTTCGTCGAGGCTTCTCTTGGTACCAATAATTGTTAAAGATATCAATGTGTCCAAGACCGTGGCATAGCTTCTTGTACGTTCAAGAAGTGGTAGAGCTGAAAAAGCTTTGGCAGTCACTCTAAAAGAATAGTATCTCTTTTGTTGGTCGTGGTTCGCCAAGGTTCCTTTTGGTACCAATAGTTGTCAGATAAGTATGTGACCAAGGGTTTCTTGTACATTCAAAAACTTGGACGGCCAAAAAGCTTTGACAGTCAGTCTAAGAGAATTGTATATTTTCTGTTGGTTTTGGTTCCTCACGGTTCCTCCTGGTACCAATAATTGTTAGAGATATGTAAGTGTCCAAGGCTGATGGCAACGCTTCCTGTTTATTCAAGAACAGGTAGGGCTAAATAAGCCTTGGCTGACAATTTAAGTGAAAGATATCTCTTCTGTTGGTGTTGGTTCGTCGAGGTTTCTCTTAGTACCAATAATTGTAACTGGCAAAGATACTTTTACGTTTAGGAACTGAAAAAGCTTTGGTGGTCAGTCTAAAACAATGGTATCGCTTTGTTGGTCTTGGTTCGTCAAAGTTCCTCTTGGTACCAATAGCTGCTAGTGATATATGTGTTCAAAGACGGTGACAAAAATTCTTGTACATTCAAAAATTATAATAGCTAGGGAAAGACTTTGGAGTTTAGTCTAATAGAATTATATCTCCCCGGTTCTTCTTGGTTAGTTGGAAATGGCTGGTTCCTATCGGTACTAATAGTTGATAGTCGGCAAAAATTTAATCCGCATACTACCATTTAGTGCTAATCTTCTTATACCTTTTAACTTTTGCCTACAAATATCGGCTACTGCTTCTTCCAAAGCAATACCCAAAAATAATGGCATTTTTGGTACCATTTCCATCTCCAATGACAATGCAAAGCTCTTTGCTTACGACTTACCGATGCAAACTTTCAGAAACACTTGGACCTACACAGGAGGTCATTTTTGATACAATTTTGGTATTAAAAGCACTTTCTTTACGATGCCCTGGTTTTAGTAGTTTTCCAGGTACCCTATTCTGCGTCAGTTGCTATTCGCTAACTGCCAACTTCCAAAATTTTTAAACCTCTCAGGTGGATCTATTTTGGTACTTCCCCGGTCGGCTACCAACTGGTTCTTGCGATACCCCGGGTCCTCCTAGTTACAAAAACTGTCAACTGTAAACTTCTGAAGTCTTTGCACCTACCCACAAGGTTATTTTTTACTCCTTAATGGCAATGTAAAAGTTCTTGCTTATGCAAAATTACAACATAAAGGTTTAGGGATTTTTGGACTTTCAGAGGGGGTGTGTACTATTTTGACCGTGCCTTGGCTCGATTTAAGTGTCCATGTCGATTATTACACAAACTGACAATAATTGGCGGTAGCTGAAAGTCGAAGACGTCACAATGACTTAATTCGGATACCGCCATTTGGTATTACTCAAACATTGGTACTTTTTGACTCAAACGTTGTCAGTTACTGACTCTCTCGAAAGATCGCCAAAGGTAATTACGTAACTAGTTATTGGTACCACTTTCATCCTCATCAGTGTAAAGCTATATAAACCTTTCTACCTACGCAGCAAGTGATTTTTGGTACTATTTTGGTACCGACAGCTGTATTCTGTTATCGGCTATGCTTCAGATATCATATTTTGGGCCAGTTCTTACCAGAACTGCCCATTGTAAATTTCTTAAACCTTTGAATTTACTCAGGTGATTTTTAGGTACTATTGTGGCACTTTTCCAGCCGGCCATCAGCCACTTGATTGTTTTAGTAATGCTCTAGCTCCCCACTAGTTATAAAAACTGTCGTTGGGCGGCGATTGCTGCATCAACCACATACTGCCATTTAATACTAATCAAATTCTGGTACTCCAACTTTTGCCCTCAAATGTTGTCGCTGTGTTTGCCAAACCGACACCCAAAAATGAATAGGTACCATTTCCATCGCCAAGCAGAACTCCTCGCCCACGACGACTCAGCTGTGCAAACTTTCAGAGACCTTTGGATATTTTCTTTGTCATCTGCGATTTTGGCAATGTTCTAGAGACTTTAAACTTCTTAGAAGGTAATTTTTGTGTACCATTTTGGTACTTCCTGGCCGGTCATTAGCCAGTTAACTGATTATTCTGCGCCAATCGTTTGGGAAAGTATTAAAATGGTACCCAAAAGTCAGCTGAGTAGATTCAAAGGTTTCAGATATTTACAATGGGTAGTTTTAGTAACAGCTAATGCAGAAACAGCCGTTGGTACCAAATTAATACCAAGAATCACTTGCAGGTAAGACGAAAAGTCCCTGAATCTTTACAAAAGTGTGGACTTTTATTAGTCATTGGTGATGGAAGTGGCCCAAAAACTATACACGTTATTACCTTTGACGATGTCTTGGGAGAGTTAGTATCTAATAACATTTGGGGAAAAGGTACCAGAATTTGGTTAGTACCAAATGGCAGTATACGTATAAAATCATTTCAACACCTTTGACCTTTAGCTTCCGCCGATTGTTGTCAGTTAGTGTAACAATCCACCTAGACAGCCAACTAGCTACCGTCAAAATATTGCCAAAACTCGTCCAAAAATCCTTACAGGCTTATGTTGCATTTTTGCACAGGCGAGGGCTTTTTTTATTGCTATTAGGGCCCAAAAACTCACCTCTTGAGTAGGTGCAACGTTTTATAAGTTTAGAGTCGGCAGTTTTTGCAACGGCTGGTGATCTTGAACGCAATCCAGCTAGCTGGTGAAAAAAAAGAGCTATAATTGGAAATGGGGTACCAAGAGAGCTAACCACTTTTGGGCTTCGCTTTGAAACGGTCGATTTTGCGACTGGGAAGTTGTTTTCTCAAAGGCGTCAAGCTTGCGGCAAAACAAATTGACATGAGTGTCTCAAGTTGAATCTATGAAAACTCACCGCTTTAATGATTGACTTCGACTTTTCTGTCAGTAGTAGCGTTATCCTTGGACTTTTCCTCCTACGTGGTACTTGGTGTTTTGCGAATCGCTCCATTCAAACATCGTCATTGTACACCACGAGAACCATTTCAACATTTAGCCTATTTCCTTCTGACTTGGTGAGGGACACAGAGACAGAACCTTCTGATTTTTGCACATACGTGGTACTTGGTGCTTTGGAAATGGCTCAATTCAAAAGTCGTTTCCACACCTTGCAGAACCATTATCAGACCCAGCGTACTTCTTAACAACTTTATAACGACTGCCCCAGGAGCAGAACCTTCTTGCTTTTGCTCGTATGTGGTTCTTGGTATTTTGGGGGTTGCTCCATTCAAACGTCGTTGTGGCACATTTGGCAGAACGATTGCCACTACGTCTACTTCTTCTCGATTTGGTAAGTCTGCTTTAGAGGCAAAATCTTCTGGTTTTTACTCGTACCATTTCCATTTTAGCCTATTCCTTTTTGGCTTGGTAAGGTTTGACACAGGGACAAAACCTTCTGATGTTTACACATACGTGGTACTTGGTGCTTTGGGAATGGCTCAATTCAAAAGTCGTTTCCACACCTTGCAGAACCATTATCAGGCCCAGCGTATTTCTTAACCACTTTATAACGACTGCCCCAGGAGCAGAACCTTCTTGCTTTTGCTCGTATGTGATACTTGGTATTTTGGAGATTGCTCCATTCAAACGTCGTTGTGGCAGATTTGGCAGAACGATTACCACTTCGTCTACTTCTTCTCGATTTGGTAAGTCTGCTTCAGAGGCAAAATCTTCTGGTTTTTACTCGTACTATTTCCATTTTATCCTATTCCTTTTTGGCTTGGTAAAGTTTGACACAGGGACAGAACCTTCTGAGTTTTGCACATTCGTGGTACTTGGTGCTTTGGGAATGGCTCATTTCAAATGTCGTAGTTACACACCTTGCCGAACTATTATCAACCCCAACGTACTTCTTAATAATTTTATAACGATTGCTCCAAAAGCAGAACCTTCTTGTTTTTGCTCGTATGTGATACTTTGTATTTTGGGGGTTGCTCCATTCAAACGTCGTTGTGGCACATTTCGCTACTTCTCCTACTACTTCTCGATTTGGTCTGCTTCAGGGGCAAAACCTTCTGGTTTTTACTCGACGTGTTACTTGGTGTTTTGGGGATTGCTCCATCCAAACGTCATTCTTGCATGTCACGCAAAACTACTACCACTTTTGGCCTTTTCCCCCTAACCTGGTAAGATGCTCCTCAGGGATAGAACCTTCTGGTTTTTGCTCGTGCATGGTAATTGGTACATTAGGGATTGGTTCGATCAAACGTCGTTTTCGCACACCACACATAACTATTGCCCCCCGCAGCGTACTTCTTCTCGACTTGATAACGTCTATCCCAGCGGCGGAATCTTCTGGTTTTTGCTTGTATGTGGAACTTGGTGTTTTGGGAATTGCTTCATTTAAACGTTGTTGTAGCAAATCGCGCAGATCCATTACTACTTCCGGCTTACTGCTTACCGACTGCCTTAGGGAAGACTATTTTTGGTGTTTGCTTGTACATGGTACTTAATGTTTTGGGGATTGCTCTATTCAAACGCCATTCTCGCACAATATGCAGAATCATTACGATCTTTAGCCGATTTTTTCCGATTTGGTAAAGTTTGCTCCAGGTCAAAAGCTTCTGAATTTTGCTCGTATGTAGTACTTGGTATTTTGGGGATTGCTTCTTTTAAACGTCGTTGTCACACGTTACGCAGAACCATTACCACTTCATCTACTTCTGCTCAATTTGATAAGTCCGCTTCAGGAGTAAGAATCTTCTAGTTTTTACTCGTACGTAGTGCTTGGTGTTTTGGTGATTGCTTCATACAAACGTCATTTTGTACACAACGCAGAATCATTATTACTTTTGGTCTACTCCACAACTTGACTAGGTTTGGCCCATGGACAGAGCTATCTGGTTTTTACTTGTACTTGGTACTTTAGGTATTGTTCCATTTACACGTCGTTTTCGTACACCACGCAGACTCATTACCACGCCTAGGGTACTTCTTTTTGACTTGGTAACGACAGACTCAGAATCAGAATCTTTTGGTTTTTGCTCGTATATGGTGCTTGGTGTCGTAATCACACACCACGCTAACCATTGCCACCTCCAATCACATTTTTCCCGATTGTGTAAGATCTGCCTCAGGGGCAGAATATTCTTGTTTTTGCTAGTACGTGGTACTTGGTGTTTTGGCGATTGCTACATTCAAACGTCAGTGTTGCACATCAAAACAACTATTACCTCTTCCAGTCTACTCCGTCCCGACTTTGTAGGGTGTGCTCTAGGAGCTAAATTTTTTTGTTTTGCTCGTACGTGGTACTTGGTATTATGAGGATTGTTCCGTTCAAACATCATTGTCTCACCTTACGTAGAACCATTACCACTTTTAGCCTACTTGCTCCCGACTTGGCAACGTCTGTCCTAGGTGTTGGAAACATCTGGTTGTTGCTCGTACGTTGTACCTGGTGTTTTTGGTTTTACTCTATTAAAATTTTGTTGTCACACACCACGCAGAACCATAACTATGCCCAACCTACTTCTTCCCGACTTGGAAAAGTCTACCCAAGGAACAGGACTTATTGGTACTTTCTCGTACGCGGTTTTTGGTAGTTTGAGGATTACTCCATTCAAACGTCGCTGTTACGCACCAGGCGGAACCATTACCACTTCTAGCCTGTGCTTTCCAATTTGGTAAAATCTGCCCAAGGAGCAGATCTTCTTGTTTTTGCTGCTTTGGCAATTGTTCTATTCAAACGTCGTTGTCGTTTACCGTGCAGAGCCATTACCATGTCTAGCGTACGTCTTCCAGAGTTGGTAAAATTTACTTCAGGGACAGAATCTTCTTGTTTTTACTGCTTTAGCGATTACTCTATTCAAACGTCTCTGCCGTATATCTTGCAGAACCATTATCACGCGCAGCGTACTTCTTCTCGAAATGGTAACATCTGCACCAGAGACAGAATCTTTTGGTTTTGCTTCTAGCCTGCTTCTTCCCGATTTTGTAAGATCTGTACGTCGTGCTTGGTATTTTGGGGATTGTTTCAGTCAAACGTGATTATCGCACATCGCAAAAACTACTGCCACTTCTAGTCCACGTTTCCCGGCTTGGTACGATTTGCCTCAAAAAAAAATCGCCTGTGGTACTTAGTTTAAACATCATTGTCGAAACTACGCAGAATTATTACCACCTCCAACCTGCCTTTTTCCGATTTGGTAGGGTATACTCCAGGAACCTAATTTTCTGGTTTCTTTGCTCGTACGTGGTACTTGGTGTTTTTGGAATTGCTTCATTGAGAACCATTACCCCTTTCAGCCTGCCTCTTCCCGATTTGATAAGGTCTGCCCAAAATGGCAAATATAAGAAAAACTTCTGGAATTTCGGCTAAAATTCTATTATCAAACTTACTTAACTATAAAAATCGGCCTACTTTTGTTCTGTGCCCAACTATTACAATAAACGGCACCAAAAGATCCATTGTAATACTAAAATTAATAACAAAAGCAGCCTGTTTTTTCCCGATTTTGTAAGGTCTGTACGTCGTGTTTGATATTTTTGGGACTGCTTTAGTCAAACGTCAATATCGCACATCACAAATACTACTGCCACTTCTAGTCCACTTTTTTCGGCTACGTACGATCTGCTCCAGAGAAAAACTCGCCTGATTCTTTTATTGTACGTGGTACTTAGTTCAAGCGTCATTGTCGAAGCTACGCAGAACCATTACCACTTCCAACCTGCCTTTTTCCAATTTGGTAGGGTATACTCCAGGAACCTAATTTTCTGGTTTCTTTGCTCGTACGTGGTACTTGGTGTTTTTGGGATTGCTTCATTGAGAACCATTACCCCTTTCAGCCTGCTTCTTCCCGATTTGGTAAGGTCTGCCCAAAACGGCAAAGATAAGAAAAACTACTGGAATTTCGGCTAAAATTCTATTATCCAACTTACTTAACTATAAAAATCGGCCTACTTTTGTTCTGTGCCCAACTATTACAATAAACGGCACCAAAAGAGCCATCGTGATACCAAAATTAACAACAAAAGCAGTCAAAAATAACATTACCAGCGATCCCATGGTCAAAGTTGTCACAAAAGATACCACAACTGCCACCACTGCAAATAGTGAAATTGCCATCGCCATAAAAACCGCTTCAAACACGTTCACTGAAATTGCTGCTGGTGCCATCAGTGTTGGGCTTAGAAATACCATGACCATTAGAACAAGCGTTGTTAGGTTAAGGGATACAACGGCGACAACCCATGCTTCAAAAGAATTGATCCTGGGTCTTGCGATGGTTCGTAAGGTCGGAATCACGTTTTGTATTTTCATTCCTTTACCTCAAGCTGCGTGCAGAGGAATGCGTAGTTTTGCAGACTCGTTACTACAATGTGGTGGATATGTACGATATTTAATCAAACTAATGAATAGCTAGAAACTAGAAACCGCAATCAACTTGTGTTGTGATAAGGGGTATTTGGCACGATTGACTTTTGTTTAATATCCCCGATGGAAAAGAGTTTTGTACGGCCAGAGTGCGTCTTCCAAGTTTGGACTAGGTGATTTCTGAGTATACTAAAGCCGACGATTTGACTATTTTGTATGGGGCGTGATAGGAACACTGGAGATTTTAGCAAATTTGCATTTTTGTATTGCCGCATCCCTACTTTTTGATTTTCAAAATTTTTAATGTCTGTCTGTTCGTATTTTAAAGTTTTCGAAATTTCGCATTTCTACAATTTTCCGGATTTTCATACTTTCTAATTAACGAATTTTCGAATTTTATGTTTTTGCATTTTAGCAATTTCATATTTTTGTGTTTTCTGGTTTTCGAGATATAAAATTTAAAAATTTTGGTATTTTGAAATTTCGCGTTCCCATATTTGATGTTTTATATTTTTTATTTTAGTATTCTTGTGTATTTTTACTTTTGTATTTTCAAATCCTTGTATTTTGATAATTACTCATTTATTTATTTTCGTATTTTTGTGTTTCCAGATTTTTATATTCCCAAGTTTTGTATTTTTAGGTATCGAGCTTCCGTGTTTTCGTTTTTTCGTATTTTCTCATTTTTGTGTTTTTAAATTTTTGTGTTTTTGTAATTCTCTATTTTTAGATTTTCGTATACTTGAATGCCCAAGTTTTCACTTTGTATTTTCCCATTCTTGTATTCTTGTAATTTTTTATTCTCGTACTTTGTTATTTTTGTATTTCCGGTTTCGCATTTTCCCAATTTCTGTATTTTCACAATTTGCCTTTCTGAATTTGCGTATTTGATATTTTTGTATATTCTTATTTTGGTTCTCAATTTTCTATGTTTCCATGTTTGTATATTCATATTTTCCTGTTTCCGTATTTTTAGTTGCATGTTTTTGTAATCTTGTATTTCCAGATTTTAATATTCCCAAGTTTTGTATTTTTATGTATCGAATTTTCGTGTTTCCGTTTATTGTATTTTCCCATTTTTGTGTTTTTGAATTTTTGTGTTTTTGTAATTCTCTATTTTTAGATTTCCCTATAATAGAATGCCCAAGTTCTCATTTTGTATTTTCACATACTTGAATTTTTGTAATTTTTTACGTTCGTACTTTGTGATTTTTCTATTTTCCGTTTCTCATGTTCCCAATTTCTTTATATTTACATTTTCGTGTTTTTCTTTTTGTTCACAATTTTCTGTTTCCAAGTTTGTATTTCCATATTTTCCTGATTCCGTATTTTTAGTTCCATGTTTTTGTAATCTTGTTTCCAGGTATCAATATTCCCAAGTTTTATATTTTGTATTTTCAGTTTCTCTTGTTTTGTTTTTTACATTTTCGCGTTTTTTTACTTCTGCTGTTTAGCGTTTCTCAATTTTTGTGTTACTGGATCTTTGTATTTTAGTAATTGTTTATTTTTGTGTGTTTTTATGTTTGTGTTCTCAGTTTTTCGTGTTTCCTTGGTTTGTTTTTTCATATTTCGGCATTTTTGTAATTCTCTAGTGTAATATTTCCTCATGTTTATATTTTTGTAATTTATTAGTTTTGAGTTTTCGTATTTTTATATTTTCAAGTTCTCAATTTCTGTATTTTACGTATCCGCAATTTTGAATTTCTGTATTTTTGTGTTTCATCGGTTTCGAATTTTTGCAATTTATTCGCTTTTTCTTATTTTTGTCTTTCCATATACTGTTTTTTCAAATTTTCGACTTTTTATCATTCGATATTTTTGTATGTTTTCATTATTTATTTTTAAATCTTTATATTCTCAAAATTTTTGTCTTCTTGTTTTTGAATTTTTATATTCCCAAATTTTCGTGTTCTCAAGTTTTGTATTTTTATGTTTTTCCGTTTTTGTATGTGTATATTTTTGCATTTCTATATTTTTGTACTTTTGTATTTCCTGTTTCTGTATTTCAAATTCTGGTATTTTCGTGTTGTCGTGTTTTTGTATTCCAAAATTTTCTTGTTCCCAAGTGTAGTATTTTTATATTTTCGCGTTTTTGAATTCCTGTATCTTTGTATTTTCCCATTTTTGTATTTCAAATCCTTGTATTCTCCTAATTTTTCATTTTCGTGTTGTATTTTTACATTCCCAAATTTTCTTATTTCCCGTTTCTGTTTTTCTATATTTCCGCGTTTCTGAATTTCCGTATTTTTGCATTTTTCAATTTTATATTTTCAAATCCTTGTATTTTCATAATTTTTTATTATCATGTATTCTTAATTTCATATTTCCAAGTTTTCTTGTTCCTAAGTTCTATTGTTTTATATTTCCGCGTTTTTGAACTTCCGTATTTTTGTATTTTTCTATTTTTGCATTCCAAATCCTAGTATTTTCGTGTTGTCGTATTTTTGTATTCCAAAATTCTCTTGTTCCCAAATGTTAGTATTTTTATATTTTGACGTTTTTGAAGTTCCGTATTTTTGTATTTTTCCATTTTAGTATTTCGAATCATTGTATTTTCATCATTTTTCTTTGTGTTGTTGTATTTTTGCATTCCCAATTTTTCTTGTTTTCAGGTTTTGTATTTTGATATTTACGCGATTTTGAATTTGCGAATTTTTGCATTTTCCCAATTTTGTATTTATAAATCCTTGTATTTTCATAATTTTATATTTTCGTGTTTTCGTATTTTCGTATTCCCAAATTTTCTTGTTCCCAAGTTCTATTGTTTTACATTTCGGCTGTTTCGAATTTCCGTATTTTTGTATTTTCTAATTTTTTCATGTTGTGGTATTTTTGTGTTCCAAATTATTTCCAAGTTTAGTATTTTTATACTTTCTCGTTTTTGAATTTACGTATTTCTTTATTTTCCCATTTTGATATTTCGAATCCTTGTATTTTCGTAATCTTTTATGTTCGTGTTTTCCTATTTTTGTGTTCTCAAATTTTCAAGTTCTCAGGTTTTGTTCTCTCACTTCAACCCATTTTTTAATTTCCGTTTTCTATTTTTGTATTTCGAGATTCTTGTATCTCGCATTCCTTATTTTATTTTTTTTTGTATTTTTGTGTACCCAAACTTTAAAATTTTCAAGTTCTGTTTTTTACATTTTCCTTGTTTCTGAGTTTCCTTATTTTAGTGTCTTCCCATTTTTGTACTGTAGGATTCCTCTATTTTCATAATTTTTCACATGCGAGTTTACTTAGTTTTGTTTTCCATAATTTTCAAGTTCCCAAGTTTTGTATTCTCACATGAACGCGTTTTTTAATTTTCATATTTTTGTAGTTTCCCATTTTTGTATTTAGGAATTCTTGTATATTTGCATTTCTCCTGTTCTTGTTTTCGTTTTTTTGTGTTCACAAATTTTTAAGTTCCCAACTTTTGTATTTTTACATGTGCGCGTTTTCGAATTTCCGTATTTTAATATTTTACCGTTCTTGTATTTTTGAATCCTTGCATTTTTGTAATTTTTATTTTCGTGTTTTCAAATTATTGTGTTCCCAAATTTTCAGGGCCCAAATTTTGTAAATTTACATTTCAGCATTTATGAAATTTTGAATTTTTGTATTCTCAGATTTTGTATATTCGTAATTTTCTATTTTCACGTTTTCGTGTTTTGTGAGATTGCGTTCTCAAATTTTTAAGATTCCAGGTTTTGTATTTTTACATTTCCGTATTTTTGGGTATTTCCATTTTTGTATTTTCGAATTCCTGCATTTTTATAATTTTATATGTTCGAGTTTCCGTATTTTTGTGTTTCTAAATTTTTAAATTCCAACTTTTGTTTTTCTACAATTCTACGTTTTGGAATTTCCGTATTTTTGTATTACCGCATTTTTGTATTTTCGGATTTTTGTATTTTCGCAATTCTTTTGTTCTTGTTCTCGTTTTTTGTGTTCCCACATTTTCAAGTTCTCAACTTTTGTATTTCTACATTTCCGCGTTCTTGAATTTCCGTATTTTTGATTTCCAAATTTTTGTACTTCCGAATTTTGTATTTCCGCATTTCTTATGTTCTTGTTTTGGTATTTTGTGTTCACAAATTTTCAAGCTTCCAAGTTTTGATTTACACAATTTCCATATTTTATTTTTGTATTTTGGGATACTTGTATTTTCGTAATTTTATATTTTTGTACCTTCAAATTTTTGAGTCACTAAATTTTGAAGGCTCAAATTTTGCATATTAACATTTCCGCATTTCTGAATTTCCGTATATTTGTATTCTCAGATTCTTGTACATCCGTCACTTTTTATTTTCACCTTTTCGCGTTTTCCTGTTTTTGTGGGTATGTGCGCCCAAATCTTCAGGATCCCAAGTTATGTTTTCACTTTTCCAGGTAGCTACATTTCTGCATTTTTGGGTCTTCTCATTTTTGTATTTTCTGATCCTTACATTTTTGTAATTATTTATTTTGGGTGTTTCCGTACTTATGTGTTCCCAAATTTTTAAGTTCCCAAGTTTTTGTATTTCTCTATTTCTACGTTTTTGAATTTCAGTATTTTTGAATTTCCGCATTTTTGTATTTTTCTGATCTTTGTATTTTCGCAATTTTATTTCTGTGTTCTCAAATTTTCAAGTTCCGCAATTCTGTATTTTTACATTTCTGAGTGTCTGAGTTTCCGTATTTTTGTGTTTTCCGAATTTTGTATTTTGGGGTTCTTTATTTTCCTAATTTTTCCTGGTCGTGTTTTCGTATTTTTGTGTTGCCAAGTTTCTAAGTTTTGCTTTTTCAATCTCCCCGTTTTTGATTTTCCATATTTTAATATCTTTCCATTGCTGTATTTTAGAATCCTCGCAGTTTCGTAAGCTTTTTATATTCGTGTTTTCTTAATTTTGTGTTCTTAAATTTTCAAGTTCCCAAGTTTTGTATTCTCACATCAACCCGTTTCTGAATTTCCATATTTTTGTGTGTTTGTATTTTTGTATTTTGGGATTCTCGTTTCTTCGCATTTCATAAATTCTTGTTTTGGTTTTTTGTTCACAAATTTTCAAGTTTACAAGTTTTCTATTTACACATTTTTGCAGTTTTGTATTTCCGTATTTTAGTACTTTCCATTTTTGCATTTTGGCAACCTTTTGCTTTCCTAATTTTTTATCTTAATGTTTTCAAATTCTTGTGTTCGTGTCCAATTTTTGTATATTTACATTTCTGCATATCTGAATTTACGTATTTTTGTATTCTCAGATTCTTGTATACTCCTCATTTTTTTATTTTCGTGTTTTGTCGTTTTCGTATTTTTGAGAGTTTGTGTTCTCAAATTTTCAAAATCCCAAGATCTGTAGTTTTAATTTTCCGGGTTGTTACATATCCGTATTTATGTATCTGCTCATTTTTGTATCTTCGGCTCCCAGTGTTTTCGTAATTTTTATTTTCGTTTTCAAATCTTTGTGTTCCCAAATTTTCAAGGCCTAAGTTTGGTATATTTACATTTCCGCATTTCTGAATTTCCGTATTTTCAGACTATTGCATATTCGTCATTTCTTATTTTCGTGTTTTCTCGTTTTCGTATTTTTGTGGGTTTGTGTCCCAAATTTTCAAAATGCCTAATTTTGTATTATCACTTTTCCGGGTTGTCACATTTCCGTATTTTTGTATTTTGGAATCCCAGTACTTTTGTAATTTTTCATTTTCGTATTTTCAAATTTTTGTCTTTTCAAATTTTTATTGCCCAAATTTTGTTTTTTTAGATCCCAGTATTTTCGAAAATTTTATTTTCGTTTTCATATCTTTATGCTCTCAAATTTCCATGACCCAAATTTTGAATTTCTACATTTCCGCATTTCTGAATTTCCATATTTTTGTATTTTCAGATTCTTGTATATTCGTCATTTTTTATTTTTGTGTCTTTGTGTTTTCGTAATTTTGTGGGTTTGTGTTATAAAATTTTCAAAATCGCAAGTATTGTATTTTCACTTACCGCGTTGTTACATTTCAGTAATTTTGTATTTTCGTATCCAAGTATTATCGTAATTTTTTATTTTCAAATCTTTGTATTCCCAAATTTTCAAAATCGCAAGTTTTGTATCTTCGCTTTTTCGCGTCGTTGCATTCCGCATTTTTTTATCTTCTCAATTTGTATTTTCGTATTATTTAATTTTTGTAATTTTTTATTTTTGAGTTTCCGTATTTTTGTGTTCTAAAAATTTTAAATTTCCAAGTTTTTGTATTTTTGCAATTCTACGTTTTGAATTTTGGTATTTTTAAATTTCCCCATTTTTGTATTTTTCGGATCTTTGTAATTTCGCAATTTTTATTTTTGTTTTCAAATTTTTAAATTCGCAAGTTCTGTATTTTCACTTTTCTGTGTTGTTACATTTCTGCATTTATGTAACTTCTCATTTTTGTAATTTCGGATCCCAGTACTTTCGTAAATCTTTATTTTCGTGTTTTCAAATTTTTATGTTCCCGAATTTTCCAGGCCCAAATTTTGTATATTTACATTACCGCATTTACGAATTTCCGTAATTTTGTATTTTCAGACTTTTGTATATTTGTGTTTTTTATTTTCGTGTTTTTGCGTTTTCTTATTTTTCTGGGTTTGTATTTTCAAATTTTTTAAATCCCAAGTTTTGTATTTTCACTTTACCGGATTGTTATATTTTCGTATTTATGTATCTTCTCTCTTTCGTATTTTCGGGTCCCAGTACTTTCGTAATTTTGTATTTTCGTGTTTTCAATTTTTGTGTTCCCATATTTTTAATGCCCAAATTTTGTATTTTCACTTTTTCGGATTGTTACATTCTGTATTTTTGTGTCTTCTCAATTTGTGCTCTCGGATTCTTTCATTTTTGTAATTTTTTATATCTCAGTCTCCGTATTTTTGTATTAGCGGATTCCAGCATTTTGGTAACCTTTTATTTTCAAGTTTTCAAATTTATGTGTTTCCAAATTTTCAAGGCCCGGATTTTGTATTTTTACTTTTCCGGGTTGTTACATTCCGTATTTTTGTATTTTTTCAATTTGTATTTTCGGATCCTTTCATTTTTGTAATTTTTGATTTTCGAGTTTTCGTAATTTTGTGTTTCCATAATTTTAAATTTCCGAGTTTTTATATTTCTACATATCTAGATTTTGAATTTCCGTATTTTTGAATTTCCGCTTTTTTGTATTTTTCGGATCTTTGTATTTTCGCAATTTTTATTGTCGTGTTCCCAAATTTTTTAAATGCGAGGTTTTGTTTTTTACTTTTCCGAGTTGTTACATTTCCGTATTTATGTACCTCTTCATTTTTGTATTTTCGGATTCCAATATTTTCGTTTTCAAATTTTTCTGTTACCAAATTTCCAAGGCCCAAATTTAGTATATTTATATTTCCACATTTCTGAATTTCTGTATTTGTGTATCTTCATATCCTTGTTATTCTCGTCTTTTTATATTTTAGGGTTTTCGTGTTTTTTAGTGGGTTTATGTTATCAAATTTTCAAAATCTCAGGTTTTGTATTTCCACTTTTCCGTGTTGTTATATTCCATATTTATGTATATTCTCATTTTTGTATTTTCAACCCAATGTTTTCTTAATTTTTTATTTTTGCTTTCAAATGTTTGTAATTCCAAATTTTCAAAGCCCTAATTTGGTATATCTACATTTCCGCATTTCGGAATATTCGTAATTTCGTATTTTCAGATTTTTGACTATTCTGTCATTTTTTATTTTCGTGTTTTTGTATTTTTTGTAGGTTTGTGTTATCAAATTTTCAAAATTCCAAGTTTTGTATTATCTTTTCCGGATTGTTACATTCCGTATTTTTGTTTCTTCTTAATTTGTAATCCAGGAACTGTCATTTTTAAAATTTTTTATTTTTGAGTTTCCGTATTTTTGTATTCCGAAAATTTTAAATTCCCAAGTTTTTGTATTTCTCTAGTTCTGCGTTTTTAAATTTTCGTATTTTTGAATTTCCGCATTTTTGTAGTTTTGGAACTTTGTATTTTTGCAATTTTTATTTTTGTGTTCTTAAATTTTCAAAATCCAAGTTTTGTATTTTCACTTTTCCAGGTTGTTACATTTTCGTATTCATGTATCTTATCATCGTTGTACTTTCGGATCCCGGTATTTTCGTAATTTTTTATTTTCGTTTTCAAATTTTTGTGTTCCCAAATTTTCAAGGTCCAAAATTTGGTATATTTACATTTCCGCATTTCTGAATTTCTGTATTTTTGTATTTTTGTATTTTTTGATTCTTGTATGTTCGTAATTTTTGTTTTCGTGTTTTTGCTTTTTCATATTTTAGTGGGTATATGTTCTCCCAACTTTTCAGGATATCTTATTTTGTATTTTCAATTTTCCGGGTTGTTATATTTCCGTATTTATGTAACTTCTCATTTTTGTATTTTAGGGTTCCAGTATTTTCGTAATTTTTTATTTTCGTGTTTTCAAATTTTTGTGTTCCATACTTTTCAAAGCTCAAATTTTGTATTTTCACTTTTCCGGGTTGTTAAATACTGTTTATTTGTATCTTCAGAATTTGTATATTTGGATCCTTGCATTTTTGTAATTTTTTATTTTCGAGTTTCTGTATTTTTGTTCCCAAAATTTTAAATTCCCAAGTTTTTGTATTTTTCTATTTCCACGCTTTTAAATTTTCGTATTTCTGAATTTCCGCATTTTCATATTTTTATATTATCTGGGTTTATATTTTTTCATATTTATGTATCTTCTTTTTTTTATATTTTCGGATCCCAGTACTTTCGTAACTTTTTATTTTCGTTTTCAAATTTTTGTGTTCCCAAATTTTCAAGGCTCTAATTTTGTATTTTTACTTCTCCGAGTTGTTACATTCCGTATTTTTGTATCTTTTTATTGTGTGTCTTTGGATCTTTTCATTTTTGTAATTTTCTATTCTTGAGACTCCGTATTCTTGTGTTCCCAAAATTTTAATTTCCTACCTTTTTCTATTTCTCTATTTCTACGCTTTTGAATATCTGTATTTTTAAATTTTCGCATGTTTGTATTCTTCGGATCTTTGTATTTTCGCAATTTCTATTTTTGTGTTCCCAAATTTTCAAAATCCTAAATTTTGTATTTAAATTTTTGTATTATGTATGTTATCATTTTTGTACCTTCTGATCCCGGATTTTCGTAATTTTTTATTTTCGTATTCAAACTTATGTGCTACCAAATTTTCAAACGCCCAAATTTGGTATATTTACATTTTCGCATTTCTTCATTTCCCTATTTTTGTATCTTCAGATTCTTGTATGATCGTCAATTTTTTTGCGTTTTTGCGTTTTCGTATTTTTGTGGGTTTGTGTTATCAAATTTTCAAAATCCTAAGTTTTATATTTTCACTGTTCTGCGTTGTTACATTTCCGTATTTATGTACCTTCTACTTTCGTAATTTTTTATTTTCATGTTTTCAATTTTTGTGTTCCCATATTTTTAATGCCCAAATTTTGTATTTTCACTTTTCCGGATTGTTACATTTCATACTTTTGTATCTTCGCAATTTGTATTTTCGGATCCCTTCTTTTTTGAGTCTTCGAATTTTTGTGTTCTCAATATTTTAAATTCCCAAGTTTTTGTATTTCTACGTTTCTACGTTTTCGGATTTCCATATTTTTGAATTTTTACATTTTTGTATCTTTCTGATCTTTGCATTTTCGCAATTTTATTTTTGTGTTCCCAAATTTTCAAGACCTCAAGCTTTGCATATTTACATTTCTTTTTTTTTTCATTTTTTTATTTTTGTATTCTCAGATTCTAGTATATGCGTAATTGTTTATTTTCGCGTTTTCGTGTTTTTTTGGAGTGTGTTCCAAATTTTCAAACTCCCAAATTTTGTATTTTCACTTTTCCGGGTTTTTACATTTCCGTATGTTTGTTTCTTTTCAATTTATATTTTTCGATTCTTTGATTTTAGTAATTTTTTTATTTTCGAGTGTCCGCATTTTTGTTTCCACATTTTTTAATTTTCTACGTTTCCATTTTTCCTCATTTCCACGTTTTTGGATTTCCGTATTTTTGTATTTCCGTATTTATATATTTTTCGGATGTATATATTTTCGCAATTTTTATTTTCGTGTTTCCAAATTTTTAAGTCTTCAAATTTTGTATTGTTCATTTTTGTGTTTTGTAGGTTTGTATTCTCAAATTTTCAAAATTCCAAGTTTTGTATTTTCAATTGTCCGGGTAGTTATATATATTTTATGTTCCCAAATTTTTAAATTCCAAGTTTTGTATTTCCATATTTCCATGTTTTTTAGATTTCCGTATTTTTGTATTTCCGTATTTATGTGTTTTTTGGATCTATGTATTTTCGCAATTTTTATTTTTTCCAAATTTTTAAGTCTTCAATTTTTTGTATATTTGCATTTCGGTTTTTTTTTATTTCTGTATTTTTGTATTCTAGTATATTCAAACTTGTTTATTTTCGTGTTTCTGTGTTTTTGCGTGTTTGTGTGCCCAAATTTTCACGATCTCAAATATTATATTTTAACTTTTCCGGGTTGCTACATTTCCGTATTTTTGTATCTTCTTATTTTTGTATTTTTGGATCCTGGTATTTTTGTAATTTTTTATTTTCGGATTTTCGTATTTTTGTGTTCCCAAATTTTTAAACTCCCAAGCATTTGTACTTTTACATTTTTACGTTTTTGGATCCATAATTTTGTATTTCCGCATTTTTGTATCTTTCGGATCTTTGTATTTTCTCAATTTTAATTTTTGTGTTCCTAAATTTTTAAATCTTCAAGTTTTGCATATTCACGTTTCCGTTTTCTTTTTATTTCCGTATTTTTGTTCTCAGATTCTAGTATATTCGTACTTGTTTGTGCTCTTGTTTTTGTGGGTTTGTGTTCCGAAATTTTCAGGTTCTCAAGTTTTGCATTTTCACTTTTCCGGGTATTACATTACCGTGTTTTTGTATTTTCGCATTTTTGTATTTTCGGATCCTTAAATTTGTATATTTTTTGTTTTCGCGTTTTCGTATTTTTGCGTTCCCAAAATTTTTAAATTTTCAATTTTTTGTATTTTTACATTTTTGGATCCATATTTTTGTATCTCTGCATTTTTGTATTTTTCGGATCTGTGTATTTTCGTAATTTTTATTATTGTGTTCCCAAATTCATAAATCTTCTAGTTTTGTATATTTACGTTTCGGTTTTTTTATTTCCGTTTTTTTCTATTTTCAGATTCTAATATATTAGTACTTGTTTATATTCGGTTTTCGTGTTTTTGTGTTTTTGTGTTCCCAAATATTCAAGATCTAAATTTTTGTAACTTTTTATTTTTGAGTTCCTTTTTTTTGTGCCCAAAATTTTAAATTTTCAAGTTTTTGTATTTCTACTTTTCTCCGTTTTTGAATTTCCGTATTTCTAAATTTCCGCAATTTTCTATTTTTCGGATCCTTGCATTCTCGCAATTTTTATTTTTGTATTCCCAAACTTTCAAGTTATCAATTATGTGTTCTCACATTTTCCCGTTGTTGAATTTCCGTATTTTTTTATTCTCACAATTTTTGTAGTTTGGAATATTTGTATCTACTGATTTTTATATTTTCGAATTCCTGTACTTTCGTACTTATTTATTTTCGTGTCTTCAAATTTTGTGGTGCCTAATCTTCAAGGTCCAAATCTTGTATTTCCGCATTTCTGAATTTCCGTAAATTTGTATTCTCAGATCTTATTATATTTGTCATTTTTTATTTTCGCGTTTTCGTGTTTTGTGGGTTTGTTCTTCCAACTTTTCAGGATCCCAAGTTTTGTATTTTCACTGTTCTGGGGTGTTACATTACCGTATTTTTGGGCCCTCCTATTTTTGTAGGTATATTTGGATCCTTGCATTTTTGTAATTTTTTATTTTCGAGTTTCCGCACTTTTGTGTTTCCAAATTTTTAAATTTCCGAGTTTTTGTATTTCTACATTTCTACGTTTTTAAATTTCCGTATTTTTGAATTTCTGCATTTTTGAATTTTTCCGATCTTTGTATTTTCTCAATTTTTTTGTGTTCCTAATTTTCATGTTATCAATTTTTGTATTTTTACATTTTCGCGCTTTCGAATTTCCGTATTGTCGCAATTTCCAATTTTTCGTAGATTTTTATAAGGAATTCCAGAAATTCGTACACCTTCACGTATAATGATTTGTAGTATTATTCGACGATCGAATATTAACCTTCGTCGTTTTGAAACGCCGATGAAAAATAGCTTAGTAAATTACGCTTAAATAAACATACACAGATCGCTAGATGACGCTAGAGCTCCGCTTATTTATTTTCCTGCTATACATTACGCTCGCTCTTGTATAATCTACGTATTTACTATTTGCATTCCCACTATACTTTTAACATTACGAATTTTCCACGACGCTGCCCTCGAAAATCTCCACCTAACCCAATTACACCAGGTTTCCCCAAGGCACTTAACCTCCAATTACTCTTCAAACATCCATTAGCATCATTTCCATATTAAATAACCGGTTCAATTAGACAATTATAAAGCTTTTATAATATGCGTGTAGGAAACTCGACATTCAACACCGACAAAATAAACAAACACTTCCACTTGTTGCATTCGTTCCAGCTGTCTCGTAGTGGGAGCGAACCGCTCGCTCCTAAGTTTACTTTTCCGATACCCATAAAAGATTGTAATTCGTATCTATTAAATCAGTCGGAACGCACCACTTTACCGTCATGTGACAAACGAAACCCGGAAGAATGCAGCTGTTTTTACTAACATCCGCCGTTGTAGCGAGTGCCGTGTTCGAACCGAGTTCCCAAACGTTCCCGTGTACGTTAGACTACGGAGGTGTCGATATAACCCACGGCGTCGACACAAACGGCTTTATCACCGCGTACAACATCGTCTTCGCTCCTCAATACTACCGGAAAAACCCGCCTCTTATAATCGGGTGTGTTTGTAATCTCAAAATTTGCGTGCGGAAGTGTTGCCCGCTGGGGGAGTTTATGTCGAATAGGAGTTGTGTGTCTTCGGAAGTGGAGTTTGTTATACCAGAGGAGCGAAGCCGAGGTGGTGATTTTTATTTTATAAGTGGAAGTGCGTGTCCGCCTAACAAAGAACGGCTTCTCCTGGATCCGTCGTTAAACGATACCGCTGATTTTTTTGTTATACAGGAAGATGGGAGGCTGTTTTTGCCATCGACGAGGCTCCTCTACGACCAGGACGAGTACTGCGTGGATTATATAGAAGAAGAAGGCGAGCTCAAAGGACTTTTTTGCTCCGACTTCGATAATTTTAAACCTACGTATTCAGGAGGTTAGTAATAGTTTGTAGAAGTTCAAGGGGGTGGGAACTAATTAGGTTTTTTTATATGCCTCAGACCTTCCTCACCTGATTGAGCATAATGAATAGAATCCTTTTATCACCTTTGAGTAAAAAAAACACCCACGAGACCTTACAGTTTAGTCTCTTCAAAAACTAACATATTTCGGCCACTCAGCAGCAAACCTAGATTACAAAACTACGTCACAATTTCAAAGCCTTCAGCAATTGGCAGCTTTTGCGCATATAACCCGCTCCAGGTAGCGCAAACTTTTCAGAGAGCATCTTTGTGGACGTCTAAATCCAAAATTAACCGCTTAGACATCTGAGGTTATTCCTCTAAATAAAAAACCCCTCTGAGGATATTCCTCTCGTTGCTTAGGCAAAAGTAAACAATTTCAGCAGAACAGACAGAACCTCGGTGTTGTTTCATCCACGGGGTTACTCATCATCGGACTACTTGGGTCGCGTTTTTCATTTTCCTTAGATATTCTTCATCTGAAGAGTACAATGAATGAGGATTTCTTCTTACCCCTGAGCCAAAGAAAACACCTGCGAGGCATTCCAGTTTAGTTTCATTGGAAGCTTATTTTTTTCGACCACTTGGCGGCAAGCTCTGATTACAAAACTACGTTAAAAATAATTCTTTCTGAGTATATCATCCCCTTTTTATAGCTCGAATCCTTTTTATGGCCATTCTTCTTTGCGCGTAAACACAAAAAAAAACGTTCAAACATCTGAGGTTATTCCCCTCGCCCTACAGATGATTTAAAAACATCTGAGGATTTTTCCTCATTGCAGATTAGTAATCCGTGCCACTCATAATGAATTGTGCTGAGGTTACAATTCACTGTGCTGCAGAAGTAGGAAACCCTTCTGAGGATATTTACCTCGTTGCTTAGGTGAAAATAAACAATTTCAACAGAACGGACAGCACCTAAATGTTGTTTCATCTACGGAGTTTCTCATCATCAGACTACTTGGGTCGCGTTTTTTATTTTTTATAAATATTCTTCACTTGAAGAACACTATTAATGAAGATTTCGTTTATTATCCCTGAATAAAAAAACACACCGCCGAGATATACCAGTTTAGTCTCATCGCAAGCTAACATACTCTGACTACTAGGCGGCAAGTTTGATTACAAAACTACGTTAAAATAATTAAAATTATTCTTTCTGAGAATATCATCCCCCTCACGTAGCACAAATCCCTTTTCAGCTCATTCTTCAAGACGTCTAAACACAAAAAAACCGTTCAAACATCTGACGTTACTCCCCTCGCTTCACTGATGATTTCAAACATCTGAGGATTTTTCCTCATTGCAGATTAGCGATCCGTGCCACTCATAATAAATTGTGCTGAAGTTACAACTCACTGTGCTGCGGTAATAAAAAACCCTTCTGAGAATATTTATCTCGTTGCTTAGGTGAAAATAAACAATTTCAACAAAATGGACAGCACCTAAATGTTGTTTTATCTACGGAGTCTCTCATCATCAGATTACTTGGGTCGCGTTTTTCATTTTCTTTTGATATTCTTCACCTGAAGAGCACAATAAATAAGATTTCTTCGAAAAATACACCCGTGAGGCATTACAGTTTAGTCTCAATCATTTGGTGACAAGCCTTGATTGCAGAGGTACGTTAAAATAAATAAAATTATTCTTCCTGAAGATATTATCCCCTTTCAAGTAGCACGAATCCCTTTAAGAGCCATTCTATCTAGACGCCTAAACGCAAAAAGAACCGTTCAAACATCTGAGGTAATTTCCCTCGCCTCACAGATGATTTCAAACATCTGAGGATTTTTCCTCATTGCAGATTAGTGATATGTGCCACTCATAATGAATTGTGCGTGGTTACAATTCACTGTGCTACGGAAATAGGAAACCTCTGAGGATATTCCTCTCGTTGCTTAGGCGAAAGTAAACAATTTCAGACGAACAAACAACACCTAAATGTTGTTTCATCTACGGGGTTTCTCATCATCAGACTATTTAGGTCGCGTTTTTCATTTTCCTTAGATATTCTTCACCTGAAGAGCACAATAAATGAAGATTTCTTCTATTACCCCTGCGTCAAAGAAAACACCCGCGAGACATTCCAGTTTAGCCTCATCGGAAGCTAACTAATTGCAACCACTTGGCGGCGAGCCTTGATTACAAAACTACGTTAAAATAAATTAAATTATTCTCTGGGAGGATTTCATCCCCTTCACATAGCACGAATTCTTTTTTAGGTCCTTTCACACATCTAAGGTTATTCCCCTCGCTTCACAGATACTTTCAAACATCTGAGGATTTTTCCTCATTGCACATTAGTGATCCCTCCCACTCATAATAAATTGTGTTGAGTTTACAATTCATTGTGCTGCGGAAATAGAAAACCCTTCTGAAGATAATCTTCTCGTTACTTAGGCAAAAATAAACGATTTCAGCAGAACAGACAGTACCTAAGGGTTGTTCCTTCTACGGGGTTTCTCATCATCAGACTACTTGGACTGAGAATTTATTATTTTCACGTTACAATTCTTCTACATTCTTAAGACGTCTAAACATCAAAAGTAACGTTAAACATCTGAGGTTATCCTCCTCACGATATTTCAAACTTCTGAGGATCTTTTCATTGCACGATTAGATGATCTTACCCTATAATGAATTGCTGAGGTTACAATTCCACTCGTCTGCGGAAATCAAAACCCTTCTGAAGATTATTCCTCACTCAGTTAGTGAATCACATCTTCAGAACATAATTGCTGCTGAGCGTTTACTTAATATTACTGTCACTAAGAACAAATAATGAAGATTTCTTCTTAGAATATCCTCTGACAAATACAGACCGCAGAGCAGCATTCCAAAGTGTTAGTTTCATCTGAAGTTCTAACATACTTCGACCACTTGGCGGCAAGTTTGATTACAAAACTACGTTAAAATAATTAAAATTATTCTTCACCTGAAGATATCATCCATTCACGTAGCACAAATTCTTTTAGCCATTCTTCTAGACGCAACAAAAAAACCGTTCAAACATCTGAGGTTTATTCCCTCCTCACAGATGATTACAAACTTCGCATGAGGATTTTACCCTGCATTACAGATTAGTGATCTGCTAAACTACATAATGAATTGTGCTGAGGATTACAATTCACTGTGCTGCGGAAAAACAAATTCCTTTCTAGGATACCATCTCGTCTTAGAGCGAAACATAAACAATTTCAGAACGCAACACTAAATGTTTTTCTCCTCACAGATGATTTCAAGACTCTTGAGGATTTTTTCATTTGCAGATTAGATGATTCTGTCACTAGACAATAATGAAGATTGTGCTGAGGTTACAATTCACTGCTGAGGAAAAACACCCGAGCATCCAGTTTGTCTTCAGAGTCATATTGCCTCTGCAAGCCTTGATTAGGCGAAAATACGTTAACAATAATTCAGAACATTAATTTCTTCTGAGATATCATCCTCTTCAGTAGCACGTTTTTCTTAGGGCCATTCTTCTAGACGCCTAAACAGAACAAGAATCGTTCAAACATCTGAAGTTATTCTCTTCCCTCACAGTGATTTCAACTCTGAGGATTTCCTCAATGCAGATTACTGACTCCGAGGCACTCACAATTGTGCTTAGGTTACAATCACTGATGCTAACATATGGAACCCTTGGCGGCATATGCTCTCGTTGATTAGGCGAAAACTAAACAATTTCAAAACACACTAAATGTTGTTTCTCTACGGAGGATTTCATCCAACTTCACTTAGCGCGTTTCATTTTAGCCTCAATATTCTTCATCTGAAGACGCCTACAACATGAATGAAGATTTCGTTTCAAACACTCTGAGCAAAGTAATTCCCTGCGAGCACTCACAGTGAGTTCTCACTTGGAAGCTAACATTTTTCCGCACTTGGCAGGCAAGCCTGATTACAAAACTACGTTAAATAATTTCTGAGGTTACAACTTCACTGTGCTGCGAAAATGCTTAAGCCCTTCTCTAGACGATACTCATCTCGTTACTTAGGCGAAAATAAACAATTTCACGAACAGACAGCACCTAAATGTTGCTTTCTTCTACGGAGATCCTCATTAATCAGATTACTTGGATGCGTTTTTATTTTCCTTAGATATTCTTCACCTGAACGAGACAAAATAGAATAGAAATTTCTTTTAGTTCATCCTCTGAGCAGTAACACAACCCTCGAGGCATCCAGTTTGGTCTCATCGCTAAGCTAACATACTCTGAGGTTATTCCCTTGCGCCTCAGAGCTGATTTCAAACATCTGAGATTTTTTCATTGCAGATAGTGATCCATTAATAATAAATTGTGCTGAGGTTACAATTCACTGTGCTGCGAATAGGAAACCCTTTCAGGATATTCTTCGGAGCCAAAATAAAAATGATCGTCAGAACAGACAGCACCTAAATTGTTGTTCGTCTACGGGTTACTCATCATCAACTACTTGAGGTCGTTTTTCATTTTCCTTAGATATTCCTCCCTCAAAGTACAATGAATGAAGGTTCTATTACCCTGAGTCAAAAAGGACAACCCCCAAGACATTTCTCGTTAATCTAATCGAAAGTAAACATACTTCTACCCTTGGGGCAAGCCTTGATTACAAAACTCCGCTACAATAATTAAAATTATTCTTTCTGAGGATATGATCCCTTTAACGTAGCACGAATCCTTTTTATGGCAATTCTTCTAGACGCCTAAACAAAAAATAGAACCGCTCAAACATCTGAGGTTATTTCCCTCGCCTCGCAGATGATTTCAAACATCTGAGGATTTTCCTCGTTGCAGATTAGTAATCCGTACCACTCGGAATGAATTGTGCTGAGGTTACAATTCACTGTGCTGCAGAACTGAATAAGAAACCCTTCCTTAGATATTCTTCACCTAAAGAGCACAATGAATAAAGATTTCTTCTATTACCCCTGCGTCAAAGAAAACACCCGCGAGACATTCCAGTTTAGTCTCATCGGAAGCTAACTAACTGCGACCACTTGGCGGCGAGGCTTGATTACAAAACCACGTTTAAATAATTTAAATTATTTTTCTGAGGATTTCATCCCTTCACGTAGCACGAATTCTTTTTAGGGCCTTTCTTCTAGACGCCTCAACATAAAAAGAACCGTTCAAACATCTGAGGTTATTCCCCTCACCTCACAGATGATTTCAAGCTTGTGAGGATTTTTCGTCATTGCAGATTAGTGATCCGTGCTACTCATAATGAATTGTGCTGAGGTTACAATTCACTGTGCTGCGGAAAAAGCAAGCCCTTCTTAGGATACTCCTCTCGTTGCTTAGGCGAAAATAAACAATTTCAGAACAGACAGCACCTAAATGTTGTTTCTTCTACGGAGATCCTCATTATCAGATTACTTGGGTCGCGTTTTTATTTTCCTTAGATATTCTTCACCTGAAGAACAAAATGAATGAAGATTTCTTTTATTACCTCTGAGGCAATAACACAACCCGCGAGGCAATCCAGTTTGGTCTCATCAGAAGCTAACATACTTTGGCCTCTTGGCGGCAAGCCTTGATTACAAAACTACGTTAAAATAATTAAAATTATTTCTTCTGAGGATATCATCCCTCACGTAGCACTATACCCTTTCAGGGCCATTCTTCGAGACGCCTAAACAGAAAAAGAATCGTTCAAACATCTAACGTTATTCCCTTCGCCTCACAGGTGATTTCAAACATCTGAGGATTTTTCCTCAATGCAAGTTAATGATCCGTGCCACTCACAATAAATTGTGCTGAGGTTACAACTCACTGGGCTGCAAAATAGGAAACCCTTCCGGCGATATTTCTCTCGTTACTTAGGCGAAAATAAACAATTTCAACAGAACAGACAGCACCTAAATGTTGTTTCATCTACGGGGTTTCTCATCATCAGACTACTTGGATTGCGTTTTTCATTTTCTTTAGATATTCTTTACCCGAACAGCACAATGAATGAAGATTTTTTCTTTTATCCCTGAGTCAAAGAAAACACCCGCGAGGCATTCCAGTTTAGTCTCATTGTAAGCTCACATACTTCGACCACTTGGCGCGAAGCCTTGAATTACAAAACTCATAAAAATAATTAAAGATATATCCCTTAGATATCATCCCTTTAGAGCCATTCTTTTGGACGCCTAAAAACAAAAAAAATCATTTAAACATCTGAGGTTATTCCCCTCGCCTCACAGATGATTTCAAACTTGTGAGAATTTTTGTCATGGCAGATTAGTGATCCGTGCCACTCATAATGAATTGTGCTGAGGTTACAATTCACTGTGCTGCGGAAATAAGAAACCCTTCTGAGGATATTCATCTCGCTGCGAATAGGAAACCCATCTGAGGATAATCCTCTCGTTGCGTAGACAAAAATAAACAATTTCAGCACAACAGACAGAACCTAAATGTTGTTTCATCTACGGGGTTACTCATCATCACACTACTAGGGTCGCGTATTTTATTTTCCCTAAACATTCCTCGCCCAAAGAGCACAATGAATGAAAAGTTATTCTATTACCCCTGAGTCATAGAAAACACCCGCAAGGCATTCCAGTTTAGTCTCATCGAAAGCTCACATACTTCGACCGCTTGGCGCCAAGCCTTGATTACAAAACTACGTTACAATAATTAAAATTATTCTTTCTGAGAATATCATCCCTTTAACATAGCACAAATCCTTTTTATGGCCATTCTTCTAGACGCCTAAACACAAAAAGACCCGTTTAAACATCTGAGGTTATTCCCCTCGCCTCAGATAATTTAAAACGTGTGAGGATTTTTCCTCACTGCAGATTAGTGATCCCTTCTACTCATAATGAATTGTACTAAGGTTACAATTCACTGTGCTGTGGAAATAGGAAACCCTTCTGAAGATATTCATTTCGCTGCGAATAGCAACCCCATCTGAGGATATTCTTTTCGTTGCTTAGGCGAAAATAAACAATTTTAGTAGAACAGACAGCACCTAAATGTTGTTTCTTCTACCGGGTTTTTTATCGTCTGGCTACTTGGGCCGCGTTTTTCATTTTCCACAGATATTCTTCATCCGAAGGTCATAATGAATGAAGATTTCTTTTACTATCTCGGAGTCAAAGAAAACACACCCGCGAGGCATTTCAGTTTCGTCTCATCGAAAGCTAACATATTTCGAACACTTGGCGGCAAGCCTTGATTACAAAACTACGTTAAAATAATTAAAACTTTACTTTCTTAGGATATCATCCCCTTTATGTAGCTCGACGCCTAAACACAAATAGGACCGTTCAAACATCTGAGGTTATTCCCTTCGCCTCACAGATGATTTCAAACATTATTCCTCACCGCAAACTAGTAAGTTATACAAATCAAAATCAATTGTGCTAAGGGCACAATTCGGTTTGTGCTGTGGAAATTAGAGACGCTTCTGAGAATATTCTAAAAAGTAATATATTTCTGCCAGTTAGTAGTCAAAGTCAAAGTACTTAAAACAATTCCTTCTGAAGATATCATCTACTCCATGTGGGACAAACACTTTTGAGGACAGTCTCCTGGACGCTTAGAAACAAAGTGAAATGTTTATACATACGAGGTTATTTCCCTTGCCTCACAAATGATTACAAAATCTGAAGATTTTTTCTTCATCGCAAACTAGTAAGCTATACAACTCATAATCAATTGTGCTGAGGTCACAATTCACTTTGTGCTGTGGAAACTAGAAACCCTTCTGAGAATATTCTACAAGGCTAACATATTTTGGCCAGTAAGCAGCAATCCTTGATAAAAAAAACTACGTCAAAGTAATTAAAACAGTTCCTTCTGAGGATATCATCCACTCTACGTAGCGTAAGCCGTTCTGCGAGCATGTTTGTGGACGTCTAAGTCCAAAATTAGCCGCTCAAGCATCTGAGGTTATTTCCCTCGCTTTACAGATGATTTCAAACTTATGAGGAATTTCTTTATTGCAGATTAGTGAACCGTGGCACTCATAATGAATTGCGCTGTGGTTACAATTCACTGTGCTACGGAATTAGGAAACCCTTCTGAGGATATTCATCTCGATGCTTAGGCAAAATAAACAATTTTAGCTGAACAAGACAGCATCTAAATGTTGTTTCTTCTACGGAGTTTCTCATCATCAGACTACTTGGGTCGCGTTTATAACATTCCTTAGATATTCTTGATCCCACAATGAATAAAGATTTCTTCTATTAACCATGAGTCAAAGAAAACACACCCGCGAGGCATTCTAGTTTAGTCCCATCGAAAGCTAACACTTCGACCACTTGGCGAAAGCTTTGATTACAAAACTACGTTAAAATAATTGTAGTTATTTTTTTTGAAGATATCATCCCCTTTACGTAGCACGAATCTTTTTCAGGGCCAGTCTTCTAAAAGCTGAAACGCAAAAGGAACAGTTCAAACATCTGAGGTTATTCCTCTCGCCTCACAGATGATTTCAAACATCTGAGGATTTTTCCTCACCGCAGACTAGTAAATTATACAAATCAAAATTAATTTTGCTAAGGTCACAATTCGCTTTGTGCCGTGGAAATTAGAGACGCTTCTGGGAATATTCTAACAATATTCTAAAAGACTTGATAACAAACCTACGTCAAAGTACTTAAAACAATTCCTTCTGAGGATATCATCCACTCCATGTGGCACAAACTCTTTTGAGAACAGTCTCCAGGACGTTTAAAAACAATGTGAACCGTTCATACATACAAGGTTATTTCCGTTGCCTCACAGATGATTGCAAACGTCTGAGGATTTTTCCTTATCGCGGACTAGTAAGCTATACAAGTCATAATCAAATGTGCTGAGGTCACACTTTACTTTGTACTGTGGAAATTAGAAACCCTCCGAGAATATTCTAAGAATATTCTACAAGGATAGCTTATTTCGGCCAGTAAGCAGCAATCCTTGATAACAAAACTACGTCAAAATAATTAAAACAATTTCTTCTGAGGATATCATTCACTCTACGTTGCACAAACACTTTTGAGGGCACCTTTGTAGACTTCTAAATTTAAAATTAACCGCTCAAACTTTTGAAGTTATTCCCCTTGCCTCACATATGATTTAAAACATCTGAGGATTTTTCCTCATTGCAGATTAGTGATCCGTACCACTCGTAATAAATTGTGCTGAGGCTACAATTTACTCTGCGCTGTGAAATTTAAGAACCCTGCTAAAAAATATGTTCCTCGCTGCTTAAAAAGTGTTCTAAAACAGCAGACAAATTTCTGAGGATTATTTCCTCATTGCTTACTAGTAAGCTATACAACTCAAAATAAATTATGCTGAGGCTACAATTCACTCTGAGCTGTGGAAATAAGCAACCTTGCTAAGAATATTTCCCTGGTTGTATAAACAAAAATGTGCTGTTCTAAAAAAAACAGACAAATGTCTAAGGATTTTTCTTCATCGCTTGTAAACGATACAACTCAAAATGAATTGTGCTAAGGCTACAATTTGCTGTGTGCTGTGGAATTAAGAAACCCTGCTAAAAATATTTCCCTCGTTGCATAATCAAAAATGAACTGTTCCAAAACAGCAGATTAATTTCTGATGATTTTTCCTCATCGCTTACTGGTAAGCTATAAAACTCAAAATGAATTGTGCTGAGGCTACAATTTACTTTGTGCTGAGAAAATAAGTAATTCTGCTGGGAATATTTCCCTCGTAGCTTAAACAAAAATGAGCTGTTTGAAGATGTTTTCTCATCGCTTACTATTAGTACAACACAACATGAATTGTGCTGAGGTCACAATTTACTTTGCTTCGTGGAAATGATAAGCTTTCATGAGAATATTCTCTTCGTGCTTAGACAAGAAAGAAATGTTTCGACAGAACAGACAATTAACTGGATTTCTCTTTTTAAAACGGTCTGTGTGGCGTTTTTTTATTTACCTTAGATCTTCTTAACCTGAAGGAGTACAATGAGTAAAGGGTTCTTTTAATTACTGAATAAAAAAAAATGCCCGCGGATCTTCCAATTTGCATAATTAATGTTAAAATCTGTCTAGACTCATTAGACACTAACACGTTCTAACTACTTCGGGCAACCAAACTAACTAAAATGATTCTTTCTGAGGATATCATCCACTTCACGTAGCACGAACCCTTCTGAGGGAATTCTTCTGGACACCTAAATACAAAGTGTACCGTTTAAACATGTGAGGTTATTTCTCTCGCCGCACAGATGATTTAAACATCTGAGGATTTTTTCCTCATCGCAGACTAGTGAGCTATTCAACTCAATTGTGCTGAAGTCGCATTGTATTGTAGAAATTACGAACTTTCTTAAGAATAATTACTCGATGCTTAGTCGACAATAAACTGTTCCACCAGAAACAGAGCAACAATTAATGTAGGTAATTAGAATAATTTTTTCTGAGGATATCACCCACTCCACGTAGTTCAAAATCTTCTGAGGTAACTTTTCTAGGAACCATCCGGAACCATCCGGGACCATCTGCAACCTTCCGGAACCATCCGGAACAATCTAGAACTATCCGGAACCATCCGGAACCATTCGGAACCATCCGGAACCATTAGGGACCATTTGAAACCATTCGAAACCATTTGGTACCATTAGAAACCATTGGGAACCATTCGGAACTATTGGAAACCATTCGAAACCACTCGGAACTATTCAGAACCATTCGGAACCATTCGGAACTATTCGGAACCTGTCGGAACCATTCGGAACCAACTGAAATCATTCAGAACCATTGGGAACCATTGAACACCGTTGGGAACTATTGGAAACCATTCGGAACCATCTGGAACCATCCGGAACCATCCGGAACCATCCGAAACCATGCGAAACTATGCGAAACCATGCGGAATCATCCGGAACCATCCGGAACCATTCAGAGCCATCCGGAACCATCCGGAACCATCCGGAACCATCCGAAACCATCCGCAACCATCCGGAACCATCCGAAACAATTCGGAACCATTCGATACCATTCGAAACTATTCGGAACCATTCGGGATCATTCGGAACCATTCGGAATCATTCGTAACCATTCAGAACCATTGGAAACCATTCGGAACCATTCGGAACAAGCTCAACCGCTCAAGCCCCCGAGGTTATATACTTCGCCTCTCAGACGATTTCAGAGCATTTGAGGATGTTTTCCTTATCGCCGGCTAGTAAGCTATGCTACTAAAATATGCTGAGGTCAGAATTCGTTTTGTGTTGTGGAAATTAGAAACCCTTCCGAGAATATTCCCCTCGTTGCTTAGGCGAAAATGTACTGGTTTAACAGAACAAAAATCAAGGAATGTTTCATCTAAGTGGTTTGCCTCATCAGACGGTTTGTATCGTAGTTTTTTTATTTGTCTTAGATCAGCGGCTCCACATGCAAGAGCACAATGGATGAAGAGCTCTGAGAATCTTTTGTGGTCGCAGTAAAGATTAATAAATGTTGATGTAAACATCTGAGGATATTTGCCTCAACACTTAATCTTGTGATCTCTGCAGCACATATAAACTGTAACCTCAATACTTATTAGGGTTACAATTCACCTTGAGTGTTAAGACTGCCGACTTGTTTAAAGAAACCTTCTGAGATTATTTTCTTCATTGTGTAGGTAGAAGTTTACTATTCCAACAAACAATAAACAATTGCTGCCTTAAAGGTGTGAAGTTGTTCCCCTTGCTAATTAAGGGATTTTAGCAACACAAAATAGATTGTGCTGAGGTGCTATTCACTTTGTGAAAAGGTCAAAAACTCTTCTGAGAAAACTTGTGTCAAAGTAGACCTTAGAACGTAGGGATTTAAACACCTGAGGATATTTGCCTCAACACTCATTGTTGCAGCACAAGTTAAACAATACCCTCAATATTGTAGTAGAGCTATAATTCACCTTGGCTAATAACCTCAGATCTGTAAGGCAACAACAATTAATTGTCTCTTGGATTAGTGAACTTTGACCCACACGATGAAGAAAATATCCTCAGAAGGTTTCTTTAAACAAGTCAACGATCTTAACAGACAACGTGAATTTTAACCCTAATACAATATTGAGATTGTAGTTGATTTTGCGCTGCAAGGATCACAAAAGCGAGTGTTGAAGCAAATATCCTCAGGTGCTTAAATCTGTACCTTCAAACGGCCACCTTGGACACAAGTTTTCTCAGAAGAGTTTCTGATCTCTACCACAAAGTCAATAGCACCTAAGCACAGTCCTTTTGTGTTGTCGAAATCCCTTTGTAGCAAGGGTAATAACCTCAGACTTTTTAGGCAACATTAATTAATAGTGTTTAGAATAGTAAACCCTTACCTACACGATAAAGCAAATATACTGAGAAAGTTTCCTTAAACAAGTCGACGATCGTAACAGACAACGTGAATTGTAACCTTAATACAATATTGAGGTTACAGTTTATTTTGCGCAGCAAAGGTCACGAGAATGAGTGTTGAAGCAAATATCCTCAGGTGCTTAAATCCGTACTCTCGAACGGCCACCTTGGACACACGTTTTCCCATAAGTGTTTCTGATCTCTACCACAAAGTCAATAGCACCTCAGCATAATTCATTTTGTGTTGTTGAAATCCTTCTGCAACAAGGGTATTAACCTCAGAGCTTTTAGGCAACATTAAGTAATTGTCTGTTGGAATAGTGAACTCTTACCTACACGATGAAGTAAGTATCCTCAGATGGTTTCTTTAAACAAGTCGACGATTTTAACAGCCAAGGTGAATTATAATCATAATACAATATTGAGGTTATAGTTTATTGTGCTGCAGAGATCACAAGATCGAGTGTTAAAGCAAATATCCTTAGGTGCTTAAATCTGTACTCTCGAACGGTCACCTTGGACACAAGTTTCCTCAGAAGGGTTTCAGATCTCTACCACAAAGTCAATAACACCTCAGAACAATTTATTTTGTGTTGTTGGAATCCCTTTGCAGCAAGGGTAATAACCTCAAATCTTTTAGGCAACAGTAATTAATTGTTTGTTGGAAAGGGAACTCCTGCCTACATGATGAAGAAAATATCCTCAAAAGGTTTCTTAAAACAAGTCGACGATCTTAACAGTCAAGATGAATTATAACGCTAATACAATATTGAGGTTATTGTTTAATGTGTGCTACAAAGATCACAAGAATGGGTGTTGAGGCAAATATCCTCAGCTGTTTAAAACGGTACTATAGTACGATTTACTTTGACACAAGTTTTCTGAGAAGGGTTTTGATCGTTTCGCAAAATGAATAGCACCTCAAAACAATCTACTCAGAAACCATTCTCAAAAAACTTGTGTTGAAGTAGGCCGTTCGAGAATACGGATTTAAGCAGCTGAGGATATTTGTTTCAATATTCTTGTGATCTTTGCAGCACAAAATTCTCTTTGTGCTGTAGAGATCAGAAACCTTTCTAAGAATCTTTTGACGGTAACAGTAAATTAGTGTTAATTTATACATCTGAAGATATTTGCCTCAACACTCAATTTTGTGATCTCCGCAGCACAATTAAACTCTAACCTAAGCATTGTAGTAAGGGATACAATTCTACCTGGCTGTTAATAACGCAGATTTTCAAAAACCTAAGATTATTTTCCTAATCGTTGAGGCTTAAGACGATATGTTGCTTTAAAAGTGTGGGATTAATCTCCTCAACGCGCTAATGAATTTAGCGACACAGGTTAATTGTGTTGTAGTTGCAATTCACTTTGTGCGGTGATGAGTAATGAGTAATGAGTAATGAGTAATGCTGATGAGTGATGAGTGATGAGTGATGAGTGATGAGTGATGAGTGATGAGTGATGAGTGATGAGTGATGAGTGATGAGTGATGAGTGATGAGTGATGAGTGATGAATGATGAGTGATGAGTGATGAGTGATGACTGATGAGTGATGAGTGATGAGTGATGAGTGATGAGTGATGAGTGATGAGTGATGAGTGATGAGTGATGAGTGATGAGTGATGAGTGATGAGTGATGAGTGATGAGTGATGAGTGATGAGTGATGAGTGATGAGTGATGAGTGATGAGTGATGAGTGATGAGTGATGGGTGTAAATGATGAGCGGTGAGTGATGAGTGATGAGTGATGAGTGATGAGTGATAAGTGATGAGTGATGAGTGATGAGTGATGAGTGATGAGTGATGAGTGATGAGTGATGAGTGATGAGTGATGAGTGATGAGTGATGATGAGTGAGTGATGAGTGATGAGTGATGAGTGATGAGTGATGAGTGATGAGTGATGAGTGATGAGTGATGAGTGATGAGTGATGAGTGATGAGTGATGAGTGATGAGTGATGAGTGATGAGTGATGAGTGATGAGTGATGAGTGATGAGTGATGAGTGATGAGTGATGAGTGATGAGTGATGAGTGATGAGTGATGAGTGATGAGTGATGAGTGATGAGTGATGAGTGATGAGTGATGAGTGATAAATGATGAGCGGTGAGTGATGAGTGATGAGTGATGAGTGATGAGTGATGAGTGATGAGTGATGAGTGATGAGTGATGAGTGATGAGTGATGAGTGATGAGTGATGAGTGATGAGTGATGAGTGATGAGTAATGAGTAATTAGTAATGAGTAATGAGTAATGAATAATGAATAATGAGTAATGCGAAAAGAGTTATGAGTTATGAGTAACTAGTAATGAGTAATAAGTAATAAATATTGAGTAATGAATAATGAGTAATGAATAATGAGTAATAAATAATGTGTAATGTGTGATGAGTAATGAATAATGAGTAATGGGCAATGAGTAACGAGTAGTGTGTAATGAGTTATGCGTAATGGGTGATGAGTAATAAGTAATGAGTAATGAGTAATGAATAATTAAGTGATGAATGATAATGAGTAATGGAATGATGAGTATTGATAATGAAGTAATGGTATGAGTAATGAGTAATGAGTAATGAGTAATGAGTAATGAGTAATGAGTAATGAATAATGAGTAATGAGTAATGAGTAATGAGTAATGAGTAATAAGGAATGAGTAATGAGTAATAAATGATAGTAATATCAAGTAATATCAAGTAATATCAAATGAGTAATGAGTAATGAGTACTGAGTAATGAGTTATGAATAATGGGTAATGAGTAATGAGTAATGAATAATGGGTATGAGTAATGAGTAATGAGTAATAAACAATGATCAATGTAGAATGAGTAATGAGTAATGAGTAATGAGTAATGGGAAGTAATGAGTAATGATTAATGAGTAATTAGTAATGGGTAATAAGTAATGAGTAATGAGTAATAGTAATGAAATGATAATGATGTAATGAGTAATGAGTAATGAGTAATAAGTAATGAGTAATGAGTAATGAGTAATGAGTAATGAGTAATGAGTTATGAATAATGAGTAATGAGTAATGAGTAATGAGTAATGGGTATGAGTAATGAGTAATGAGTAATAAACAATGATTAATGAGTAATGAGTAATGAGTAATGAGTAATGAGGAAAAGTAATGAGTAATGATTAATGAGGAAAAGTAATTAGTAATGAGTAATGAGTAATGAGTAATGAGTAATGAGTAATGAGTAATGAGTAATGAGTAATGAGTAATGAGTAATGAGTAATGAGTAATGAGTAATGAGTAATGAGTAATGAGTAATGAGTAATGAGTAATGAGTAATGAGTAATGAGTAATGAGTAATGAGTAATGAGTAATGAGTAATGAGTAATGAGTAATGAGTAATGAGTAATGAGTAATGAGTAATGAGTAATGAGTAATGAGTAATGAGTAATGAGTAATGAGTAATGAGTAATGAGTAATGAGTAATGAGTAATGAGTAATGAGTAATGAGTAATGAGTAATGAGTAATGAGTAATGAGTAATGAGTAATGAGTAATGAGTAATGAGTAATGAGTGATGATCTGTTTTGTAGCGATCATCACTTTCCTTGTAATATAAAGAGTATCACAGATATTTGAATGTTCAACTGGAGAAACCACAAAGATTATCTTACCACGTTTCACCGAGCCCCTTGGACTTTTCCCCTCAACACGCTTTACTGATAATCTCCGTAGCACAAGGTAAATTGTTGTTCTTTAGAAGTCGTCAATCAGTGCGGCGAGGTGAATAACCTCAGATGATTAAAGCAAGTTCGTCCAAGACTGGTATTTTGAATGTGAGAGGTGCAGCTAGTTATCTGTGGTCCTAAACAACGTCATTGAGTGTTTCACAGGTCAAACCAAAAGGTCGTACAAAGTAGGGGTAGATTATAGTTAAACGTAAGAGTAGACTGACTCTCCACTACTAAAAAAGAGTTTTACTCAAAATTAAGTTGTAACTAACCCCGCCGCCTCCCCTAAGCGACTCAGTAATAAAACTGCCTATTTTTTTAATCGGCCATTTTTATTTACAAATCTTAAATAAATTCTGATGGTTATCTACCGAGAGTGAAAAGAATTAATCATCTGCAAACCGTTGAACATGTTTTTACGTAATGCTGTCAAATAGGGGTGGTATACTTCCGCGTTGTGCTTCACAATTGTTTACCATGAGGTAATTGCTGGAACTAGAGAGCTGTTTGTTTATGAGCAGGTGCCTCACTCCATAGTAATCTGCTTCACCTCAACATCCTTTATCAATCGTTTCCCTTTTGACACACGCTTCACTGTTTTTTTCAATTCGGGCGGAGTAAGAAAAAACACACCAGCGACCACCAAGACAACCACAGGCAACACAACGGATACAAAAATCGTAACTGGAATCACGACGATGGCCGTTAATGCAGCTAAAAACCACGTTGCACTCGTCAAAATCACCATAAACGTGATTGCGACCACTTCCACAATGGCGAAGGTTATTGTAAGAAACGTCATCATTGCAGACGCCGCCGCCATCACGGCTAGAAGTCCTCCGACTGTAAAACACATCACGATTGGTACTATTCCTACTAAGGCGACATTTCCGGAACTACCGAACTTGTGACCCGTTGAGGTACTTGGGAGTATTGCAAGGGCTTCTCGAATTTTAGAAATCATCCCCATTTTGAGAAGGTTGTGCGTTGGTTTGTAAACGTTTGGATTAACAAAGGAATTGAACGTAATTATTGGATAAAAATAAAAGATTGGAGAGGCTGTGGTTTGGTGATAATGAAGGTAAACAAGTATTAAGCGTTTGTTAATTAGCTCCAATCAGCTCGAGACCACAGAAATACATGGACAGCAATTAAATTAATTGACGTTCTCGAATCGTAGGTCGAAGAACCTGGATAACCTTAACCGCTCACTTCACAAAATGAACGCTTTTTGCCGTTAGAAATGGCCTTTACACTTTCAAAAGCATCACCTTTAAGTTCCTCAACGTTGTGGATGCCTCCTAATAATTAGCACACTGTGAGGTTATCAAAATAACCACCGACGGCTGAGATGACACCGGCGGAAAAACCACTTCAACGTGTCAGTCGGAAAGGAACTGGAAGCTCCAACATTTAAAAAAACGTGAACAACTTCTCCTCGGCACCTTCTCTCTCTTGCAAAACTTCCATTTTACGATAATGTAAAGAGCACTAAGAGAAAATTGGACGGTTTGTTAGTTCCACGTTTACCCCATTAAAAATCGGACTTACCTTTGTGCCTCGCCCAAAATTTGAAATCTCCTTGAGCATTTCTATGATCAAACAAACTTTTTTGGGCATTTGGCCGATCACCTATCAAAGGTTTTAAATTCCTAATTTCTGGTGTAATCTTTACTCTGAGGTAAACTTATTGTGCCTAAAAATCCTGCAAAACTGTATCGTGAAGAATCATCCTCAGATGTTCAAAACGGCAATTGTTGATTTTCTGTTGGAACAGTTCACTTTTACCAACGAGGTGAGAACATCCTCAGAAGGATTATTAAATTGTGACTTGCGGTTTGTAGATCACTATGTAAATACTAACGTTAGCAACGCTAGCACAATTTTGTGCTTTAAACATCACAAATCTGTGTGATGAGAATAATATCCTCAGACCTCAGAAGAGTTCCTAAAAGAGTTGGTGATCTCTACACTACACAGTGAATAATATTAGGACTACAGTTCACTGAGTTATGTAGCAATCACCAACCTTTGCAGCACAATTTTCTGCGTTAGGGATCACGAATCCGTGTGACGAAGACAATCTTCTCAGAAGAGTTCCTTAACGAGTTGGTGATCTTCAAAGCATACTGTGAATATTATTAGGACTACAATTTACTTTGTTATGTAGCAATCACCAACCTGTGCGGTGAGGAGAGACTCCTTAGATGTTCAAAACAGTGGTGATTGTCTGTTGGAACAATTCACTTTTGCCAACGAGAAGGATATCCTCAGAAGGATTCTTAAATTGTGAATTGCTATTTCTAGATCACTATGCAAATACTAACGTTAGCAACGCTAGCACAATTTTGTGCTTTAGAGTTCACAAATCTGTGTGATGAGGTAAATATCCTCAGAAGAGTTCCTAAACGAGTTGGTGATCTCTACAGCACACTGAATTTTATTAGGATTACCTCTCACTTTGTTATGTAATCACCAACCTTTGCAATGAGGGGAAATCCTCAGATGCCAAACAGTTAGCTTCCGCTTGCAAAACAAATGTAGTGATTTAGGTGGAGACTAGAGACATTACAGCACAACTAAATTGTACCTCGTCCTACAGCTCGCTTAGTGTTACAGAGGACACCAATCCATGTGATCAAGAGAATATTCTCAGATGCCTAAATGAGTTATTGATCTCTACAGCACAATGAATATTATTAGAACCACATGACCAGCTGGCGTTATTCATTTCATCACATACGCCATGATTTCCACAAAACAAGAGTTTACAATGTTGTGGAATTTTTTAGGCGCGGAGGAGAAACTTTTAGAGGTTCAAAGTACAATTGGACATCACTTCTCTACGCAGGGTAGTGATCTTGACAGTGATCGCCTATAGCAGAAAAGTATTCTCAGGTGTTCTAAGAACAATTAATTAATGTTTTTTTCTGAGTGCTTGAGGTTCTTCATCTCACTACGTATGGTAGTGATCTCCACAGAGCACTAACTGACGTCTTTCAATAAAGATTGCCAACTGGCGTGCTGAAAATACCAAGTGACTTCATTGAAGCATTAAATACCGGAGAAATCTTATTAGCTCACCAAGAGGCAGGTAATCTTTACAGCACATGCGAGAGGATGTCCTAACTATTAAGTGATCTTCACTTAAAATGTCTGAGAAAAATGTCACTATCAAGCGATCTTCAGAGGAAGAAAATTCCTTCTTCGCGTTGAAAAGAGTACTATTAACCAATGTCGCCTTAAACACCTTAGGTTATAGACTCAGTGACACGCTGGTGATTTTCACAGCACATGTCAAAGCAACTGAGAACGTTTTCCTCATTATTAGGTGATTTTACTGTGCGTGAGGAACTATTTTTTATGGCTCGTAGTATAATTAACTAATGTAGTCTTTAACTACTAAGGTTGTTTGCCTCACCACGACGCATGGGAACTCCACATCATAAGCAAGAATACCTGAAGGTGTTCTCTTTACCAGGTGACGTCAACTGGAAAAAAATCACTTTATGCGTTATGAAAATATTCTATGGTGCTCTAGAATTCTGAGTGTGTTCACGCCTGTGATCTCCACGAAGTAGAAGTTACATCTTGGGCGTTGATGAAGTTCAAAGTACAACCTAAGGCTTGTGATCCTCATCCAAGGGGTTCAATGGAGCGTTGAGTTCCTGATGAAATCTTTTAGCATGCTAAGAGGCTGGTGATCACCACGGCGCAAAAGAGTAGATTTTCTCACTATTAAATGATGTTCATGGTGTAATGAGGAGATTCTTACTTGAAGGTGATTTCATAGCAGGAAAAATTATTCAGCGCCTTGGTGAGTACAGCTGTGACCTCCATGAAACAAAAGTCACATAGTCTTGTAAGGACATCTTGGTCGTTGATGATATCCAAACTACGACTAGACAGCTGAAGCTGGTGATCTTCACAACAGAAGCGAAAACAACTAAGGATATGTTCTCGCCATCTCCATAACAGAAAAATATCCTCAGGTGTTCAAATTACAATTAGCTGAAGCTATTGATTTCCACAACAGAAGCAAAAACAACTGAGGATATGTTCTCATCATCACCATAACAGAAAAACATCCTCAGTTGTTCAAAGTACAATTAGCTGAAGCTAATGATCTCCACAACAGAAGTGAAAACAACTGACGATATGTTCTCACCGTTTCCATAATAGAAAAATATCCTCAGGTATTCAAAATACAATTAGCTGAAGCTATTGAACTCCACAACAGAGCGAAAACAACTGAGGACAAGTTCTCGTCATCTCTATAACAGAAAAATGCTCTCAGGTGTTCAAAGTACAATTAGCAGAAGCTGTTGAACTCCACAACAGAAGGGAAAACAGCTGAGGATATGTTCTCATCATCTCCATAGCAGAAAAATATTCTCAGTTGTACAAGGTACAATTAGCAGAAGCTAATGATTTTCAAAACAGAAACGAAAACAGCTCGAGATATGTTCTCGCCATCTCCATAACAGAAAAATGTCATCAGTTGTTCAAAGTACAATTAGCTGAAGTTATTGATCTCCACAACGGAAGCGAAAACAGCTGAGGATATATTCTCGTCATCTCCATAACAGAAGAACATTTTTAGTTGTTCAAAGTACAATTAGCTGAAGCTATTGATTTCCACAAAAGAGCGAAAACAACAGAGAATAAGTTTTCGTCATCTCCATAACAGAAAAATTTTCTCAGTTGTTCAAAGTACAATTAGCTGAAGCAATTGAACTTCACAACAAAAGCGAAAACAGCTGAGTATATGTTCTCGCCATTTCCATAACAGAAAAATAGCCTCAGTTGTTCAAAGTACAATTGGCTGAAGCTATTGATTTCCACAACAGAAGCGAAAACAACTGAGGATATGTTCTCGTCATTCCCATAACAGTACAATTAGCTGAAACTATTGCTCTCCACAACAGAAGCGAAATCAACTAAGGATAGTTCTCGTCATCTTCGTAACAGAAAAATATCCTCAGTTGTTCAAAGTACAATTAGCTGAAGCTATTGATCTCCACAACAGAAGTGCAAACAGCTGAGGATATGTTCTCGTCATCTCCATAACAAAAAAATAGCCTCAGTTGTTCAAAGTACAATTAGCTGAAGTTATTGATCTCCACAACAGAAGCGAAAACAGCTGAGGATATGTTCTCGTCATCTCCATAACAGAAAAACATTTTCAGTTGTTTAAAGTACAATTAGCTGAAGCTATTGATTTCCACAACAGAGCGAAAATAACTGAAGATAGGTTCTCGTCATCTCCATAACAGAAAAATATCCTCAGTTGTTTAAAGTACAACTAGCTGAAGCTATTGATCTCCACAACAGAAGCGAAAACAGCTGAGGATATGTTCTCGCCATCTCCATAAAAGAAATATAACCTCAGTTGCTCAAAGTACAATTAGCTGAAGCTATTGATCTCCACAACAGAAGTCAAAACAGCTGAAGATATGTTCTCGTCATTTCCATAACAGAAAAATATCCTCAGTTGTTCAAAGTGCAATTAGCTGAAACTGTTGATCTACGCAACAGAAGCAAAAACAACCACGGAACAAAAGATCTCATAGTGCTGTAGAACCTTTTTGCGCGTTAATGAAATCCAAAATACAATTGTACATCTTTAGCTAGCTGGTGATCTCCACAACCGAAGCCAAAGCATCTGGTATTTTCTTTATCATCTCCGCAACAGAAAAATATCCTCAGTTGTTTTCAGTACAATGACTAACGTTGTCTGCATGGCTGTGGTTGTTTTTGACGACGCGGTAGAGCGTATTCTCTATTGCTTTTAATACAATTATCTATTGCAGCCTCGAACTGCTGAGGTTGTTTTCCTCGCCATGCACTCACGCAATCTTCACAGCATGCGTGAGAATGCCTGAGGGTGCCCTCGTTACGAGGTGATTGTCAATGGCAGAAAAAGTCTTTTTGTACGTTGTGAGGAAGGTATTGCCCAATACTTGAGTATTGCCTTAAACATCTGAGGGTGAGAGGGTTTATATAGCGCGCGTTGGTAGGTCCAAAGTACAATTGGACACCTGAGGCTAGTGATCTCCACAAAAGAAACCGAAGGCTCTGCGGATATTGTCTTCGTCATCTCCGTAGCAGAAAAATATTCTCAGCCTTTTAAAGTGCAATTGATTGATGTTGCCTTAAGCATCTGAAGATATTTTCCTCTTTATCTCATTAACAGAAAAATATCCTCAGTTATAAGTACAATTTACCTGCGTGAATGTGGATGTTTTTAACTACGTGGTAGGGCGTATACACTTAACTATAGCAGCCTCAAACTACTGAGGTTGTTTGCCTCGCCATGCACTCACGCAATCTCCACAGCATGCGTGATAATACTTGAGGGTGCCCTCGTTACTAAGTGATGTCAATGACAGAAAAAGTCTTTTTGTATGTTGTCAGCAAGGTATTGCCTGATACTCGAGCATTGCCTTAAACATCTGAGGGTGTAAAAATTTATATAGTGCGCGTTGGTGTGGTCCAAAGTACAATTGGACACCTGAGGCTGGTGATCTCCATAATAGAAACCGAAGGATCTGAGGATATTGTCTTCGTCATCTCCGTAGCAGAAAAATATCCTCAGCCTTTTAAGTTGCAATTGATTGATATTGCCTTAAGCATCTGAGGTTATTTTCCTCTTTACTTTATTAACAAAAAATATCATCAGTTGTTATAAGTACAATTGACATGCATGGCTGTGGATGTTTTTGACTGCGCGGTAGGGCGTATACACTTAACTATTGCAGCCTCAAACTACTGAGGCTGTTTGCCACGCCATGCACTTACGCAATTTCCACAGCATACGTGAGAATACCTGAGGGTACCCTCGTTACGAGGTGATGTCAATGACAGAAAAAGTCATTTTGTACGTTGTGAGGAAGGTATTGCCTGATACTCGAGTATTGCTTAAACATCTGAGGTTGCGAGGGTTTATATAGCGCGCGTCGGTGAGGTCCAAAGTACAATTAGACACCTGAGGCTGGTGATCTCCACAACAGAAACCGAAGGATCTGAGGAATTTGTTCTTCGTCATCTCCGTAGCAGAAAAATTTCCTCAGCCTTTAAAGTGCAATTGATTGATGTTGCCTTAAGCATCTGAGGATATTTTCCTCTTTATCTCATTAACAGAAAAATATCCTCAGTTATAAGTACGATTGACCTGCGTGGATGTGGATGTTTTGGACCACGCGGTAGGGCGTATACACTTAACTATTGCAGCCTCAAACTGCTGAGGTTGTTTGCCTAGCCATGCACTTACGCAATCTCCACAGCATACGTGAGAATACCTAAAGGTGCCCTCGTTACGAGGTAATGTCAATGGCAGAAAAAGACATTTTGTACGTTGTGAGAAAGGTATTGCCTGATACTCGAGTATTGCCTTAAACATCTGAGGGTGTGGGGGTTTATATAGCGCGCGTTGGTGAGGTCCAAAGTATACTTTGACACCTGAGGTTGGTGAAACCGAAGGATCTGAGGATATTATCTTTGTCATCTCCGTAGCAGATAAATATCCTCAGCCTTTTAAGTTGCAATTGATTGATATTGCCTTAAGCATCTGAGAATATTTTCCTCTTTATCTCTATCACAGAAAAATATCTTCAGTTGTTTTAAGTACAATTGACTAACGTTGTCTGCATGGCTGTGTTTGTTTTTGACTACGCGTTAGAGCGTATTCTCTATTGCTCTTAATACAATTATCTATTGCAGCTTTAAACTGCTGGGGTTGTTTGCCTCGCAATGCACTTACGCAATCTCCACAGCATACGTGAGAATACCTGAGGGTGCCCTCGTTACGAGGTGATGTCAATGGCAGAAAAAGTCATTTTGTACGTTGTGAGCAAGATATTACCCGATGCTCGAGTATTGCCTTAAAGATCTGAGGGTGTGAGGGTTAACATAGTCGCGTTGGTAAGGTTCAAAGTACAATTGGACACCTGAGGCTGGTGATCTTTACAACAGAAACCGAAGGATCTGAGGATATTGTCTTCGTCATTTCCGTAGCAGAAAAATATCCTTAGCCTTTGAAGGTGCAATTGATTGATGTTGCCTTGAGCTTCTGAGAATATTTTCCTCTTTATCTCATTAACAGAACTATATCCTCAGTTGTTATAAGTACAATTGACCTGTATTGCTGTGGATGTTTTTGACTACGCGGTAGGGCGTATACAATTAACTATTGCAGCCTCAAATTACTGAGGTCGTTTGCCTCGCTATGCACTCATGCAATCTCCACAGCATACGTGAGAATACGTGAGGCTGCCCTCGTAACTTGGTGATGTCAATAGCAGAAAAAGCCATTTTGTACGTTGTGAGCAAGGTATTGCTTGATACTCGAGCATTGCATTAAACATCTGAGGGTGTGAAGATTTATATAGTGCGCGTTGGTGAGGTCTAAAGTACAATTAGACACCTGAGGCTGGTGATCTCCACAAAAGAAACCGAAGGATCTGAGGATGTTGTCTTCGTTATCTCCGTAGCAGAAAAATATCCTCAGCCTTTAAGTTGCAATTGACTGATGTTGCCTTAAGCATCTGAGGATATTTTTCTCTTTATCTCCATAACAGAAAAATATCCTCAGTTGTTTTCAGTACAATTGACTAACGTTGTCTGCATGGCTGTGGTTGTTTTTGTCGACGCGATAGAGCGTATTCTCTATTGCTTTTAATACAATTATCTATTGCAGCCTCGAATTGCTGAGGTTGTTTGCCTCGCCATGCACTCACGCAATCTCCACAGCATGCGTGAGAATACCTGAGGGTGCCGTCGCTACGAGGTGATGTCAATGACAGAAAAAGTCGTTTTGTACGTTGTGAGGAAGGTATTGCCCTCGTTACTAGGTGATGTCAATGGCAGAAGAAGTCATTTTGTATGTTGTGAGGAAGGTATTGCCCGATACTTGAGTATTGCCTTAAACATCTGAGGGTGTGAGGGTTATATAGCGCGCGTTGGTGAGGTCCAAAGTACAATTGGACACCTGAGGCTGGTGATCTTCACAAACAGGAACCGAAGGATTTGAGGATATTGTCTTCGTCATCTCCGTAGCAGAAAAATATTCTCAGCCTTTTAAGTTGCAATTGACTGATGTTTCCTAAGCATCTGAGGATAATTTCCTCTTTATCTCATTAACAGAAGATTATCCTCAGTTGTTCTAAGTACCACATACGTCGTGATTCTAACAAAACGAAAGTTTACAGTGCTCTTCTCTGCTCTTCTTTGAACACCTAGCAGACTGGCTACCTCGATAACAAGTGTCCTAAGTATAATTAGCTGATGTTGTCTTAGATATCTGAAGTTAATAAGCCCACCGCGCACCTTGTGATCACCACAGCTCAAACAATCCCTTTGTATACAATGGGAACGAAGCAGAAAGATAGAATGACCTTCAAGTACTTTCTTTGTTTGTGTTAGTCACAAAAGACCACTGCTTCTAACGATTGTTTATAAACAAAAAAGAATCATCAAATCAAAGTACAAGTCGCACTATTATGACGGTATCTCCCTTATGTACAATTGAATCATCACGTTCTCTTTTATCACCGGATAAGAAGATAGCGCTGTCGTTCACTAAAGATAAGCCATTTCAAGTACATACACTGTTCATAACAACTACAAATAATTCGTTCTACGAGTCGCCACCGCGTCTTTTCGCCCTAATGTTCTCTTTTTTCCTAATTGTAACCGCCCAAATACTCTTCGTTCAAAACCAAGAAAGCGACTACCCGTTTCCTTCCGTCAAGTTTAAATCCCTGAGTGATTACAAGTGCTCCAACTCATCCCCGTGCGTGAGAAAATGCTGCGGCCTCGGTTATCTCTTACAAAACAACACCTGCAGCCCAGACGAAGAAGTGACATCGAAATTCGAATCCAACGTGGCGGAGAAGCTCGAAAACGCGTCGAGTAATGTGCAAGTTGTGCGCGGAATTATGCAGTGCGACGGAGAAGATCGCTATTTTCGGTTGGAACCCCAAAATTTTGACGAGGATAAGTATACGTTGGGGTACGATGGGCGCGTTATGATGGAGTCTGGAGACGTTGTGGAACCTAATAGGAGCTGCGTGGAATGGTTTGAGGATATGGGGGATGTGTCGGTGTTGGTCTGTTTTCCTCCAGAAGTGGCAGCTGTCATCGTCCAGGGTCGTGTTAATTTTACTGGTAAGATAACGAAAAATTGCCAACTTGTAGGTGTCGCGAAAAGTTTCAAGGTCGATTAACGTTCAATTCGTTATCGCAAAGTCAATAAAAACAAGCTGTCTCCAATTGCGCGAATTTAGGTTTTTTCCATATCTATCTAGGTCTAAGTATTTACTGGAATTGAGGCGCGCAAGCTTCCAAGAAAAATGTTTTTTTAAATCAATATGTTCTGGAGCAAATAATTGCGTCACTCAGATTACGTACAATGTTTTTTTTAACCTCAACTTATGTAGAAGGTACGAATTTCTGCACTAAAACTTTCAAAAAGAATTCAAGAAGAATCGATTGCGATTACCTACATGACGAGAACATCGTCAGCAAGATCACATACAGATGGCGTCCTTCTGAGGACGCGTACATCAACTGTTCGAGATCCTTCTGAGGATACTCTCGTTTTTGGCTTTCTTAGACTAGCTAAGGATAATCTTCGAACCATGTAGGTTGAAGATTTCCACGACTACGGTAGGAGCGCCTCAGAATATTCTTTGACCGACGCAGGCGTACGATTTCCACAACTAACAAATTAAGTTTGGACGGTGGAGATCACCAGCTTGCATACTCAGAAGAATTTCCTTAGATCTTCAATGCTTCTAACGTGAGTGACTTAGGCCTCTGTGTTATGCACAAATAGCCGATATCATTTTGTGCCTCACAGAATAATCTTCTAACAAAGCAAGCAGGTGATCTCCATAGCACAAATGAGAAAATTTTCTTTCGCATGTTGCATCGAATTAGCTTTCTGCTGTGAAGATCACCAGACTGGCGCGAGGAAAAGTTCTTTAGTTTGAAAGCACAATCAACTTATCACTTTGGGTATTGAAAAAATTATAGTAAAGCTTTGGTCGTCGATCTCCACGGCACAAAATAAAAACACTTCTTCACAACGTAGGCGAATGATTTGTACAAATTGTGCCGTGGAGAAGGTCAATTCACAATTAGCTATCACAGAGTAATCTCCTAACAAAGTAGGCTTGTGATCTCCACAGCACAGAAGAGAAAATTCTTTCATGTTGTGGCGATCACCTCACTGAGGCAAAGAGAAATTTTTTTAGTTGACCTCCAGAGCACAATAAGAACCCGTTTTGACAATGGTTTACATTGTGATCTGCACAATTTGTGCTGCGGAGATCATCAGATCTCGTGGTGAGGAGAATATCCTCAGATGCTTAATGCGCAATTAGCTAACGTTATTTTGTATGTCATAGATTGGGGTGAGGAGAATTTTTTTAGTTGATCTTCACGGCACAATAAGAACACGTTTTTACACAGTAAACTAGTGATATGTACAGTTTGAGCCGTGTAGATCCTTTCGTGGTGAGAAGAACATCCTCGGATGCTCGATGCGCAATTAGCTAATGCTATTTTGAACTTCACAGAATGAGGTGAGGAGAAATCTTTTACTTGATCCCCACGGCACAATAAGAACACATTTTCACAAAGCAAACCAGTAATATGTACACTTTGTGCCGTGAAAATCCGGTCATCGTGAGGAGAATATCTTCAGATGCTCGATGCGCAATTACCTAATATTCTTGTAAACGTTTTGAATTGAGGTGAGGAGAAATCTTTTAGTTGATCTCCACAGCACAATAAGAACACATTTTCATAAGGTGAACCCGTGATATGTACAGTTTGTGCCTTGGAGATCCTTTCATTCTGAGGAGAATATCCTCAGATGCTCGATGCCCAATTAGCCAATATTCTTTCAAACGTCATAGATTGAGGTCTGAAGAAATCCTTTAATTGATCCTCTTGTCACAATTAAAGCGCATTTTCATAAAGTAAACCAGTGATATGTACGCTTTGTGCCATGGAAATCCTGTCATTGTAAGGGGAATATCCTCAGATGCTCGATGCGCAATTACCTAATATTCTTGTAAACATAATTGATTGAGGTGTGGAGTAATCTTTTAGTTGTTCTTTACGGCACAATAAGAACATGTTTTCACAACGTAAACTAGTGATATGCGCGGTTTGTGTCGTGGAGATTCTTTCAAGGTGAGGAGAATATTCTCAAATTCCCGATTCGCAATTAGCTAATGTTATTTTGAACGTCATAGATTGAAGTGTCGAAAAAACCTTTAGTTAATCTCCACAGCACAATAAGAACACGTTTTCACAAAGTAAACCAGTGATATATACAGTTTGTGACGTTGAGATTCCTTTATGGTGAGGACAATATCCTCAAATTCTGGACGCGCAATTAGCTATTGTTATTTTGAACGTCAAAGATTGAGGTGTACAGAAATTTCTTAGTTCATCCTCACGGCACAAAAAGAACGTGTTTTCACAAAGTAAACCAGTAATATGCACAGTTTGTGCCGTATAGGTCCTTTCAACGTGAGAAGAATATCCTCAAATTCCCGACGCGCAAATAGCTAATGTTATTTTGAACGTCATAGATTGAGGTGTCGAAAAAACCTTTAGTTAATCCCCACGGCACAATAAGAACACGTTTTCACAAAGTAAACCAGTGATATATACAGTTTGTGACGTTGAGATTCCTTTATGGTGAGGACAATATCCTCAAATTCTTGACGCGCAATTAGCTATTGTTATTTTGAACGTCAAAGATTGAGGTGTGGAGAAATTTCTTAGTTCATCCCCACGGCACAAAAAGAACGTGTTTTCACAAAGTAAACCAGTGATATGCACAGTTTGTGCCGTATAGGTCCTTTCAAGGTGAGGAAAATATCCTCACATTCCCGACGCGCAAATAGCTAATGTTATTTTAAACGTCATAGATTGAGGTGTCAAGAAAACCTTTAGTTAATCCCCACGGCACAATAAGAACATGTTTTCACAAAGTAAACCAGTGATATGTACAGTTTGTGTCGTGAAGATTTTTTCATAGTGAGGAGAATATCTTCAAATGCTCGAAGCTAATATTCTTTTGAACGTCATCGATTGAGGTGTAGACAAATCTTTTAGTTAACCTCCACTGCACAATACGAATACGTTTTCACAAAGTAAACCAGTGATATGTACAGTTTGTGCCGTGGAGATCCTTTCATAGCAAAGAGAATATCCTCAAATCCTCGATGCGTAATTAGCTAATGTTATTTTGAAAATCATAGATTGAGGTGTGGAGAAATTTTTTAGTTGATCTCCACGGCACAATAAGAATACGTTATCACAAAGTAAATCAGTGATATGTAACGTTTGTGCCGTGGAAATCCTTACATGTTGAGGAAAATATCTTCAGGTGTTTGATGCGGAATTAGCTAGTGCTATTTTAAAAGTCACAGATTGAGGTGTGGAGAAATCTTTTAGTTGATCCCCATGGCACAATAAGAACACGTTTTCACAAAGTAAACTATTTGTGCCGTAGAGAACCTTTCGTGTGAGGAGAATATCTTCAGATGCTCGATGCGCAATTACCTAATATTCTTGTGAACGTTTTGAATTGAGGTGTGGAGAAATCTTTTAGTTGATCCCAACGGCACAATAATAATACGTTTTCACAAAGCAAACCAGTGATATTTACAATTTGTGCCGTGAAGATTCTTTCATGGTTAGAAAAATATCCTCAGATACCCGATGTGCAATTAGCTAATGTTATTTTGAACGTCATAGATTGAGGTGTCGAAAAAACCTTTAGTTAATCCCCACGGCACAATAAGAACACGTTTTCACAAAGTAAACCAGTGATATATACAGTGTGTGACGTTGAGATTCCTTCATGGTGAGGACAATATCCTCAAATTCTCGACTCGCAATTAGCTATTGTTATTTTGAACGTCATAGATTGAGGTGTGGAGAATTCTCTTAGTTTATCCCCACGGCACAAAAAGAACGTGTTTTCACAAAGTAAACCAGTGATATGCACAGTTTGTGCCGTATAGGTCCTTTCAAGGTGAGGAGAATATCCTCAAATTCCCGACGCGCAAATAGCTAATGTTATTTTGAACGTCATAGAATGAGGTGCCGAAAAAACCTTTAGTTAATCCACACGGCACAATAAGAACACTTTTCACAAAGTAAACCAGTGATATATACAGTTCGTGCCGTTGAGATTTCTTCATGGTGAGGACAATATCCTCAAATTCTCGACGCGCAATTAGCTATTGTTATTTTGAACGTCATAGATTGAGGTGTGGAGAAATCTTTTAGTTCATCCCCACGGCACAAATAGAACATGTTTTCACAAAGTAAACCAGTGATATATACAGTTCGTGCCGTTGAGATTTCTTCATGGTGAGGACAATATCCTCAAATTCTCGACGCGCAATTAGCTATTGTTATTTTGAACGTCATAGATTGAGGTGTGGAGAAATTTTTTAGTTCATCCCCACGGCACAAAAAGAACGTGTTTTCACAAAGTAAACCAGTAATATGCACAGTTTGTGCCGTATAGGTCCTTTCAAGGTGAGAAGAATATCCTCAAATTCCCGACGCGCAAATAGCTAATGTTATTTTGAACGACATAGAATGAGGTGCCGAAAAAACATTTAGTTAATCCCCACGGCACAATAAGAACACTTTTCACAAAGTAAACCAGTGATATATACAGCTTGTGCCGTTGAGATTCCTTCATGTTGAGGACAATATCCTCAAATTCTCGACGCGCAATTAGCTATTGTTATTTTGAACGTCATAGATTGAGGTGTGGAGAAATCCTTTAGTTGATCCCCACGGCACAATACGAACACGTTCTCACAAAGTAAACCAGTGATATGTACAGTTTATGCCGTGGGGATCCTTTCATGGTTAGGAAAATATCCTCAGATGCTCGATGCGCAATTAGCTATTGCTATTTTGGACGTCATACATGAGGTGTGGAGGAATCCTTTAGTTGATTTTCACGGCGCATTAGGAACACGTTTTCACAAACTAAACCAGTGATATGTACAATTTGTGCCGTTGAAATTCTTTCATGGTGAGGAGAATATCCTCAGATGCTCGATGCGCAATTAGCTAATGCTATTTTGAAAGTCACCGATTGAGGTGTGGAGAAATCTTTTAGTTGATCCCCACGGCACAATACGAACACGTTTTCACAAATCAAACCAGTGATATGTACAGTTTGTGCCGTGGAGATCCTTTCGTGGTGAGGAGAATATCCTCAGATGCTCGACGCGCAATTGGCTAATGTTATTTTGAACGTCATAGATTGAGGTGACGAAAAAACCTTTAGTTAATCCCCACGGCACAATAAGAACACGTTTTCACAAAGTAAACCAGTGATATATACAGTTTGTGCCGTTGAGATTCCTTCATGGTGAGGACAATATTTTCAAATTATCGACGCGCAATTAGCTATTGTTATTTTGAACGTCATAGATTGAGGTGTGGAGAAATCTTTTAGTTCAACCCCACGGTACTAAAAGAACATGTTTTCACACAGTAAACCAGTGATATGCACAGTTTGTGCCGTGGAGATCCTTTCAAGGTGAGGAGAATATCTTCAAATGCTCGATGGGCAATTAGCTAATATTCTTTTGAACGTCATAGATTGAGGTGTAGACAAACCTTTTAGTTGACCTCCACGGCAGAATACGAATACGTTTTCACAAAGTAAACCATTGATATGTACAGTTTGTGCCGTGGAGATCCTTTCATAGCGAGGAGAATATCCTCAAATCCTCGATGCGTAATTAGCTAATGTTACTTTGAAAATCATAGATTGAAGGGTGGAGAAATTTTTTAGTTGATCTCCACGGCACAATAAGAATACGTTATTACAAAGTAAACCAGTGATATGTAACGTTTGTGCCGTGGAGATCCTTACATGTTGAGGAAAATATCTTGAGGTGTTTGATGCGCAATTAGCTAGTGTTTTTTTTAAAAGTCACAGATTGAGGTGTGGAGAAATCTTTTAGTTGATCCCCACGGCACAATACGAACACGTTTTCACAAAGTAAACCATTTGTGCCGTAGAGAACCTTTCGTGTGAGGAGAATATTCTCAGATGCTCGATGCGCAATTACCTAATATTCTTGTAAACGTTTTGAATTGAGGTGTGGAGAAATCTTTTAGTTGATCCTAACGGCACAATAAGAACACGTTTGCACAAAGCAAACCAGTGATATTTACTATTTGTGCCGTAAAGATTCTTTCATGGTTAGGAAAATTTCCTCAGATACCCGATGCGCAATTAGCTAATGCTATTTTGAAACTCACAGATTGAGTTATAAACCAATAATATGTGCTGTTTGTGCCGTGGAGATCCTTTCCTGGTGAGGAGAATATCCGCAGATGCTCGATGCGCAATTAGCTAATGCTATTTTGAAAGTCACAGATTGAGGTGTGGAGAAATCTATTAGTTGATCTCCACGGCACAATACGAACACGTTTTCACAAATTAAACCAGTGATATGTACAGCTTGTGCCGTGGGGATCTTTTCATGGTGAGGAAAATATCTTTAGATGCTCGATGCGCAATTAGCTAATGTTATTTTGGACGTCATGGATTGAGGTGTGGAGAAATCTTTTAGTAAACCAGTGATATCTACACTTTGTACCGTGGAGATTCTTTCATGGTGAGGAAAATATCCTCAGTTGCTCGATGCCCAATTAGCTAATATTCTTTTGAACTTCATAGATTGAGGTGTGGAGAAATCTCTTAGGTGATCCCCACGGCAAAATAAAAACACGTTTTCTCAACGTAAACTAGTGATATATAGAATTTGTGCCGTTGAGATGCTTTCATAGTGAGGGGAGTATCCTTAGATCTCGATGCCGAATTAGCTAATGCTTTTGAGTGTCATAGATTGAGGTGTAGAGAAATCTTTTAGTTGATCTCCACGGCACAATAAGAACACGTTTTCACAATGTAAACCAGTGATTTGTATAGTTAGTGCCGTGGAGATCTTTTGATATTGAGGAGAATATCCTCAGATGCCCGATGCACAATTAGCTAATGCTATTTTGAAAGTCACAGGTTGAGGCGTGGAGAAATCTTTTAGTTGATCACCACATCATAATAAGAACACGTTATCACAAAGTAAACCAGTGATATGTAAAGTTTGTGCCGTGGAGATCTTTTGATATTGAGGAGAATATCCTCAGATGTTCGATGCGCAATTAGCTAATGCTATTTTGAAGATCACAGATTGAAGTGTGGGGACCCTTTTAGTTGACCCCCACGGCACAATAAGAACACGTTTTCAGAAACTAAACCAGTGATATGTACAGTTTGTGGCGTGGAGATCTTTCATGGTGAGGAGAGTGTCCTCAGATGCTCGATGCGCAATCTGCTAATGCTATTTTGAAAGTCGAAAGTTGAGGTGTGGAGAAATCCTTTAGTCAATCTCCACGGCACTATAAGACCACGTTTTCACAAGGTAAACCAGTGATATGTACAGTTTGTGCCGTGGAGATATTTTCATTATGAGGAGAAAATCCTCAAATGCTCGATTCGCAATTAGCTAATGCTATTTTGAACGGCATAGATTTTAAGGTGGAAAAATCTTTTAGTTGACCCCCACGGCACAATAAGAACACGTTTTCACAAAGTAAACCAGTGATATATACAGTTTGTGCCGTGGAGATCCTTTCATGGTGAGGAGAATATCCTCAGATGCTCGATACGCAATTAACTAATGTTATTTTGAACGTCTTAGATTGAGGTGTGGAGAAGTCTTTTCGTAAATTCCCATGGCACAATAAGAACACGTTTTCACAAACTAAACCAGTGATATGTACAATTTGTGCCGTGGAGATCCTTTCACCCTCAAATGCTCGATGCGCAATTAGCTAACTATTTTGATTGTCACAGATTGAGGTGTGGAGAAATATTTTAGTTAAACTCCACGGCACAATAAGAACGCGTTTTTACAAAGCAAACCAGTGATATGTAAAATTTGTGCCAAGGAAATCCTTTCATGGTGAGGAGAATATTCTCAAATGCTCGATGCGCAATTACCTAATATTCTTTTTAACATGTCTTCTAACAAAGCAAACTGAAGATCTCCACAACACAAATTAGGAAATTCTCTTTCTTGTGCAGCACAAAACTCGTTTTCGTTGCAGAGATCTCCAGACTGAGGTGAGGAGGTATCCTTTGGTGTGCAAGTTTTAAATATCTGAAGATTTTTAGGTACACACTGGTTGATAATCTCTCCATCACATATACGAACACCTCCTTACAACGCTAGAGGGTTATCTGTACGACTTGTACCGTGACGTGGAGAGAAGGTTATCTTCAGATACTCGATGTGCAATTGGGGTACGTTATTTTGAAGTCCACAGAATAATCTTCTAACAAAATCAGACTAGAGATCTTCACTGCACAGATGAGGAAATACTCCTTCATATGCAGCACTGAATCTGCTTTTTGCCCTGGAGATCACCAAACTAAAGCAAAAAAAGCACAATTAACTTGCTTTGAGTATCTGAGGAATCTTCTTTACACGCCGGTCGATGACCTGCGCGGCACAAATAAGAAAGTACTGTTTGTGCCGTGGAGATCATTCATTTACATAGAGGAGAAAATCCTCAGATGTCCAGTGCACAATTAGCTAATGTTATTTTTAAGCTGGAGGTCTTCACCTCCAGCACAGTCTCTGAGGAGATCACCAAACTGAGTTGTTGAGAAATTCCTCAGTATACAACTTATAGTTTTGAATATTTGAGAAATTCTTTTTACAAGTTGGTGGATGATTTCCAAAGCCCAAATAAGAATACCTCCTCACAACGTAAGCGGGCGATTTGTACTGTTTGTGCCGTGGAGATCTTCAGCTTACGTGTGGAGAAAAATATTTTCAGTTGCTCAATGCGCGGTTAACTAATTTAATTTTGAACACAACAAAATTAAAACTAACTGGGTGTTTCCCAAACGCTGCAACTTACAAGGACCTCATTCTGGACGTTAAGTCAAGCTCAGACTCTTAATTTGCGAGAGGAAACGATAAGAAAATGTGAAGGTCTTGGGATCGTGTATCCTACGCAAAAAGGAGCTAATCTTCTTCTCTTTGTCTGAATAGGAAGTCGTGTAGTTTTGTAGTGGAAGGGCAGAACAGGAAAATGTAGATGAGTTCACCTATGAAAATTAGGAGATCTCATCGGCCCCTGCGACGTTGAAGGTTCCATACTCTTCTGGAAGCCGTGACGGCTTCTAGGTGTCAAAAAGGCAGGAAGACGTCTCGGCCTCCTGGGCAACGAGAAATTGGTTTCTCTTTTGAGGTAATATACATTTGCAGTTGAAAAGCGAAATGTGACAGATGTAAGCGATTTAGAAAACTAAGAAAAGTGTTGTCTTAAGACACTGTAACTTACAAGGTCCCCATATATTTCTGGGAGTCATTTCCGGGATCTTGATTTGCAAGGTTAGGAAGATACTGATAGGGGGTGTGAAGATCCTGGTTTCGTGTATCCTAGGCAACTGAACTTAATCTAGTAACCGTGACCAGTTTGGGAAATCAAGGAGTTTTGTAGTGGGACGACAGAAGAGGAAGTGCAATGCAAGAAGAGGTTTGGGTTTTCTAGGGAACAAAAAATTAACCTTCTTTCTTAAGGAAACGTCTACCTTTTATTAACAAATAGGTTTGGTTGCAGTTGAAGGGCAAAACCGGGCAGATTTAGGCGAATTATAACAACTTACTCTGCAGATGTCGAAGCAAATTTCAGGGTCCGATTGCGGGTATTAGAAGTTTTTAGGCGAATATAGGGGCCCTGACTTTTGTATCCTAGGCAAATAGGTGTTGATTTGCGTTCCTTGGCTAGATTGATGTCATGTAGTTTCATAGTGAGAGGAGGGCAAAATGAAATTTAGGAAATAGGAGTGTCTCTCTTACACTTCAGAGGTCGAAATAATCTTTAGGGTTCCGATTGTGGATGTTAGGAGAAGCTTCTAAGCGAATATAGGGGTCATGGGCTCTTGTATCCTAGGTAAGGAAGAGTTGATTCGTTTTCTTGGCTAGATTGATAAGTCGTGTGGTTTTGTAGTGGAGGGGAGGGCAGAATGAAGTTTAAGAACTAGGAGTGTCTAATCAACCATTGCAAAATTAAGGTTGCATTCCCTTCTGGCGGTCAGGTAGATCCTAGGTGAGCGTGAAAGGCAATAAACGGTCTAGGTATCCTTGGGAAATGAAGAAAAGCATCTCCCTCACTCTTCAGAGGTCGAAACAAATTCAGAGTCAGATTGCGGGTGTTCGTAGAAGTTGCTAGGCGAATATAGGGGTCCTGGGCTCGTGTATCCTACGCAACGCAAGGAGGAGCTAATTTGCTTCTTTGCTAGATTGATTAGTCGTGTAGTTTAGTGGGGGGAGAGAGGGGTGTAAAGTTTAGGAACTAAGAGTGTCTAATCAACTATTGCAACATTGAGGGTTGCATACTTTCTGGCAACCAGGCAGATCCTAGATGATCGTGAAAGGCAAAAAGCTCTCTGGGTATTCTGGGGAACGAATGATTAACCTTCTTTCTTGAGTAATCGTGCATATTTTATTAAGAAATCAGGTTAGTTGCAGTTGAAGGACAAAACCGGGCAGATTTGGGCCAATTATAAGAACTAAGAGGAGTGTCTTCCTTACCCTTCAGAGGTTGAACAAATTTCAGGGTCCGCGTTGCGGGTGTTAGGAGAAGTTGCTAGGCGAATATAGGAGTTCTGGGTTTGTGTATCCTAGGAAAAGAAGGTTGATTTGCTTTCTTTAACTAAATGGATTTATCGTGTAGTTTCGTAGAGGTGGGAGGGCAGAATGAAGTTTAGGAAGTAGGAATGCCTAATCAACCATTGCAACATTAAAGGTTGCAAACCCTTCTGGCGGTCAGGCAGATCCTAGGTGAACGTGAAAGGCAAGAAACGGTCTGGGTATCCTTGGGAAAAAATTAACCCCTTTTTTTTAGGAAATGTGCACCTTTTATTAAGAAATCGGCTTGGTTGCAGTTGAAGGGCAAAACCCAGAGAAGTGTCTCCCTTACTTTTCAGAGGTCGAAAGAAATCCCAAAGTCTTGTTTGCGAATGTTAGGAGAAGTTGCTTGGGAAATATACGGGTCCTGAGCTCGTGCATCCTAGGCAAAGAGGAGTTGATTTGCTTTCTTTGGCTAGATTAGTAGGTTATGTAGTTTCGTGGTGAAGGAAGAGCAGAATGAAGTTTAGGAACTAGGAGCGTCTAATCAACCATTGCAGCTTTGAATGTTGTATACCATTCCGGCAGTCAGGCAGATCCTAGGTGGCCGTGAAAGGCAAGAAGCGGCCAGGGTATCCTGGTGAACAAAAAATTAACCTTTTACACCTTTTATGAAAAAATCAGGTTATTTGAAGTTAAAGGGCAAAATCGGGCAGATTTAGGCGAGAAGTTGCTAGGTGTATATAGGGGTCTTGTGCTTATGTATCCTAGGCAAATAGAGTTGATTTGCTTTCTTTGGATAGATTGGTAAGTCGTGTAGTTTCGTAATAAGGGAAGGCAGAATGAAATTTGGGAACACGAAGTGTCTAGTCAACCATTGCAATTTTAAAGATTAATATACTTTTCTGGCGATCAGGCAGATCCTAGTTGCCCATGAAAGGCAGGAACACGTATGGGTATCTTAGGCACCGAAAAACTGATGTCCTTTCTCTAGGAAACATGCACCCTTTATTAAGAAATCAGGTTGGTTGCTGATTTGCTTTCGTTGGCGGTCAGGCAGATCCTAGGTGACCGAGAGCCAAAACAAGTCTAGGTATCCTGGGGAACGTGCACATTTTATTAAGAAATCAGGTTGGTTGCAATTGAAAGAAAAACCGGGCAGATTTAGGTGAATTACAAGAACTAAGAGGAGTGTCCTCCTTACTCTTCAGAGGTCGCAAGAAATCTTCCGAGTGCGAATATTAGGAGAAGTTGCTAGACGGATATAGGCTTCTAGACTCGTATCACGTAGGCAAAGACGAGTGGTTTGCTTTCTTTGGTTAGATTTATAGCTACTGTAGTTTCGAAATGAAAGAGGGCAAAATGAAGTTTAGGAACTAGGAGTGTCTAACCAACCATTGCAACTTTGAAGGTTGTACACCCTTCGGGCGATCAGGCAGATCCTGGGTGACCGGGAAAAGTAAAAATATCCTGGGGAGCAAAAAAATTAACCTCATTCCTTGAGAAAACGTGCAGTTTTTATTAAGAAATCACATTGGTTACAGTTGAAGGGCAAAATCGGGGAAATTTAGGCGCACTATTTGAACTAGATGAGTGTCCCCCCTTACTCTTAAGAGGTCGAAACAAAATACAGGCTGCTGTCGATTGCGGATGTCAGAAGTTACTAAGGCGTATTAAAGGGCCTTGGGCAAGTGTATCCTAAGCAAATAGCAGCTGATTTGCTTTCGCTGGCGGTCAGGCAGATCCTAGGTGACCGTGAAAGGTATAAATATCCTGGGGAACAAAAAATTAACCTCATTCCTTGAGGAAACACGCACTTTTGATTAAAAAATGAAGTTGGTTACAGTTGAAAGGAAAAACCGGCAGATTTAGGCGAATTATAAAAACTAAAAGGAGTGTCCCCCTTACTCTTCAGAGGTCGATATAAATTACAGGCTGCTTTCGTTTGCGGATGTTAGAAGTTGCTAAAGCGAATTAAAGGGTCTTGGGCATCTGTGTCCTAGTCTAATAAGAGTTGATTTGCTTTCGCTGGCGGTCTGACAGATCCTAGCTGATCGTGATAGCAAAAGGATGTCTGGGTATCCTGGACAACGTTAAATTGATCTCCTTTCGTGACAAAACATGCACCTTTTTATTAGGAAATCAAGTTGGTTGCAGTTGAAAGGAAAAACCGGGCAGATTTAGACAAATTACAAGAACTAAGATGAGTGTCTCCCTTACTCTTCAGAGGTCGAAAGAAATCCCAAGGTTTCGATTGCGGATATTAGGAAAAGTGGCTAGACGGATATAGGGGTCCTAGCTCTTGTATCCTAGGCTAAGAGGAGTAGATTTACTTTCCTTGGCTAGATTGGTAAGTCATGTAGTTTCGTAGTGGGGGAGGACAGAATGATGTTTAGGAACTAGGAGTGTCTAATCAGCCATTGCAAATGTTGTATACCCTACTGGTGGTCAGGCAGATCTTAGGTGCCAATGAAAGGCAGGAAGACGTCTGGGTATCCTGAAGAACAAAAAATTAACCTCGTTTCTTGAGAAAACATACACCATTTATCAGGTTGGTTGCAGTTGAAGGGAAAACCGAGCAGATTTATGCCAATTAAAAGAACTAAGACAACCGTCCCTTTCTCTTCAGAGGTTTAAAGAAATCCCAAGGTCTCTATTGCGCATGTTATGAGAAGTTGCTAGGTGAATATAGGAGTTCTTGGCTCGTGTATTCTAGACAAAGAGGGGTTGATTTGCCTTCCTTGGCTAGATAGATAAGTCGTGTAATTTCGTAGTAGAGGGAGGGCAGAATGAAGTTTAGAAACTAGGAGTGTCTAATCAACCATTGCAACATTCTGGCAGTCAGGGTGATCCTAGGTGACCGAGAAATGTAGGAATCAGTCTAGGCATCCTGGGAGAACAACATTGAAGGTTGCATACCCTTTTGGCGGTCAGACAGATTCTATGTGACCGTGATTGGCAAGAAACGGTCTAGGTGTCCTTGGGAACAAAAAATTAACCACCTTTCCTGAAGAAACGTGTACCTTTTATTAAGAAATCAGATTTTGTTGCAGTTGAAAGGCAAAACCGGACAGATTTACGCGAATTATAGAAATTTAGAACAGTGTCTCCCTAACTCTTCAGAGTTCGAAACAAATCTCAGGGTCAGATTGCGGGTGTTTGGAGAAGTTGCTAGGCAAATATAGGGGCCCTGGGCTCGTGTATCCTACGCAACGCAAGGAGGAGTTGATTTGCTTTCTATGGCTAGATTGATTAGTTGTGTAGTTTCTTGGGGGGGAGGCAGAATGAAGTTTAGGAACTAGGAGTGTCTAATCAACCATTGCAACATTGAGGGTTCCATACCCTTCTGGCAACCAGGCAGATCCTAGATGATCGTGAAAGGCGAAAAGCTCTCTGGGTATCTTGGGGAACAAATGATTAACCTCCTTTCTTGAGTAATCGTGCATATTTTATTAAGAAATCAGGTTAGTTGCAGTTGAAGGGCAAAACCGGGCAGATTTAGGCCAATTATAAGAACTAAGAGAAGTGTCTTCCTTACCCTTCAGAGGTAGACCAAATTTCAGGGTCCGCGTTGCGGGTGTTAGGAGAAGTTGCTAGGCGAATATAGGAGTTCTGGGTTTGTGTATCCTAGGAAAAAAGGTTGATTTGCTTTCTTTAGCTAAATGGGTTAGTCGTGAAGTTTCGTAGTGGTGGGAGGGCAAAATGAAGTTTAGGAACTAGAAATGCCTAATCAACCATTGCAACATTGAAGGTTGCAAACCCTTCTGGCGGTCAGGCAGATCCTAGGTGAACGTGAAAAGCAAGAAACGGTCTGGGTATCCTTGGGAAAAAATTAACCCCTTTTTTTTAGGAAATGTGCACCTTTTATTAAGAAATCGGCTTGGTTGCAGTTGAAGGGCAAAACCCAGAGAAGTGTCTCCCTTACTTTTCAGAGGTCGAAAGAAATCCCAAAGTCTTGTTTGCGAATGTTAGGAGAAGTTGCTTGGGAAATATACGGGTCCTGAGCTCGTGCATCCTAGACAAAGAGGAGTTGATTTGCTTTCTTTGGCAAGATTAGTAGGTTATGTAGTTTCGTGGTGAAGGAAGAGCAGAATGAAGTTTAGGAACTAGGAGCGTCTAATCAACCATTGCAGCTTTGAATGTTGTATACCATTCCGGCAGTCAGGCAGATCCTAGGTGGCCGTGAAAGGCAAGAAGCGGCCAGGGTATTCTGGTGAACAAAAAATTAACCTTTTACACCTTTTATGAAAAAATCAGGTTATTTGAAGTTGAAGGGCTAAATCGGGCAGATTTAGACGAGAAGTTGCATATAGAGGTCCTGTGCTTGTGTATCCTAGGCAAAGAGAGTTGATTTGCTTTCTTTGGCTAAGTTGGTAAGTCGTGTAGTTTCGTAGTAAGGGAAGGCAGAATGAAATTTGGGAACTCGAAGTGATTAGTCAACCATTGCAATTTTAAAGGTTAATATACTCCTCTAGCTATCAGGCAGATCCTAGTTGTCCATGAATGGCAGAAAGGCGTCTGGGTATTTTGGGCACTGAAAAATTGCTATCCTTTCTTTAGGAAACGTGCACCTTTTATTAAGAAATCAAATTGGTTGCTGATTTGCTTTCGTTGGCGGTCAGGCAGATCCTAGGTGACCGTGAGAGCAAAAACACGTCTAGGTTAGGAAGTACGAGTGTCTAACCAACCATTGCAACTTTGAAGGTTGTACACCCTTTGGCCGATCAGGCAAATCCTAGGTGACCGTGAAAAACAAAAATATTCTGGGGAACAAATAATTAACTTCATTCCTTCAGAAAACGTGCACCTTTTATTAAGAAATCAAGTTTGTAACAGTTGAAGGGCAAAACCGGGCAGATTTAGGCGAATTATAAGAACTAAGAGGGGAGTCTTCCTTACTCTTCAGAGGTCGAAACAAATTACAGGCTGCTGTCGATTGCGGATGTCAGAAGTTGCTAAGGCGTATTAAAGGGCTTTGGGCAAGTGTATCCTAAGCAAATAGGAGCCGATTTGCTTTCGCTGGCAGTCGGGCAGATCCTATGCGATCGTGAGAGCTAAAAGACGTCTGGATATCCTGGGGAACGTGCACCTTTTATTAATAAATCAGGTTGGTTGCTGTTGAAAGAATAAACCGGGTAGATTTAGGCGAATTACAAAAACTAAGAGGAGTTTTTCCCTTACTCTTCAGAGGTCGGAAGAAATCCCAAGGTTTCGATTGCGGATATTAGGAGAAGTTGCTAGGTGAATGTAGGGTTCCTGGGTTTGTGTAACCAAGGCAAAGAGGGTTGGTTTGCTTTCCTTGGCTAGATTGATAGGTCGTGTAGTTTTGTAGTGGGGAGAGCACATAATAAAGTTTAGGAACTAGGAGTGTCTAATCAACCATTGCAACTTTGAAGGTGGTCCACCCTTCGGGCGATCAGGCAGATCTTAAGTGACCGTGAAAGGGATAAATATCATGGGATACAAAAAATTAACCTCATTCCTTGAGAAAACGTGCACCTTTTATTAAGAAATCAGGTTAGTGACAGTTGAAGGGCAATACCGGGCAGATTTAAACGAATTACAAGAACCGCCTTACTCTTCAGAAGTCAAAACAAGTTACAGGCTGCTCTCGATTGCGGATGTTTGAAGTTGCTAAGGCAAATTAAGAAGTTTTGGGCCAGTGTATTCTAGGCAAATACGAGCTGATTTGCTTTCGCTGGCGGTCAGACAGATCCTAGGTGACCCTGATTGCAAAAAGACGTCTGGATATTCTGGGGAACGTGCACCTTTTATTAAGAAATCAGGTTGGTTGCAGTTGAAGGGAAAAGCGGGCAGTTTTGGGCCAATTACAAGAACTAAGACAAATGTCTCCCTTACTGTTCAAAGGTCGAAAGAAATCCCAAGGTTTCGATTGTGGACATTAAGAGAAGTTGCTAGTGGAATATAGGGTTCTTGGGCTCGTGTATCCTAGGCAAGGAAGAGTTCATTTGCTTTTCTTGGCTAGATTAATAGATCGTGTAGTTTCGTAATAGGGGGAGGGTAGTATGAAGTTTAGGAACTAGGAGTGTTTAATCAACCATTGCAGCTTTGAAGGTTGCATACCCTACTGGCGGTCAGGCAGATCCTAGGTGTCCGTGAAAGGCAAGAAGCGGTCTATGTATTCCGAGGGAAAAAAATTAAGCCTCTTTTGTGAAGAAACGTGCAACTTTCATTAAAAACTCGGGTTGGTTACAGTTGAAGGGCCAACCGGGCAAATTCAGCTAAAGTATAAGAACTAAGAGGAGTGTCTCCCTTACTCTTCAGATGTCGCACAAAATCCCAAGATTCTGATTGCTGATATAGGGATCCTGTACTCATGTATCGTAGGCAAAGAGGAGGTGATTTGCTTTCCTTGGCTAGATTGGTAAGTCATGTAGTTTCGTAGTGGGGGAGGTCAGAATGAAGTTTAGGAACTACGAGTGTCTAATCATCGATTGCAAATGTTGCATACCTTTTCGGCGGTGTCCATGAATGACAGAAAGACGTCTGGGTATCCTGGGGAACAAAAAATTAACCTCATTTCTTAAGAAAATGTACACCATTTATCAGGTTGGTTGCAGTTGAAGGGAAACCGGGCAGATTTATGCCAATTAAAAGAACTAAGACAACTGTCCCTTACTCTTCGGAGGTTGAAGGAAATCCCAAGGTCTCTATTGCAGATGTTACGAGAAGTTGCTAGGCGAATATTGGAGTGTATCCTAGAAGTTAATTTGCCTTCCTTGGCTAGATTGATAAGTCGCATAATTTCGTAGTGGAGGGAGGGCAGAATGAAGTTTAGGAACTAGGAGTGTCTAATCAACCATTGCAACAGGCTTGCAGTCAGGGTGATCTTAGCTGACCGAGAAATGCAGGAAGTGGTCTAGGTATCCTGGGAGAACAACGTAGAAGGTTGCATACCCTTCTGGCGGTCAGACAGATTCTAGGTAACCTTGAAAGGCAAAAAGTGGTCTGGATATCCTGTGAAACTAAAAACTAACCCTTTTTCTTCAACAAACGTGTACGTTTTATTAAGAAATTGGCTTGGTTGCTGTTGAAGGGCAAAACCGGGCAAATTCAGGCGAATTATACGATCTAAGAGGAGTGTCTCCCTTATTCTTTAGAGGTCGAAACAAATTTCAGGGTACGATTGCGGGTGTTTGGAGAAGTTGGTAGGCGAATATAGGTGTCCTGGGATCGTGTATTCTAGCAAAGAGGAGTTTATCTCTATTTGTTGGTTAAGCTCTCATCAGGATTTGTATAGGTTTGCTTGGAGGACAGAAGAGGAAAGGTAGAAAAAGTGTAGTAATAGTCGGATGGTTCTTTCCTCCCTTACCTACTGCTGCCTCTACTATTAAAAACAAAAAGTAGCGCATCTTCTTTTTCTGTACAATCGTTCTCCATTCGCTACAACATTGCCTTAATTTAAAAATCGTGTATCTTAGGCAAGAAAGAGTTGATTTGCTTTTCTTGGCTAGATTGATAAGTTGTGTAGTTTTGGGGAAGGGGGGGCAGAGGGAAGTTTAAGAACTAAGAGTGTCTAATCAACAAAAGCAACATTCTGGCGGCCAGGGTGATCCTACATGACCGTGAAATGCAAGAAGCAGTCTAGGTATATTGGGGTAACAAAAAATTAGCCTTCTTTCTTAAGAAAACGTGTACCTTTTATTAAAAAATCAGATTGGTTGCAGTTAAAGGGCAAAATCGGGCAGATTTAGACAAATTATAAAAACCAAGAGAAGTGTCTCTCTTACTCTTCAGGGGTCGAACGAAATCCCAAGGTCTCGTCTGCAAATATTAGTAGAAGTTGCTAGGAGAATACACGGGTCCTGAGCTCGTGCATCCAATGCAGAAAGAGTTGATCTGCTTTCTTTGGCTAGATCGGTAAGTCATGTACTTTCTTAGTGGGGAGAGGGCAGAATGAAGTTTAGGAACTAGGAGCTTCTAGTCAACCATTGCAACTTTGAATGTTCTATACCCATCAGGCAGTGTGGCGGATCTTAGGTGATCGTAAAAGACAAGAAGCGGCCAGAGTATCCTGGGAAACAAAAAAGTAACTCTTTCTTAAAGAAACGTACACCTTTTATTAAGAAATCAGGTTGGTTGTAGTTGAAGCGCAAAATCGGGCAGATTGAGGCAAGAAGTTGCTAAGCGAATATAGGAGTCCTGGGCTCGTGTATCCTAGGCAAAAAGAGTTGATTTGCTTTCTTTGGCTAGATTGGAAAGTCGTGTAGTTTCGTAGTAAGGGAAGGCAGAATGAAATTTGGGAACTCGGAGTGTCTACTCAACCATTGCAATTTTAAAGGTTGTATACTCCTCTTGCGATCGGGCAGATTTTAGTTGCCCATGCAAGGCAGAAAGACTTCTGGGTATACTGGGCACCGAAAAATTTATCTCCTTTCTTTAGGAAACTTGCACCTTTTATTAAGAAATTAGGTTGGTTGCACATTTGCTTTCGTTGGCGGTCAGACAGATCCTAGGTGACCGTGAAAGCAAAAACACGTCTAGGTATCCTGGGAAACGTGCACATTTTATTAAGAAATCAGGTTGGTTGCAGTTGAAAGGAAAAACCGGGCAGATTTAGGCGAATTACAAGAACTAAGAGGAGTGTCCCCCTTACTCTTCAGAGGTCTAAAGAAATCTAAGGTTCCGATTGCGGATGTTAGGAGAAGTTGCAAGTCGAATTTATGGGTCCTGGATCTTGTATCATACGCTAAAAGGAGTTGATTTGCTTTCCATGTAGTTTCGAGGTGGTGGGAGGGCAGAATGAAGTTTAGGTACTAGAAGTGCCTAATCAAACATTACAAGTTGAAATGCTGTACACTCTTTCTGCGGTCAGGCAGATCCTAGGTGACTGTGAAAGGTAGAAATATCATGAGGAATAAAAACTAACGTCATTCCTTGAGAAAACGTGCAACTTCTATTAAAAAAAAAAGGTTGTTTACAGTTGAAGGGCAAAACCGGGCAGATTTAGGCGAATTATAAGAACTAAGAGTAGTGTCCCCCTTACTCTTTAGAGATCAAAAGAAATCCCAAGGTTTTGATTACAGATGTTAGGAGAAGTTGCTAGTCGAACTTAGGGGTCTTGGTTCTTGTATCCTAGGCAAAGAGATATTGATTTGCTCTCCTTGGCTAAAGAAAACATGTAATTTCGTTGTGGAGGGTGGGCAGAATAAAGTTTATAAACTAGGAATGCCTAATCATTCATTGCAATAATGAAGATTGCATACCTTTCTTGTAGTCAGGTAGACTCTGTGACCTTGAAAAGCAACAAGCGGTCTGGGTATCCTGGGGAACAAAAACTTAACCCCCTTTCTTAAGGAAACGTGCGCCTTTTATTAAGAAATCAGGTTGGTTGTAGTTGAAGGACAAAACCGGCCAGATTTAGGGGAATTATAACAACTAAGAGGAGTGTCTCCCTTCTCTTCAGAGATCGAAACAAATTACAGGCTGCTCTCGATTGCGGATGTTAGAAGTTGCTAAGGCAAATTAAGGGGTCTTGGGCAAGTGTAGTTTTGTAGTGGGAAGAGGGCAGAATGAAGTTTTGAAACTAGGAGTGTATAATCAACCATTGCAACTCTAAAGGTTGTAAACCCTTCGGGCGAGGCGATCGTGAAAAGTAAAAATATCCTCGAGAACAAAAAATTAACTCCATTCCTTGAAGAAACGACCCTTTTTATTAATAAATCAGGTTAGTTACAGTTGAAGGGCAAAACCGGGCAGATTTAATCGAATTACAAGAACTAAGAGGGGTGTCTCACTTACTCTTCAGAGGTTGAAGGTAATCCAAAGCTTCCGATTGCGGATACTAGGAAAAGTTGCTAGTCGAATTTAGGGGTCCTGACTTTTGTATCGTAGGCTAAGAGGAGTTGATTTGCTTTCCTTGGCTAGATTGGTAGGTCATGTAGTTTCGTTTATGGGGGGAGAGCAAAATAAAGTTTAGGAGCTAGGAGTGTCTATTCAGCCATTGCAAATGTTGTATACCCTTCCGGCGGTCAGGTAAATCCTAGGTGCTCATGAAAGGCAGGAAGACGTCTGAGTATCTTGGGGAACAAACAATTAACCTCCTTTCTTGAAAAAATATACACCATTTATCAGGTTGGTTGTAGTTAAAGGGAAAACCGGGCAGACTTAGGCCAATTAAAAAAACTAAGACAACTGTCCTTTACTTTTTGGAGGTTGAAATAAATCCCAAGCTCTCTATTGTGAATGTTATGAGAAATTGCTAGACGAATATAGGAATGTATCCTAGGCAAAGAGAAGCTAATTTGCCTTCCTTGGCTAGATTGATAAGTCGTGTAATTTCGTAGTGGAGGGAGGGCAGAATGTAGTTTAGGAACTAGGAGTGTCTAATCAACCATTGCAACATTCTGGCAGTCAGGGTGATCCTAGGTGACCGAGATAAGCAGGAAGCGGTCTAGGTATCCTGGGAGAACAAAATTGAAGGTTGCATACCTTTCTGGCTGTCAGACAGATTCTAGGTGACCGTGAAAGGTAAAAAACGGTCTGGATTTGTATAGGTTTGCTTGGAGGACAGAAGAGGAAAGGTAGAGAAAATGTAGTAATAGTCGGATGGTTCTTTCCTACCTTACCTACTGCTGTCTCTACAGAAAGTAGAGCATTGTCTTTTTCTGTGCAATCGTTCTCCATTCGCTACAACAATGCCTTTATTTAAAAATCGTGTATCCTAGGCAAGGAAGGGTTAATTTGCTTTTCTAGGCTAGATTACTAAGTCGTGTAGTTTCGGGAGGAGAAGGGGGTTGAAGGGCAGAATAAAGTTTGGGAACTAGGAGTGTCTAATCAAACATTGCTACATTCTGGCGGTCAGGATGATCCTAGGTGACCGATAAATGCAAAAAACGGTCTAGGTATCCTTGGAGAACAACATTGAAGGTTGCATACCTTTCTGGCTGTCAGACAGATTCTAGGTGATCGTGAAAGGTAAAAAGCGGTCTGGATATCCTGTGGAACAAAAAAATTAACCCCTTTTCTAGAAAAAAACGTGCACGTTTTATTAAGAAATTGGCTTGGTTGCAGGTGAGGGACAAACTAGACAGATTCAGGCGAATTATAAGAACTAAGAGGAGTGTCTCCCTTATTCTTTAGAGATCGAAACAAATTTCAGGGTCCGATTGCGGGTGTTAGGAGAAGTTGTATCTTAGGCAAGGGGGAGTTGAATTGCTTTTCTTGGCTAGATTGAGTCGTGTAGTTTCGTAGTGGGGGGAGGGCAGAATGAAGTTTAGGAACTAGGAGCTTCTAGTCAACCATTGCAACTTTGAATGTTCTATACCCTTTCGGCGGTGTGGCAGATCCTAGGTGACCGTAAAAGGCAAGAAGCGGCCAGGGTATCCTGGTGAACAAAACATTACTCCTCTTTCTTGAGGAAACGTACACCTTTTTTAAGAAATCATGCTATTTAAAGACGAAGGGCAGATTTAGGCGAGAAGTTCCTAAGCGAATATAGGAGTCTGGGCGCGTGTATCCTAAGCAAACAGAGTTGATTTATTTTCTTTGGCTAGATTGGTAAGTTGTGTAGTTTCGTAGTGAGGGAGGGCAGAATAAAATTTAGGAACTAGGTGTGTCTAATCAATCATTGCAGTTTTGAAGGTTGTATACCCTTCTGCCGGTCAGGCAGATTCTAGGTGACCGTAAAAGACAGGAAGACATCTGGGTATCCTGGCCAACAAAAAATCCATCTCCTTTCATGAGGAAACGTATACGCTTCATTAAGAAATCAGGTTGGTTACACTTGAAGGGCAAAACCGAGCAGATTTAGGCCAACTACAAAAACTGAGAAGCATCTCCCTTACTCTTCAGAGATTGAAAGAAATCCCAGGGTCTTGATTGTTGATGTTAGAGGTTGCTAGGCCAATTTAGGGAGTTTGCCAAAGTCCGCTTTAACACCACAAAAAACATTAAATACTGTTACAATTTTCGTGCTCTACATATAACACCGATTGAGGTAAAAATAGTTAAAAACCCGTCATAAGCCATTAGAAACCGTTGTAAGCCGTTAGAAACCGCTAGACGCCGTTATACGCCGTTAGAATCGGTTAGAAGCCGCTAAAAGCCGTTAGAAGCAGTTATAAGCCGTTAGAAACCACTACTTGCCATTAGAAGCCGTTAGAATTTATTAGAAATTGTTGAAAGCCGTTAGACGCCGTTATACACCGTTATACGCCGTTAGAAGCCGTTAGAAGCCGTTAGAAGCCGTTAGAAGCCGTTAGAAGCCGTTAGAAGCAGTTAAAAGCCGATAGAAACCATTCAAAGTCGTTAGAAGTCGTTAGATTTTGTTAGAGATTGATAGAAACTGTTAAAAGCTGTTAAAAGCCGTTAAAAGTCGTTAGAATCCGTTAAAAGTCGTTTGGAGTTCTTAGGAGCCTTTAGGAGTAATTGGAATCCGTTAAAAGACGTAAGAGACTGTTAGAAGCCGCTAGGAGCCGCTAGAAGCCAATATAAAGCTTAGGAGTTCGTTAGAAGCCGCAAGAGTCCGCAAAAGTCCATAAAAGACGATAAAAGCTAATACAATTTTCGTGCTCTATATATAAAACACTAATTGAGGTTTATGGGCTCTACATATTACACTGAGGTAAAGGTAGTTAGAAACCCGTCATAAGCCTCTAGAAACCGTTATAAGCCGTTAGAAACCGTTGGAAGCCGTTAGACGCCGTTATAGATCGTTATACGCCATTAGAATTCGTTAGAAGCCGCTATAAATCGTTAGAAAAAGTTAGAAGCCGTTAGTAACCATTACAAGCCGTTAGAAACCGTTAGATTTCGTTACAAGTCGTTAGAAGCTGTTAGAAGCCGTTAGAACTACAAGAACTGAGAAGCTTCTCCCTTACTCTTCAGAGATTGAAAGAAATCTCAAGGTCTTGATTGTTGATGTTAGAGGTTGCTAGGCCAATTTAGAGAGTTTGCCAAAGTCCGCTTTAACACCATAAAAAACGTTAAATACTGTTACAATTTTTGTGCTCTATATATAACACTAATTGAGGTTAATGTGCTCTACATATAACGCCGATTAAGGTAAAAATAGTTAAAAACCCGTCATAAGCCGTTAGAAACTGTTGTATGCCTTTAGAAACCGCTAGACGCCGTTATACGCCGTTAGAATCGGTTAGAAGCCGCTAAAAGCCGTTAGAAGCAGTTAGAAGCCGTTAGAAACCACTACTAGTCATTAGAAGCCGTTATAATTTATTAGAAATCGTTGAAAGCTGTTAGACGCCGTTATACACCGTTATACGCCGTTAGAAGCCGTTTGAAGCAGTTATAAGCCGTTAGAAACCATTCAAAGTCGTTAGAAGTCGTTAGATTTCGTTAGAGGTTGATAGAAGCTGTTAGAAGCTGTTAAAAGCCGTTAAAAGTCGTTAGAATCCGTTAAAAGTCGTTTGGAGTTTTTAGGAGCCGACTTTAGGAGTCATTGGAATCCGTTAAAAGACGTAAGAGTGTTAGAAGCTGTTAGGAGCCGCTAAAAACCAATATAAAGCTTAGGAGTTCGTTAGAAGCCGCAAGAGTCCGCTAAAAGTCCATAAAAGACGATAAAAGCTAATACAGTTTTCGTGCTCTATATATAAAACACTAATTGAGGTTTATGGACTCTACATATTACACTGAGGTAAAGGTAGTTAGTAACCCGTTATAAGCCTCTAGAAACCGTTATAAGCCGTTAGAAACCGTTGGAAGCCGTTAGACGCCGTTATAGATCGTTATACGCCATTAGAATTCGTTAGAAGCCGCTAAAAATCGTTAGAAAAAGTTAGAAGCCGTTAGTAACCATTACAAGCCGTTAGAAGCCGTTAAATTTCGTTACAAGTCGTTAGAAGCTGTTAGAAGCTGTTAGAAGCTGTTAGAAGCCGTTAGAACTACAAGAACTGAGAAGCTTCTCCCTTACTCTTCAGAGATTGAAAGAAATTTCAGGGTCTTGATTGTTGATGTTAGAGGTTGCTAGGCCAATATAGGGAGTTTGCCAAAGTCCGTTTTAACACCATAAAAAACGTTAAATACTGTTACAATTTTCGTGCTCTATATATAACACTAATTGAGGTTAATGTGCTCTACATATAACACCGATTGAGGTAAAAATAGTTAAAAACCTGTCATAAGCCGTTAGAAACCGTTGTATTCCGTTAGAAACCGCTAGACGCCGTTATACGCCGTTAGAATCGGTTAGAAGCCGCTAAAAGCCGTTAGAAGCAGTTAGAAGCCGTTAGAAACCTCTACTAGTCATTAGAAGCCGTTAGAATTTATTAGGAATCTTTGAAAGCTGTTAGACGCCGTTATACACCGCTATACGTCGTTAGAAGCCGTTAGAAGCCGTTAGAAGCAGTTAGAAGCCGTTAGAAACCATTCAAAGTCGTTAAAAATAGTTTGATTTTGCTAGAGGTTGATAGAAGCTGTTAGAAGCTGTTAAAAACCGTTAAAAGTCGTTAGAATCCGTTAAAAGTCGTTTGGAGTTCTTAGGAGCCTTTAGGAGTCATTGGAATCCGTTAAAAGACGTAAGAGACTGTTAGAAGCTGTTAGGAGCCGCTAGAAGCCAATGTAAAGCTTAGGAGTTCGTTAGAAGCCGCAAGAGTCCGCTAAAAGTCCATAAAAGACGATAAAAGCTAATACAATTTTCGTGCTTTATATATAAAACACTAATTGAGGTTTATGGGCTCTACACATTACACTGAGGTAAAGGTAGTTAGAAACCCGTTATAAGCCGCTAGAAACCGTTATAAGCCGTTAGAAACCGTTGGAACCCGTTAGACGCCGTTATAGATCGTTATACGCCGTTAGAATTCGTTAGAAGCCGCTAAAAATCGTTAGAAAAAGTTAGAAGCCGTTAGTAACCATTACAAGCCGTTAGAAGCCGTTAGATTTCGTTACAAGTCGTTAGAAACTGTTAGAAGCTGTTAGAAGCCGTTAGAACTACAAGAACTGAGAAGCTTCTCCCTTACTCTTCAGAGATTGAAAGAAATCTCAAGGTCTTGATTGTTGATGTTAGAGGTTACTAGGCCAATTTAGGGAGTTTGCCAAAGTCCGCTTTAACACCATAAAAAACTTTAAATACTGTTACAATTTTCGTGATCTATATATAACACTAATTGAGGTTAATGTGCTCTACATATAACACCGATTGAGGTAAAAATAGTTAAAAACCCGTCATAAGCCGTTAGAAACCGTTGTATGCCGTTAGAAACCGCTAGACGCCGTTATACGCCGTTAGAATCGCTTAGAAGCCGCTAAAAGCCGTTAGAAGCAGTTAGAAGCCGTTAGAAACCACTACTAGTCATTAGAAGCCGTTGGAATTTATTAGGAATCGTTGAAAGCTGTTAGACGCCGTTATACACCGTTATACGTCGTTAGAAGCCGTTAGAAGCCGTTAGAAGCCGTTACAAACCAATCAAAGTCGTTAGAAGTCGTTAGATTTCGTTAGAGGTTGATAGAAGCTGTTAGAAGCTGTTAAAAGCCGTTAAAAGTCGTTAGAATCCGTTAAAAGTCGTTTGGAATTCTTAGGAGCCTTTAGGAGTCATTGGAATCCGTTAAAAGGCGTAAGAGACTGTTAGAAGCTGTTAGGAGCCGCTAGAAGCCAATTAAAGCTTAGGAGTTCGTTAGAAGCCGCAAGAGTCCTCTAAAAGTCCATGAAAGACGATAAAAGCTAATACAATTTTCGTGCTCTATATATAAAACACTAATTGAGGTTTATGGACTCTACATATTACACTGAGGTAAAGGTAGTTAGAAACCCGTTATAAGCCGCTAGAAACCGTTATAAGCCGTTAGAAACCGTTGGAAGCCGTTAGACGCCGTTATAGATCGTTATACGCCGTTAGAATTCGTTAGAAGCCGTTAAAAATCGTTAGAAAAAGTTAGAAGCCGTTAGTAACCATTACAAGCCGTTAGAAGCCGTTAGATTTCGTTACAAGTCGTTAGAAGCTGTTAGAAGCCGTTAGAACTACAGAAACTGAGAAGCTTCTCTCTTACTCTTCAGAGATTGAAAGAAATCTCAGGGTCTTGATTGTTGATGTTAGAGGTTGCTAGGCCTATTTAGGGGGTTTGGGTTTTTGTATTCAAGACAAAGAAAAGTTGACTTTACTTTGGTCAGACTCTCGTCAGAATTCGTATAGGTTTGCTTGGAGGTAAGAGGAGGAAATTTAAGAGACAGTGCGGTAATAGTCGGACGGTTGCTTCCTCCCTTACCTACTGCTGAAGGGCATGCCGTTAGAATTTATTAGAAATCGTTGAAAGCTGTTAGACGCCGTTATACACCGTTATACGCCGTTAGAAGCCGTTAGAAGCCGTTAGAAGCAGTTAGAAGCCGTTAGAAACCATTCAAAATCGTTAGAAGTCGTTAAATTTCGTTAGAGGTTGATAGAAGCTGTTAGAAGCTGTTAAAAGCCGTTAAAAGTCGTTAGAATCCGTTAAAAGTCGTTTGGAGTTCTTAGGAGCCTTTAGGAGTCATTGGAATCCGTTAAAAGACGTAAGAGACTGTTAGAAGCTGTTAGGAGCCGCTAGAAGCCGTTAGAAGCAGTTAGAAGCCGTTAGAAACCTCTACTAGTCATTAGAAGCCGTTAGAATTTATTAGGAATCGTTGAAAGCTGTTAGACGCCGTTATACACCTCTATACGTCGTTAGAAGCCGTTATACGTCGTTAGAAGCCGTTAGAAGCAGTTAGAAGCCGTTAGAAACCATTCAAAGTCGTTAAAAATCGTTAGATTATGCTAGAGGTTGATAGAAGCTGTTAGAAGCTGTTAAAAACCGTTAAAAGTCGTTAGAATCCGTTAAAAGTCGTTTGGAGTTCTTAGGAGCCTTTAGGAGTCATTGGAATCCGTTAAAAGACGTAAGAGACTGTTAGAAGCTGTTAGGAGCCGCTAGAAGCCAATATAAAGCTTAGGAGTTCGTTAGAAGCCGCAAGAGTCCGCTAAAAGTCCATAAAAGACGATAAAAGCTAATACAATTTTCGTGCTTTATAAATAAAACACTAATTGAGGTTTATGGGCTCTACACATTACACTGAGGTAAAGGTAGTTAGAAACCCGTTATAAGCCGCTAGAAACCGTTATAAGCCGTTAGAAACCGTTGGAAGCCGTTAGACGCCGTTATAGATCGTTATACGCCGTTAGAATTCGTTAGAAGCCGCTAAAAATCGTTAGAAAAAGTTAGAAGCCGTTAGTAACCATTACAAGCCGTTAGAAGCCGTTAGATTTCGTTACAAGTCGTTAGAAACTGTTAGAAGCTGTTAGAAGCCGTTAGAACTACAAGAACTGGGAAGCTTCTCCCTTACTCTTCAGAGATTGAAAGAAATCTCAAGGTCTTGATTGTTGATGTTAGAGGTTACTAGGCCAATTTAGGGAGTTTGCCAAAGTCCGCTTTAACACCATAAAAAACTTTAAATACTGTTACAATTTTCGTGATCTATATATAACACTAATTGAGGTTAATGTGCTCTACATATAACACCGATTGAGGTAAAAATAGTTAAAAACCCGTCATAAGCCGTTAGAAATCGTTGTATGCCGTTAGAAACCGCTAGACGCCGTTATACGCCGTTAGAATCGGTTAGAAGCCGCTAAAAGCTGTTAGAAGCAGTTAGAAGCCGTTAGAAACCACTACTAGTCATTAGAAGCCGTTAGAATTTATTAGGAATCGTTGAAAGCTGTTAGACGCCGTTATACACCGTTATACGTCGTTAGAAGCCGTTAGAAGCCGTTAGAAGCCGTTAGAAGCCGTTAGAAACCATTCAAAGTCGTTAGAAGTCGTTAGATTTCGTTAGAGGTTGATAGAAGCTGTTAGAAGCTGTTAAAAGCCGTTAAAAGTCGTTAGAATCCGTTAAAAGTCGTTTGGAATTCTTAGGAGCCTTTAGGAGTCATTGGAATCCGTTAATAGGCGTAAGAGACTGTTAGAAGCTGTTAGGAGCCGCTAGAAGCCAATATAAAGCTTAGGAGTTCGTTAGAAGCCGCAAGAGTCCTCTAAAAGTCCATGAAAGACGATAAAAGCTAATACAATTTTCGTGCTCTATATATAAAACACTAATTGAAGTTTATGGGCTCTACATATTACACTGAGGTAAAGGTAGTTAGAAATCCGTTATAAGCCGCTAGAAACCGTTATAAGCCGTTAGAAACCGTTAAAAGCCGTTAGACGCCGTTATAGATCGTTATACGCCGTTAGAATTCGTTAGAAGCCGTTAAAAATCGTTAGAAAAAGTTAGAAGCCGTTAGTAACCATTACAAGCCGTTAGAAGCCGTTAGATTTCGTTACAAGTCGTTAGAAGCTGTTAGAAGCCGTTAGAACTACAGAAACTGAGAAGCTTCTCCCTTACTCTTCAGAGATTGAAAGAAATCTCAGGGTCTTGATTGTTGATGTTAGAGGTTGCTAGGCCTATTTAGGGGGTTTGGGTTTTTGTATTCAAGACAAAGAAAAGTTGACTTTACTTTGGTCAGACTCTCGTCAGGATTCGTATAGGTTTGCTTGGAGGTAAGAGGAGGAAATTTAAGAGACAGTGCGGTAATAGTCGGACGGTTGCTTCCTCCCTTACCTACTGCTGAAGGGCATGCTCTTTTTCTGTACAATCGTTCTGCATTCGCTACAACAATGCCTTCATTTAAAAAACGGTTTGTTTTATTTGTCTAGAATTCTAAATTCAAATCAAAACCAGGATACTGTATTCATAAATCAAGCCGGAGTTTATTTTTCTAATATTTAAAGCCTGTTATATTTTTAAAATAATCACATGACCTTTTTATTACTAAAACAGATGGCGACAAAATATTAACGTCTTTTTTTCTTTCATTTCAGGTATGATAATATCAATGCCATTTTTACTAATCACCTTCGTCGTGTACGCAATTCTACCTGACAGAAACCTTCATGGAAAGGCTCTAATGTGTTACGTCAGCGCCCTTTTGGGAGCTTACGTCCTACTCGTCTACATCCAGCTTAATCCCGATACCTTGGATTTAGTAACGTGCCAGAGTGTTGGTGAGTATTAGCAACTAATTCCTGTATAATCAGCGCTAATCGCCCATCTGGCCGTTGAATGTCACCGAAATCCAAACAAACACTTTTATCTAATTGTATTTGCTCGGTTTATTTACGCAAGGCTCAGGTAATTCCCCTAATTACACTCAGGAAAGTACTCGTACTTGATATTCGAACTTGATTAATTGGAATTTCCTTTCAGGTATCATGTGTTTATTCTTTTTTATGGTGTCGTTCTTCTGGATGAACGTGATGTCCATTGATATATGGTGGGCGTTTAGGTGAGTAAGAGCCTTTAAAACAATAACCTAATGTTTGCGTAAATGTCATAAATTTAACAGAGCGTGTATATTTATTCAGCGGCCATATTGATGTAAGCAACGCAAAGAACAAAGACCATCTGTGATTCATTTCCCGCGGTAAATAAACGGAAAAGTTGTTGGATTTCGCGATAGCGGCTTGAAGATGAGCTGTAAATGATATCTCAACTTGTGGGTCAGGAACAGCTCATCAAACAATAAACCGGTTGTAATCGCGCGCTAGAACGGCGAGAAATGGAGATAATCAGTGGCCCGCTGGAATACCTGACTACTTACAATCATATTAAAGCGTTTATTCATTACACGCTGTCTTTAATAAACAAATACGAATGGAATGTTAAGCGTGCGCTTAGGAAGTTAGGCCTGAGTTGGTGCAGGGGAACAGGGTCGTTAAAAAATCCTAGAAATGCTACTAGAGATGGTAATTACAGAAACCTGAATAACTCTGTAAAACTTGAAAATGCGTCAATAAAATTATAGTTTCAGTTAAATAATTATATACAGGGTGTTCTAAAAGGTTTCAGCAAATTTTTTTTTTCTATTTAGACAGCTTATTAAACTTCCATCAGTTATTAACGGCACCTGATGCTTTTTAACAGCTTGCTTATCTTCTGCCAGCTTCTACGTCTTCTAACAACATCTGACGGCTTCTAATGGTTTCTAGATGCTTCTAGCCGTTTTTATCCGTCCGCAACGGCTTCTACAAGACTCTAACAGTTTCTGACATCTTCCAATGCTTTCTGGCAACTTCTAACGGCTTTCTAATTACCAGCAGCTTAACCCGTGTCGCTTTTCTCATTTATTTATAACTAGATTTTTTAAATAAATATATTGTTAGCCGAAATTTATATCTAGGGTTTTAACTTATTTATTTCCCAATGGATATATAATTCAAGAAAGCAAGTAAGTTAAACGGATCTTAAACTAAGACAAATGAATAAAACTTTCTGTCACTGCCAATAAATTTTCGTGCTCTATATATAAAACTAATTGAGGTTAATGTGCTTTACATATAACACTGATTGAGATTAAAGTAGTTAGAAAGCCGTTGTAAGCTGTTAGAAGCCGTTAGACACCGTTATAAGCCGATACAAGCCCTACAAGCCAATAGACGCTATTAGACACCGTTAGAAACCGCTGAAAACCGTTAGAAGTTGCAGAAAGCCGTTAGAAGCAGCTACACGTCGTTAGAAGCCGTTACTAGTTGTTAGAAGCCGTTAGAAGTCCTTAGAAGCCGTTAGAAGTCCTTAGAAGCCGTCAGAGGCCGTTATAAGTCTGTTAGAAACCGTCAGACGCCGTTATAAGTCTGTAAGAAGCGATTAGAAGCCGTTAAAAACAGTTAGAAACCGTTAGAAGCCATTAGAAGCCATTTGGAGATATTTAGATCCGTTAGAGGCATATTAGACACCACTAGAATCCGTTAGAAACCGCTAAAAGTTGTTAGAAGGTGCAGAAAGAAGCCGTTAGAAGCCGTTATAAGTCTGTTAAAAACCGTCAGACGCCGTTATAAGTCTGTAAGAAGCGGTTAGGAGCCGTTAAAAACCGTTAGAAACTGTTAGAAGCCATTAGAAGCCGTTTGGAGATATTATGATCCGTTAGAGGCATATTAGACACCACTATAATCCGCTAGAAACCGCTAAAAGTTGTTAGAAGGTTCAGAAAGCCGTTCAAGGCCGATAGGCGTCGTTAGAAGCCGATAGCAGTCGTTACAAGCTGTTAGAAGCCGTTTGAAGCCATTAGCAGGCGTTAGAACCCGTTATAAGCATGTTCAGAAGCCGTTAAAAGCCATTAGAAGTCGTTTTGAGCTATTACGATCCGCTAGAAGTCTATTAGACACCTTCAAATCCGTTAGAAACCGTTGAAAGTCATTAGAAGTTGCAAAAAGTCGTTAGACACCTTAAGAAGCCGCTAGAAGCCGTTACAAGCTGTTAGAAACTGTTAGAAGCCGTTAGGAGCCGTTAAAACCCGTTATAAGCTAATTACAAGCCGTTATAAGCTGTTATATGTCTGTTATAAACCGTCAGAAGCCGTTATTAGCCTGTTAGAGATCGTTATAAGCCGTTAAAGGCCGTTAGAAGCCGTTAGAAGCCGTTTGGAGCCATTAAAATTTATTAGAAACCTATAATACACCGTTAAAATCCGTTAGAAACCGCTGAAAGTTGTAAGAAGTTGCAGAAAGCCGTTAGAAGCTACTAGACCTTATTAGAAGGTGTTAGAAGCCGTTACAAGCTGCTAGAAGCCGTTATGAGCCGTTAAAACTTATTATAAGCATGTTAGAAACTGTTATAAGCCGTTAGAAGCAGATAAACGCCCTTAGAAGCCGTTATAAGCCTGTTAGAAGCCATCAAACGCCGTTATAAGCCTTTTGGGAGGTGCTAGAAGCCGTTAAAAGCCGCTAGAAGCCGTTTGGAGCTATTAGGAGCCGTTAGGAGCCGTTGAAAGACGTTACAGGCCTTAAAAGTTCTTAAACGCCGTTAGAAACGGTTAGAAACTTTTAAAGATCGTTAGGTGTTAATAAAAACCGTAACAGGTTTCTAAACGTTTTACAAACCGTAAGAGTCTACTAAAAATATTAAAAGTTTCGAAAAACCGTTAGAATTCTTTTTCTTAATCTTCACACCAGTATTCGCTTGATGACGATAAAAGGCGTTAGTTGTAGTAGGTCAGGATCAAAACGTATATAAAAATGATTTTAAAAACTATGAGAGGATGAATTTTCAAAGAAGATTAAGAAAAACGCTAAACAAACATACTGGTAGTACCTATAGAAGTCGTTGAAGTCTTCAAAAATCGTTGTAGGTTTTAAAAACTCTTAAAAACCGTTAAAAACTCTTTGAAACAGTTATATACCAATAAAGACCCCCAGAAACCACTAGAAACAGTTAATGTCGTAGCAAGCTCTAAAACTCCTAAAAGACATTGGAAGCGGTTAGAGACAATTATGCCGATTAAGACCCCAGTGAACCGTTATATACCATTAGTGACCTCACGTGTTCCTAGAAACCGCTAGAAACCTTAAGAGATCATTGGAAAAGACCTTAAAATTACTTAGACGCCGTTACAAACCGTTAGAAGCTGTTAGAAGCCGATAGAACCGGTAAGAAGCCGGTAAAAGGTCCTATAAGCCGTTAGAAACTGTTGGGCGCCGATAGGAGCCGTTACAAGCCGTTATGAACCGTTAGTAGACGTTAAAAGCCGTTAGAAACCGTTACAAGACTTTAGCAGCTGTTAGAAGCCTTTAAAAGCCGTTAGAAACTATTATAATGCTTCGATGATCGTTAGAATGTACCAGAGTCCGTTAAAAGAGATTAAAACGCGTTAAACACCGTTAAAAACTGTTAAGAGATGGTAAAAGCAACTGGCAGGTATTTGAAGTCGTGCGAAGTCGTAAAAAGTTTTTAAAACCCATTAGAAATCCTGAGAGGCCACTACAAAGCGTTAGAAATTTATTTAAGTCGTTACAGGCCTTAGAAGTTCTTAATAACCGTTAAAATCGTTGTAAGCCGTTGTAGGCTTTAGAAACTTTTAAAAGTCGTAGCGAGGTTTGAAACTCCTAAACGACATTCGAAGCGGTTAGAAACAATTATGCTGGTTAAGACCCCAGTAATCCATAAGATACCATTAATGACCTTAGGTGTTCGTAGAAACCGGTACAAACTTTAAGAGTTTCATTGAAAGAGAACTTAAAAGCACTTAGACTCCGCTATAAACCGTTACAAGCTATTAAAAGCCGATAGAAGCGGTAAGTAGCCGTTAAAAGGCTGTGTAAGCCGTTAGGAACCGTTGGGAGCCGTTACAAGCCGTTATAAACCGTTAGTAGACGATAGAAGCCGTTAGAATTTGATAGAAACTACTAGAAGACGTTAAAAGCTGTTAAAAGCCGTTATAAGCCGTTAGAAACCATTATAATGTTTTGAAGGTCGTTAGAAGCCACCAAAATCCATTAAAAGACCACAAATGACGTGAGAGGCCGTTAGAAACTGCTAAATAAATTGCCAAAGGTCACTGGAAGCTATTTGACGCCGTGCGAAGTCATACAAAGTTTGTAAAACACATTAGAAATCGTTACAACCCACTACAAACCGTTAGAGGTCTTTTTAAGTCGTTACAGGCTTTAGATGTCTTTAAAAGCCATTAGAAACGGATACAAACCGTTAGAGACCGTTTGAAGCCGATAAAAACCATAAGGCGTTGTTAGAGGCCGTTAGAAACCGTAAGAGTCAGATAACACTGTTAAAAGCTTCGAGAAATCGTTGAAATACATCAGAATCCATTAGATGACGATAAAAAGTAGTCGCTAGAATCTGCGAGAAGCCGATAAAGGCTATTGGAAACCGTAGAAAGCCTTTAGAATCTATCAAAAACCGTTATAACCCGGTAGAAGTCGTTGGAAGCTTTAAAATTTCTTTAAAGTTTTTGGAGACTTTAAAACCTCCTGAAAGCCGTTAGAAGCCGTTAGAAATCGTTAGAATCCGTTGGACGCCGTGAGAAGACGTTATACGCTGATAAAAGCCGCTTAAAGCCCTTAGAAGCCTTTAGAAACCATTACAGGCCGTTAGAAGCCGTTAGAATTCGTTAGAAGCCGTTAAAAACCGTCAAAAATTGCTTAGAGGTCGTTGGAAAAGATCTTAATAACTTCTAGACGCCGTTACAGGTCGTTAGAAGCTATTAGAGTTTGTGAACTATCGTTACAAACTTTTGGACACTGTATAACCAATTGGAAACTTTTGAAGCAGTTGGAAGCCGTCGGAATTTGTTTGAGGACAATGAAAGATGTTAGAGGTCGTTAGAGACGGCTCAGCACCGGTAAAAGCCACTCAAAGCTGACTGAACCGGTTCAAAGTCGTCAAAAGCCTTCAAAATCCGTTAGAAACAAATAGAAACCGCTACAAACAGCTACAGGCCGACAGAAAACCTTAAAATCTCTTAGAAACCGTTAGAAACGTCTATAAGCCGTTATAAACCGTTGAAAGCCGTGCGAGATCGTTGGAGGTCGTTAGAAACTTTTATAGTTCGTTACAAACTGAATCCGTTAGAAGACGATAAAACGCGTTAGCGGTCGCTAAAATCCGCAAAAAGCCTAACGGTTAGACACCGCTACAAACCTCTACAGGCCAGCAAAAGTCGTTTGAGGCTTTAAAGGCTCTCAAAAGCTGTTAGAAACATCGTTTTAAACCGTTAAAAGCCGTACGAGTTACTAGAAGTCGTTACAAATATTTAGAATCCGTTACAAACTGTTGAAAACTTCGAAAAGCCGTTGAAAAACACCAAAATCCGTTAGATAACGATAAAAGACATTAGTAATCGCTATAAAGTGTTAGAAACCGAATTATACTTTTTGAAAATATTTTGCAAACGCTCTTACGTGGAGAAAAAGCGACAATTTCTTTTACATCCGCCCAATTTAACAGTGTACAAAACGTGCTTGCGAAAAATCCTAGTTTGAAACCACGTTGGGCGCCAGTAAGTGTTCCTCCCTACTGGTTTCACCTCGTGCAACAGGCTCAGTTTCAGAAAGCGCTTTGTAGCGGCGTTGAAGCTCTGGCGTGCACCTACACCACGATCTTATCCTAGATCAAAGAGCCGAGCAAAGCCATATCCGACAACAGCTTTCGTACGTTTTATTTTTCGTTGATCTAACCTAGAAAATTTTCCAGGAACTTCCTTGAAATCCGATATTCGAACTAATATTTGATTTTACTTCCACAAATATGACCAACCCATTTATATGCATACGCGGAACTCTAATTTATCTAATGTATTCTTTACTTTTTCAGCGGCCTACGGGGATTTTCCGGAAGTAAAGCTGAAGCTGAAAGGAAGCGCTTTCTGTTATATTGTGGATACGCTTGGGGAGTGCCGCTTTTACTTGTTATTCTGGTTGGATCGTTAACCCTGAGCACCAGTTTGCCACCGTATGCTTGGTACAACCCTGGATTGGGAACGGGACAGTGTTGGCTGAGAGGTTTGTATTTTTATGTAAATTTTGTAAATAAAAGCGAGGGTTTTTTGCGTTGAAAGTAAACCCGACGAGACGTCTTTATTTAAAAATGACAAACTTAGTGGTACGGCCGGATTTTTATACGTCGCGTTGCATAGTCCTTGCGCCACTGAAACAGGACAGGGCAAGTTAAAGGTTCAAAGCTTGCACAGGTCTCTTTTTTTTCTTTCTATTATTAGCGCGGACCACAAAATTGTTTGATAAATTCACAATAAGACGCCCAAAAATATTAAATTTTTATTTCAGACCAAACTTCTATTTTAAAACGGCGAAAAAAATCTCCCACTGTCGGATTCGAACCGGCCACCTTTTTGGATTTCCGGTTGCAGAGCTATATCTAGCTACACATGTACAAACTTTTTGCTTGTTGCTCAAAAATTAAAGCTAGGAGTAGACGATTCGTTTGTCTTTAAATTAATCTATTTCTCTTTACAGAAGGTGTACCTATCTTAGTATATTTCTACGGACCAATGGCGTTGTTGATACTTTCAAACGTCAGCTTATTTGCTATAACAGCATGGAAAATCAAACGAGTGCAACGTGATACCGCCATGTTGAGAAAAGACGAAAGCAAGAAGCATTCTTATGAAAATGATAAACAAAGGTAAGTTATTTAAGGTGACAGGAAAGGCAAATTAAAAAATTCAAGGACACGCCTTGTGATGACGTGTTGGTTTGTGGTGATTACGGTAAAAACCTAAACACTTATCACCTAGCGGTCTGTGAACAAAGCAGCTCCAAAGTTCATAGTGTGCGAGTAAGCTCGTCAAGTGAGTTGGCGCCTGCGCACAACCACGTGACGAGCAAGTGGAAGCAAATACTTTCGTATCGATGATGTTCTAGATCATTGTAGACGATCGTATACTGTGAGGTTGTTCGTAACTTGCGCAACGGCTTGGACCAATTCAACAGTTGCATGGAAGCACTATTACACCGGGTTGGTCGTTCCTACTTAGCACGACGTGATACCAGTTGTTTTTGATGGATTATTTTGACGACCATGATTACTTAGAAATAAAAAACTTCTTGGAGTTTAACGGACCTGCTCTACTTGTATGCAAATTTATTTCACAAAAAGACAAGTACAACAGGTCAGGACAGGCGAAAGTTCTGGGACGTTGTGTCGTCAATTACTAAGTCTTTGCTAGTGTGCTGCTTTGCGCACGCAAAGTCCTTGGCCTCGTTATCGTTTGGGTATGGACATGTTACTGTATGTGGTACGATTTGCGCGTGACTACTAATTCAAGAGTACGTGCGTGCGCTTGCGCATGTGTGAATGTGTACATGGTGTAGTTACACGTCCGTGTTGTGTCTGTACATATAAGTTGTATGTGAGTTTGTGCGTGAATAAACAAGCATGCATACGTGCTTACGTATGTCCGCATATGCGGGCGTGTGTATGTGTATATTCAGTTGCGTAAGTAGTTGCTAGTGCGTGAGTGCATAAGTCGTCAAGGAGACAGGCATATTTCTGTGCATGCGTTAGTGCTTGCGCATGCTCACAAGTTTGTGTACGAGTTATATGAGCACTTAAGTACATGGCCGATTAAACGGGCGAGTGTGTTTCCGGACTTATATCCTTCAGCACATGCGCAAGTGCTTGCATACGTTCACACGTTCGGTTATTTGCGTTCACGCGGTCAAACAAGCGTGCATATTTACGCATGTCCTCGTACTTGAGCAGGTTGCACGTTTGTGTGTTAATGTTCGTGTGCTTAAGCGAGTGTGTGTATGTGTGCATGATTTGTCGAAAAGACAAGCATTCTTGCTTGGAATCATGCTTGCGTGTATGCGCTAGTGCATACGCATGTTTATAAACTTTGTTTGTGTATTGCATGCGCATGTGAGTGCATGCCTGGTCAAACAGTCGAGCATTCTTAAAGAAATTCACTCTTACAGGCATGCGTAAATGCTTGCACATGTGCACATGTTTGTGTAAGCGTTTACGTAGTTGTGCATGTCCATGCTTCCCTGCATGCCCTCATGCGCATGTTTACACGTTCGTGTGTGCATGTGCTTGAAGGGGCGCGTGCGTGCACATATTCAGTTGCGTTCGCGCGTGAGCTAGTACTTGAGTGCAGAAGTCGTGGTATACACAAGCATACTGGTGCTTACACATGCTCAGAAAATTCGTGTGCGAGGTTCATCCTTCTGCGCAAGTGCTTGCTCAAGTGCACATGTTTGTGTATGCGTATATGCAGTTATGCTATCATTTGTGTTCACGCTAGAGCGCATGTTTGGTCAAACAATTGTCCATGCTTCTTTGCATGTCTTCGTGCTTGCGTATGTCGGCACGCTTGTTTATGCATTTGTGAACACATGTGCTTGGCAGCTGTGTGTGTGTGTGTATACAATTCAGTTTCGTTCTCGCGTGAGATAGTCCGTGACTATGCTTCCGTTTATGCGTTAGTGTTGGGCATGCTCACAAAATTTGTGTGCGGGTTACATGTGTATGCGTAAGTACTTGCACATGTGCACACGTTCGTGTAAGCGTACATACAGTTGCGTAATCAAATGTATTCACGCGTGAGCGCATGTCCGGGTAATCAGGCGTGCTTGAGGAGGTTAATACTTCCGCGCATGCTCAAGTGCTTGCACATGTGCACATGTTCGTATATGCGTATATACTTCTCTGCATGCCTTCGTGCTTACGTATGTCCATACGCTTGTTTATGCATGTGCGAAAAAATAGACTTGGATGGCTGTGTGTGTACACATTCAGTTTCGTTCTTGCGTGAGTTAGTCTGTGAAAGCATAAGTCGTCAAGCAGACATTCATGCTTGCGCATGACCACGCTTGCGTACATGCGTAAGTGCTTGAACATGTGCACACGTTCGTGTAAGCGTATATGCAGTTGCGTGATCAAATGTATTCACGCGTGAGCGCATGTCCGGTTAATCAGGCGTGCATACTTACGTACTTACATGCTTCCATCGTGCTTGCGCATGCCCATACATTTGTGTGTGCATGTACAAGTGCTTGTACTTAGGCGGGCATGTGTGTTATGTTCTCGAGACAGACAAGCATGCATAATCGGGACCATGGTTTGGTATATGCACTAATGCTTGCGCATGCTCATAAAATTTGTGTGCGCGTAACATGTGTACGTGAATGTATAGTGGATCAAACGGACAAACGTGCTTAAGAAGGTTTATACTTCCGCGCATGCGCAAGTGCTTAAACATGTGCACATGTTCGTGTATGCGTATATACAGTTATGCTATCATGTTTACGCGTGAGCGTGCATACCTACGTATGTCCATGCTTCCCAGCATAACCTCGTGCTTGCGCATGTCCGCACGTTTGTGTGTGCATGGGCTAGTGCGTGTGATTGAACAGGCATGTATGTGTGCAGAATTCAGTTGCGTTTGCGTGGGAGTTATAACGTGAACGCATAGGTTGTCAAACAAACAATCATGCTTGTTTGAAATCTTGTTTACGTGCATGCGCTAGTGCTTAAGCATGTTCACAAAATTTATTTGTGAATTGCATGCGCACGTGAGTGCATGCTTGGTCAAATGAACGAGCATCCTTGAAGAAATTCACTCTTCCGTGCATGCGTAAACGCTTGCACATGTGCACACGTTCGTGTATGCGTATATGCAGTTGTGCGATAATTTGCGTTTACCTGGTCAAACATGCGTGTAGATCTACGCATGGCCATACTTCCCTGCATGCCCTCGTGCTTGCGTATGTTCGCACGTTCGTGTGTGCATGTATTTGAACGAGCGCGTTTCAGTTGCGTTCGCGCGTAAGCTAGAACGTAAGTGCAAAAGTTGTCGAACAGACAAGCATATTTGGGCAGTATTATGCTTCCGTGCATTTGTTGGTGCTTACGCATGCTCATAAAATTCGTATGCGAGGTTCATCCTTCTGCGCAAGTGCTTGCTCAAATGCACATGTTCGTGTATGCGTATATTCAGTTATGCTATCATTTGTGTTCACGCGTGAGCGCATGTACGGTCAAACAAGCATCCATGCTTCTCTGCATACCTTTGTGCTTGCGTATGTCCGTACGCTTGTTTGTGCATGTGCGAACACATGTCCTTGTACGACTGTGTGTGTGTGTACACATTCAGCTTCGTTCTCGCGTGAGTTAGTCCGTGAAAGCATAAGCCGTCAAGCTGACAATCATACTTTCGTGCATTTGTTAGTGCTTGCGCATCCTCACAAAATTCGTGTACCGGTTACATATGCACGTAGTGCATTTTTGATCAACCGGACGAGCGTCCTTGCAGAAGTTCATCCTTCCGCGTATGCGTAAGTGCTTGCACATGTGCACACGTTCGTGTAAACGTATATGCCGTTGCGTGATAGAATGTATTCACGCGTGAGCGCATGTCCGGTCAATCAAGCGTGCATACTTACGTAGTTACATGCTTCCCTAGTGTTTGCGCATGTCCACACGTTTGTGTATGCATGTACAAGTGCGTGTACTTAGGCGGGCGTGTGTGTGTGCATGCGCTAGTGCTTGCGCATGTTCATAAAAATCGTGTGTGAGTAACATGTGCACGTGAGTGCATGGTGGATCAAACGGGCGAACGTGCTTAAAGAGGTTTATAGCTTTGCTCATGCGCAAATGCTTGCGCGTGTGCATTTGTTTCTGCACGCGTATATCCAGTTGTGGGATCATTTGTGTTCACGCATGAGCGCATGTCAGCACGTTTGTGTGTGCATGTACAAGTGCTGTGATTGAACAGTTGTGTGTGTGTGTGTGAACATTTAGTTGCGTTTGCGTGGAAGTTAGTACGTGAGCGCATAAGTCGTCAAACAGACAAGCATGCTTGCACGTGATCATGCTTCCGTGCATTCGCTAGTGCTTACTGATGCTCACGAAGTTTGTGTGCGGATTATATCCGCACATAGTGCATGTTCTTTCAATCAGACGAGCGTCGTTAGAGAAGTTTATTCTTTCGTGCATGCGTGCTTGCAAATGAGCACATGTTTATGTAAGCGTATATGCAGTTATGTGATCAAATGTGTGCTTGCGTGAGCGCATGTCCGCTCAATCAAGATTGCATACTTACGTATTTCAATCCTTCACGTGCTCTCGTGCTTGCGCATGTCCGCACGTTTTGTGTGTGCATGTACGAGTGCGTGTACTTAAGCGGGCATGTGTGTATTTATGCACATTTAGTTGCGTTTTCGCGTAAGTTAGCACGTGCCTGCACAAGTCGTCAGACTGACAAGCATGCTTGCTCGAGACCATACTTACGTACATGCGCGTACGCTTGCGCATGCTCATTAAATTTATGTCCGAGTAACATGTGCACGTGAGTGCATGGTAAATCAAACAGTGGAACGTGCTTGAGGAGGTGTATACTTCCGCGCATGCTCAAGTACTTGCACATGTGCACATGTTCGTGTATGCGTATATGCCATCATGTGTGTTTACGCGTGAGCATGCATATTTACGTACGTCCATGCTTTCCAGCATAACCGCGTGCTTGCGCACGTCCGCACGTTTGTGTGTGCGTGTGATTGAACGGGCGCTTGTTTCTGCAATTTTAGTTGTGTTTGCGCGGGAGTTAGTGAGTGAGCGCATAGATCGTCAAACAGACAATCGTGCTTGCTTGAGATCATGCTTACGTGCATGCGCTAGTGCTTACGCATGTACACAAAATTTGTGTGCGAGTTGTATGCGCATGTTAGTGAATGTCCGTTCAAACGTACGAGAGTCCTTGAAAAAGTTTATTCTTCAAAGCATGCGTAAAAGCTTTCGAATGTGTACATGTTCGTGTTTGCGTATATGCAGTTGTGCGATTATTTGCGTTTACGCGGTCAAGCAGGCGTACATACTTACGCATATCCATATTTCACTGTATGCCCTCGTACTTGCGTTTGTCCGCACGTTTGTGTGTGCGTGTGCGAGTGTGTGTACTTGAACAGACGTGCGTGTGTGCACATTAAGTTGCGTTCGCGCAGGAGTTAGTACGTGAGTGCATAATTCGTTGAACATACCAGCACGTTTGCGCATGACAATGCTCTCATGCATTCGCTTGTGCTTACGCATGCTCAAAAAATTTATGTGCTAGTTACATGTTCACGTACGTGCATGCTTTGGAGGTTCATCCTTCCGCGCAAGTGCTTGCACATGTGCACATGTTCATGAATGCGTATATGCAGTTGTTCGATCATTTTTGTTCACGCGTGAGCCCATGTCCGGTCAAGCAAGCGCCCATGTTTTTCTACATGTCTTCATGATTGTGCATGTCCGCACGCTTGTTTATGAATGTGCGAATACATGTGTTTGGACGACCATGTGTGTATGTGTACCCATTCAGTTTCATTCTCGCGTGAGTTAGTAAGTGAAACCATATGTCGTGAAGCAAACAATTGTGACCATGTTTCTGGGCATGCATTAGTGCTTGCGCATGCTCACAAAATTCGTGTGCGGATTACATGTGTACGCAGTGCATGTTTGATCAACCAGACGATCGTCCTTGTAGAAGTTTATCTTTCCGTGTATGCGTAAGTGCTTGGACATGCGCACATATGCAATTGTGTGATCAAATGTATTCACGCGTGAGCGCATGTCCGGTTAATCAGGCATGCATGCTTACGAATTTGCACGCCCTCGTGCTTGCGCATGTCCGCACGTTTGTGTGTACTTATACGGGTGCGTGTGCTTATGTGGGCATGTGTGTGTTTGTGCGCATTCAGTTGCGTTCTCGCGTGAGTTAGAACGTAAGTGCACAAGTCGTCAGACAGGCAAGCATGCTTGCGCATGCCCATAAAATTCGAGTCTGAGTAACATGTGCACGTTAGTGCATGGTGGATCAAACAGACGAACGTGTTTGAAGAGGTTTATACCTCCGCGCATGCTCAAGTACTTAAACATGTGCACATGTTCGTGTATGCGTAAATGCAGTTGTGCAATCATTTGTGTTTACGCGTGAGCGTATGTCCGGTTTAACAAGTGTCCATGCTTCTCTGTATACCCTCGTGCTTGCGTATGTGCGCACACTTGTTCATGCATGTGCGAATATGTGAGCTTGGGCGGGCGCGTGTGTGTGTGCAAATTAAGTTGCGTTCACGAGTGAATTGGTCTGTCAGTGTACAAGTAGTCGAGCAGATAAGCATGCTTGCGCGTGGTCATGCTTCCATCCATGCGCTAATGCTTGCGCATGCTCACCAAACTCGTGTACGGATAACATGCGCACGCAATGCATGTTCGATCAACCGGACGAGCGTCCTTACAGAAGTGTATCCTTCCGTGCATGCGTAAGTGCTTGCACATGTTCATGTAAGTGTATATGCAGTTGTGTGATCAAACGTGTTCTCGCGTAAGCACAGGTCCGGTCAATCAAGCGTGCATACTTATGTATTTCCATGCTTCACATGCCCCCATGCTTGCGCGTGTCCGCACGTTTGTGTGTACATGTATGAGTGCGTGTGCTTAGGTGGACATGTGTGTTTGTGCGCATTCAGTTGCATTCTCGCGTGAGTTAGTACGTGAGTGCACAAATCGCCAGACAGTCAAGCATGCGTGCTCGGAGACCATACGTACATGCGCTAACGCTTGCGCATGCTCATTAAATTTGTGTCCGAGTATCATGTGCACGTGAGTGCATGGTGGGTCAAACGGAGAAACGTGTTTGAGGAGGTTTATACTTCTGCGCATGCTCAAGTGCACATGTTCGTGTATGCGTGTAAGCATTTGTGCAATCATTTGTGTTTACGCGTTAGCGCATGTCCGGTTTAACAAGCGCCATGCTTCTCTGCATGCGCTTGTGCTTGCGTATGTGTCCACGTTTGTTTATGCATGCGGGTGCGCGTGTATGTGCACATTCAGTTGCGTTCTCGAGTGAGTTAGTCTGTCAGTGCATACGTAGTCGAGTAGACAAGCATGCTTGCGCGTGGCCATGCTTCCGTGCATGCGCTAGTGCTTGCGCATACTCATGAAATTCATCTACAGATTACATGCGCACGTGGAGCATGTTCGATCAACCGGACAGGTGTATTTGCAGAAGTTCATAGTTCCACATATGCGTAAGTGCTTGCACATGTGCACATGTTCGTGTAGTCGTATATGCAGTTGTGCGATCGTTTGTGTTTACGTGTGAGCGCATACTCACGTATTGTCGTACTAGCGCATGTCCGTACGTTGTGCGCGAGTGTGAGAGTGCGTATGCTTCGCGGACACATTCAGTTAAATTCGCGCACGAGTTAGTACGTGAGTACATAAGTCGGCGAATATACAAGAACGCTTGCGCAGGGCCATGCTTCCGTGCATTCGCTAGCGCTTGCGCATGCTCACAAAATTTGTGTGCGAGTTACATACGCACGTGAATCCATACCCGGTCATGCGCAAGTTCTTGCGAATGTCAGCACGTTTGTGCGTGTATGTGAACAAACACGCGTGCGTGTGTATGCAGTTGCACGAGAGGTTGCGTTCGCAAGCGAGATAGTGCGTGAGCGCATTGTTCGTCAAGCAAACTTGCATGTTTTCGTACATTTTTAGGTGCGTCTGCGCGTATGCAGTTGCGCGTATAGCTTCGTGTGCGCGTGAGTGCATGGGATGACGAGGGGCGTATGCGCAGGTACGCCTCTGTCCTTTCCTGTATGCGCAAATGCTGTGCGTGTATGTTTATGTAGTTTGCGCTTGCGTACGACTATACCTTCGTGCATACTCAAGCTCGTGTGCGCTTGTGTGAGTATTTGTTTTGTGTACGTTTACGTGTATACAGCTGTGCGTGCAGTTACGTGTGTGCATGACAAGTCAAACACATGAACTGACGTGTGTCCACGTATTTACGTGTGCTTGTGCGAGTGTGTGCGTGTGCACGTGCATGGTATACTATGCGAGCGTGCAGGCGTAAAGTGTGGCTTAGCTTACGCAACTACATTTGTATGCACGAGCGCTTCTGTGAGCACCTACGTTTCACGCACGCATTTATGTACGTATTTATGACGCATTAGTGTTTGAGCGTATCAGCGTCAAGTGCCTGCGCGTGCGCATGTACGATGTAAATGTGTATGCTTTCTAGTATGCGCAGACAATCTCTAGAAATACGTGTACGCTCTTGCAGTAACGTGTCAGAAACAAGTACGCATACAGACGCCCGCTCCTGCATGCTTACATGTACTCACAAATGCTATGGAGGTGTATACATGCGCAAACTCTTGCACATGTTGACACACTAGAGGTAAGCATGCACGTTTGTTTACACTTGTACACGTGTGTGTACGTATGCTTACCTGTCCAATACGTGTTAGTCTAAGGGCACACGTAGTGCCTGCGCTTTATTTCTACCACATAAGTGTGTATATACGTCTACATTTGATCATAAGTCGACTTGGCAACCCATGCGCATGAGTGTAATCATTGTTTGTGAGTGCGCAAGCGTGTGCAATACGCATGTGTACGTATATAAACACGAGCACGTGTGCATGACAGACGTGTAGAAGCATTATCGTACGTGTTTACTTATACGTGTTTTAGCTAATATTCGCGTACGCATGCGCAGGTGCATTTATTTAAACATTGCCGAGCTTTGGTGTTTATACGAGGGTACACGTAACTATTCGCCCGTGTCAATGTTTAATGTACGTTAGTTATTCGGGCAGGTACGAATTTATGCCGATGTCTCCGTCAAAATTGTTTTAAGCAGTGTGTAAGTGCATGCGCAAGTGCAGATTAATGAGAATATGTATGCGCAGTACAGCATAAAGGCATGTCAATCGTGCGCGCGTGTGAATTCGTAAGCGTAAGCGTGTTCGTATGTGTAGTGCGTGCGCACGAGCTGTTACGAGTGCCAATGAGCATGTTTTTGTGCTTGCATGTGTCCGTGTTTCCATGCATGCGTGCGTACTTTCATACACGCATGCTTAGGTGCATGTGTTCGTATTTATGTATATTTGTAGCGCACCTGCGCATGTGCGTTTGTAGCATATTTAGCAGTTGTTAATGAGCCTGCGCACTTGTTAATGAGTATGGATATATACATCTACAATTACGTGTTAGTTTGACGACGCATGCACATGAGTATAAACACGTTCTTGCGTCTGCGCAAGCACATGATTCAAGTAGTACAGCTGCGCGTGTATGTGCACGAGCGTGTGTTGTGTAATTCGTGTTTGCAGTGCATATTCGTACGAAGCCGCAGAAGTGTTATTTCCATGCGCAGGCGCGTATAGCCTGAACGTAGATGTCCACGTAGATATGAATGGTTTCCTAGCTGATTATTAATGTACGCAAGCGTCGTAGTTTGAATTTTCTTTTAGCAAGTTTGTAAATGCATGCGCATGCACTGGTTAAAGAGGCAGGCGCGCGTAAAATGTAGCTTTGCGAACGTGTTGAGTGTGCTGTGTATTAGTGCGTGTGCGCGCAGGCTTTGGTGTGCATGCACATACGCTTTAACTACACACCTCCACAAGAATGTCACGTTGTTTGTGGTTGAACATATCATAGTTTACGCTTGGACTTACTCTTGTACATATGCGCAGAAGCAGAAGTGTGCTCTTTTGTATGCGTGTGCGCAAACATGCGCCTGATGAAAGCTTCAGCGTGTACATGAATCATTATACTTGCGCGTGTAGGCGCGGGCGCGTGCTCGAATTGTATCAAATGCCTGAATATATTCCTAGAATATGTTAAAACCATGTTGACGGCTCTGTAGACAGTTTCTAAACCGAAAATAAAATCTACACCAGTTGTGTTCCTAGCAATTTGTAGAGAATATAACCAATCGCTAGTTTCTCGGTCGTTGCAGCTCCTTGGATTGGTCTTGGAAACAATTGGCCAATCTGAGAAGCTTCAGTTTCTCTTCTAACTGCTTCTATCTCATTTTACTTTACAGGTTCAACTTGTACCTGAAGCTAATGCTCGCAATGGGTGTAAACTGGTCAATGGAAATCATCTCCTGGGCGATCGACTGGCAAGTTGGAACAATACCGCCAGCAGTTTGGTACGTCACGGATTTCTGCAACGCTCTTTACGGCGTGTTCCTTTTCTTCATCTTCGTCTTCAAGCGGAACATCTGGAAGCTTTTAAAACGTCGGTATGTTTTAACAACTAGTGGCATTTCTTGTACTTAGCAGACTTTCTTATAGATATTACATGTGTTTGGGTAAACCGCACCTGGCAAGAACAATGACACAAAATACATATTCACCACGAACAACCACAATGTCGCAAATAAGCAACACAGAAAAAACGTTTGTTAACGATTCGAGCGTCTTAACGAGTGAGGTTGCGTAAAAAAATTATTTAGCTTTTTAATGTAATTTTTTCGAATAGCTGTGATTTCATTTTATTTTTTCATTTATAAATAAAACGTTAGTACATGACATTTTAGTTGTAAGTAATTGTACTGCATTTTAGTTGCGTGTAGATACACTGTAGCTGGTACAACCATGTATATAAATAGACAGCAGTACTTATTTATTTTGTTTTTTGTGCGTTGCGCAAAGGTTCCGTATTACTCCAACACTGGGTGATTACAAAATCTAGTAGTGGGCTAACAGCACTGCTAGTCGGCGTATAGAGGCATTCAGGTGTTAGATATCTACCTTCAACCAGCCGTTCTAAGCACGCAATACAAAGGTACGACCTGTACCTATAGAGTTGCTTAACAAATGAGGTCTAGTCTGTTCATTTCTACAACTTATCTTCATTTAATTTAATTAATAAAGCCATACATAATGCTACGTATTTATTTAACGCACGAATACATCTTTAATGAAGTCCAGCATGCGAAACAATGTAGTCGTAAATGTCGGAATGCTGCACGTCAGCATAAACACCAGGAAAGCCAGGGCTAGCGCATTCACTTCCCCACGATACAACAGCCGCAACGTAAGGGACTCCATTGATGTAATGTACTAGTGGTCCGCCAGAGTCGCCCTAAAAAACAACAATAATACAATACAAAAATATTTAACGCGCATCAAAGCGAAACTTCTCGCATCTTATGTTAAAATATAGCGCATCAGCTAACATAAAAATCTCTCGTTATGGGGTTTTACACAAATATGGTTCGCCCCACCCCCAGTTTGGCCACAATTTGGGTTCGTTATGGCCCTGTCCACCTACTCATACTTAATCGTTTTCTAGACAAGTAGGTGGGTAGAGCTGAAACAAAACCAGATTAAAGTTAAGTGGGAGGTGTGTGAAAGTGGGCGGGGCGTATCTGTATTTAATAAAAAAAAAGGATCAGTTTCACAAACGCTAAGAATTCGTAAAAGTCAAAGTTGGAGTTGAATTCCAAATTTAAACTTTAATTTCAATCACAACTTTAATTTAGTGCCAAATTTGTAGACGTTTGGAGTCGAATATGAAGCGGAAATGAACGTCAACTTTGAAGTCAAACTAGAATTGTAGTTAAAACCGAAATAAAAGTTGGAGGTGCATTCCGCGATAAAATTTTAATTCAATTTTAGGTTAAACTAAAGTTTAATTTAAGGCCAAATCTGTAGACGTTTGCAGTCATATGTGACCAAGAATTTAAATTTAACTTTGAAGTCGCACTCGAATTGAGTTTGGAATTTTAGTTAAACCCGAAGCCAAAGTTGGAGGTGAATTCCAAGTTGAAATTTTCATTCCAATTTTAGGTTAAGCTACAACTTTAATTTAAGGTCAAATTTGTAGACCTTTGCAGTCGTGTGTGACAAAATTAATAGTCACATTACAAGTCGAACTCAAATTGAATTTGGAATTTTAGATAAATCCGAAGTCAAAGTTGGAGATGAACTCCAAGCTGAAATTTTCATTCCAATTTTAGGTTCAGTTAAAGTTTAAAATAAGGCCAAATCTGTAGAAGTCGATGTCATTAAAGGAATGAAACTTAAAATAAATTTCAAAGTCGAACTCAAATTGAATTTGGAATTTTAGATAAATCCGAAGTCAAAGTTGAGGGTGAATTTCAAATTAAGTTAAGTTAAAGTTTAAAATAAGGGCAAATTTGTAGAAGTTGAAGTCACATGAGGAGTGAAATTTAAAATAAACTTCAAAGTCGAACTCAAATTGAATTTGGAATTTTAGATAAAGCCGAAGTCGAAGTTGGAGGTGAATTCAAGTTGAAATTTTTATTCCAATTTTAGCTTAAGTTGAAGTTTAATTTAAGGCCAAATTTGTAGAAGTCGAAGTCATATGAAAAGTGGAATTTAAAATCAACTTCAAAGTTAAATCCGAAGTCAAAGTTGGAGATGATTTTGAAGTTGAATTTTGATTCCAGCTTTTGGTTAAGCAACGAGTTTAGTTTAAGGCCGAATGTGCATCTGTTAGAGGTCATTAACGAAATTGATGTCAACTTGGAGTTCGAAGTGAGTTTAGAGTTTATATAATCCGAAGTCAAAGTTAAAAATGAATTCCAAGTTGAAATTTTAATTTCAAATTTATCTTAAGTTACAAGTTTAACGTAAGGCCGAATTGTAGACGTTTGAAATCATATGTGAAGCGGAATTTAAAGTCAACTCCGAAGTCGAACTCGAATTTTAGTCAAATCCGAAGTCAAGATTGGAGGCGGATTCCAATTTTAGATTTAATTTTTACTTTAATGTTGACGTTGAGGTCGTACGTGATTTGGAATTTAAGTAAACTCCGAAGTAGAAATCGAATTGGATTTGCACTTTTAATAAGTCGGAAGTCAAGTTGGAATGAATTCCAAATCAGGGTAAGTTACAAGTTTGATTCAAAGCCAAATTTGTAGACTGTTTGAAGACATATGAGAAGTAGAATTTAAAATCAACTTCTAACTTGAACTTGAATTGAATTTGGAAGTCCAAGGTTACGGTTGGAGGCGGATTGCAAATTTAGCTTCAAGTTTAATTTAAAGCCGAGTTTATAGAGGTTTGAATAATGAAATTTAAAGCATACTTGGAAGAAGAAGTTGAATTGAATTTGGATTTTGATTAAATCCGAAGTCGCGGTTGGAGACGGATTCCAATTTTAAGTTTAGCTACAAAATTAATTTAACGCCGAGTTTATAGAAGTTTGAAGTTATATGAAAATAAAATTCAAAGCCAACTTCGAAGTCGAACTCGAATTGAATTTGGAATCTGTTAAATCCGAAATCATATTTGAAGGCGGATTCCTATTCTAAATGCATCTACAAGCGGAATTTAGAGCCAAATATGCAGATGTTTGAAGTCATGTGAGAAGTAGAATTAAAGTCAACTTCAAAGTCGAACTTAAATTGAATATGGAATTTTAATTAAATCCGAAGTCACGGTTCGAGGCAGATTTCAATTTTAAAATCAGCTTCAAGTTTAATTTAATGATGAATTTATAGGGGTTTGAAGTCATATGAGAAATGAAATTTGAAAGTCAAACTCGAATTGAATTTGGAATCTGTTAAATCCGAAGTCATATGTGGAGGCGGATTCCTATTTTAAGTTTAGCTACAAGTGAAATTTAGAGCCAAATCTGCAGAGGTTTGAAGTCATGTCAGAAGTAGAATTTAAAGTCAACTCCAAAGTTCAACTCAAATTAAATTTGGAATTTTAATTAAATCCGAAGTCACATTTGGAGGCGGATTCCTATTTTAAGTTTAGCTGCAAGTAGAATTTAGGGACGAATCTGCAGAGGTTTGAAGTCATATAGAAATTAAAATTTAAAGCCAAGTTGGAAGTCAAACACGAATTGAATTTGGAATCTGTTAAATCCGAAGTCATATTTGGAGGCGGATTCCTATTTTAAGTTTAGCTGCAAGCGAAATTCAGAGCCAAATCTGCAAAGATTTGAAGTCATGTCAGAAGTAGAATTTAAAGTCAACTTGAAAATCGAACTCGAATTGAATTTGGAATGTTAGTTGAATTCGAAGTCACGGTTGGAAGGCGGCTTCCAATTTTAAGTTTAACTAGAAGATTAATTTAGGGCCGAATTAATAGAAGTTTGAAGTTAAATGAATAATTAAATTTAAAACCAACTTGCAAGTCGAGCTAAAATTGAATTTGGAATCTGTTAAATCCGAAGTCACGTTTGGAGGCGGATTCCTATTTCAAGTTTAGCTGCAAGTGGAATTTAGGGTCAAATTCGTAGAGGTTTGAAGTTATATGGAAATTAAAATTTAACGTCATCTTCAAAGTCGAGCTCGAATTGAATTTGGAAATTTAGTTAAATCCGAAGTCACGGTTCGAGACGTATTTCAATTTTAATTTTGGTTTTAAGTTTAATTTAGGTCGGAATTTGTTAGGGTTTGAAGTTATATTAGAAGTGAAATTTAAAACCAAGTTGGAAGTCAAACTCGAATTGAATTTGAAATCTGTTAAATCCGAAGTCAAATGTGGAGGCGGAGCTATTTTAAGTTTAGCTGCAAGTAAAATTTAGAGCCAAATCTGCATAGGTTTGAAGTCACGTTAGAAGTAGAATTTAAAGTCAACTTCTAAGTTTAACTCGAACTGAATTTGGAATTTTAATTAAATCCGAAGTCCCGGTTGGATGCGGCTTCCAATTTTAAGTTTAACTAGAAGATTAATTTAAGGCCGAATTTATAGGAGTTTGAAGTTAAATGAATAATTAAATTTAAGATCAACTTGGAAGTCGACCTGAAATTAAATTTGGAATCTGTTAAATCCGAAGTCACTTTTGGAGGCGGATTCCTATTTCAAGTTTAGCTGCAAGTGGAATTTAGGGCCGAATCTGCAGAGGTTTGAAATCATATGGAAATTAAAATTTTAAGTCAATTTCAAAGTCGAACTCGAATTGAAATTGGAATTTTAATTAAGTTATTGAAGTTATATGAAAAACCAAATTTAAAGCCAACTTGGAAGTCAAATTCGAATTGAATTTGGAATCTGTTAAATTTGAAGTCAAATGTGGAGGTGGAGCTATTTTAAATTTAGCTGCTAGTAAAATTTAGGTCCAAATCTACAGAAATTTGAATACAGTATGAGAAGTAGAATTTAAAGTCAACTTTAAAATTGAACTCAAATTGAATTTGGAATGTTAGTTGAATCCGAAGTCACGTTTGGAGGCATTTTCCAATTTTAAGTTAAGGTAGTTGAATTTAAGGCCGAATTTGTAAAAGTTTGAAGTCATACGAGAAGTGCAGTTCGAAGCCAACTTCGAAGTCGAACTTGAATTGAATTTGGATTTTAGTTAAATTCGAAGTCAAAGTTGGAGATGATTTTGAAGTTGAATTTTGATTCTAGCTTAAGCAACGAGTTTAGTTTAAGACCGAATTTGCATCCGTTAGAGGTCATTAAAAATTGACGTCAACTTGGAGTTCGAAGTGAGTTTATAGTTTATATAATCCGAAGTCAAAGTTAAAAATAAATTCCAAGTTGAAATTTTAATTTCAAAGTTATCTTAAGTTACAAGTTTAACGTAAGGCCGAATTGTAGACGTTTGAAATCATATGTGAAGCGAAATTTAAAGTCAACTCCGAAGTCGAACTCGAATTTCAGTCAAATCCGAAGTCAAGATTGGAGGAGAATTCCAATTCTAGATTTAATTTTAACTTTAATGTTGACGTTGAAATCGTATGTAATTTGAAATTTAAGTAAACTCCAAAGTAGAAATTGAATTGGATTTGGAATTATAATTAATCGAAAGTCAAAGTTGGAATGGATTCCAAATCAGTTTGATTCAAAGCCAAATTTGTAGACGTTTGAAGTCATATGGGACGTGGATATAGTCGAATTCGAATTTGGAATTTTAGTCAGATCCGAAGTCACGGTTGAAGACAGATTCCAATTTTTACTTAAGTTACAAGTAATTTAATATGTGGGGTGGAATTTTAAGTTACGTGGTCGAGTGCAAAATTTGGGACAGATTAAATGGATTCTCTTGATTTTGTTTTACGTTAGTGAGTGGAATTAAATCGTCCCGCAGTCTCTTTCATTAAGAGATAGAAAATGTAGCACGTCTCTTGCTACAAAGCTGAAGGCAATCTAAAGGTGGCGCATGCGCAAAACGCTTTCTTACCTGACAAGCATCTTTACCACCTTCATCATATCCATAACAAACCATACTATCTGAAATAAGATAGTCGTAGGCTACGTTGCATTCGTGATGGTCAAATTTGGGCACCTGAACTGCCCTTAGGAATTCATCTGATCACCAAAGAAGCCAAGAGTACCCCATCCCGTAATAGTTCCCAACTCATCAACGTTGATTACGTGATCCTGGGAAATGAGCTGGATCGTCTGGATCTTATCTGAGATAGCAAACGCTTTATCTAGGATCAAAACTGACACGTCAAAATCGGCTGGGTAAACTTGGTACTTAGGATGTTGGTAAAGCTTTGAAATTTTGCCACTTCACCGCCTACTGGTTCTTTGTTCTCGAGTTGGGAGAGAGTGCTTCCAGCGCGGACACTGAGCGCTCCTATATTACCGCTAAAACGAAGTCTATTACCATTGGCTCATAAAAGTACTACTTACGTGTAGTAGTTGGTGCAGTGGGCTGCTGTTAGAACAACGTTAGGCTTGAGAAGAGCGCCTCCACAGTTATGATAACCATTAACCTGCAACGAGACCTGGTACGGGTGCTTATTTATATCGACCTTGTACCCTCCAACGATTCTGCCCTTATCCAAAGCGCCACCTATTGACAAAATCTAGCTGAAGCAGTAGAGAATAGGGTACTTACAGTACACTTGGGCGGCAAACGCAAGAACTAGCACGTGGAGAAGCATTTCTAACTGTACTGAACGTTTTGCTTGAGTTTGTGTTTTATAAACTGCAGGAAAGAACAATTTGACTCTTGCTCCATGTACTCGATTTGAGGACGTTGCGATAACGCGGCGTGGGATTTAGATTACCAGGTGTTCAGAGATTATGCGATGATTTTTATTGTTCTTGTGAAATGAGAGAGGGTTTTCTATATTTACTCAAGTGATTTGGCATTTTGGGGCAAACGGGCATGTTCAACAAGCCAGTTCGAGAAAGATACAGAAGTTTTGATCTACTGGAAGGTTTTGATAAGCTAGCTCCTTGTTTTTATAGACAGCGTATTTATTTTAACTCCGATCAACTTATTCCATGTCACTTGTCGATTGGCATTGACTGCCAGCAGTATGTATCTTCGTTATCCTTCTCGATTGTTCTAGTTAAAATTCTTAGTTACTAAGGAAGAAAAACGCTGTCCGGAGAGTTTTCCAGATCCCTACCAAAAGAGGAGTTCTCAACTTTGAAAGGTTTGCCAAAGCTTCCTGAAACTGTGCGGACTGGAAAAAACTTTGTCAGGAGAGTTTCCCAGACCCTACTATCAAAAGAGGTGAGTTGTCAATTTTGGAAGGTGTGCCAAAGTTTTCTGAAACTATGCAGACTGCAAAAAACGTTGTCAGAAGAGTTTTCCAGGCGCTCTACCAAACGAGGTGAGTTGTCAATTTTGGAAGGTGTGCCAATCCTGAAACTATGCAGACTGGGAAAAACGTTATCAATAGAATTTTCCAGGCGCTCTACCAAAAGAGATGAGTTGTCAATTTTGGAAAGTTGTGCCGAAGCTTCCTAAAACTATGCGGACTGGAAAAACGATGTCAGGAGAGCTTTCCAGGTCCTATACCAAAAGAGGCGGGTTGTCAATTTTGAAAGGTGTGCCAAAGTTTCCTGAAACTATGCAAACTGGGAAAAAACGTTGTCATGCGAGTTTTCCAGGCTCTACTACCAAAAGAGATGAGTTGTCAATTTTGGAAGTTGTGCCAAAGTTTCCTGAAACTATGCGGACTGGAAAAAACGATGTCAGGAGAGCTTTCCAGGTCCTATACCAAAAGAGGCGGGTTGTCAATTTTGAAAGGTGTGCCAAAGTTTCCTGAAACTATGCGGACTGGGAAAAAACGTTGTCAGGAGAGTTTTCCAGGTCCTATACCAAAAAAGGTGAGTCGTCAGTTTTGGAAGGTGTCCCAAAGGTTTCTGAAACTATGCGAAATGGAAAAAATGTTGTCAGGTGAGTTTTCCAGGCCCTCTACCAAAAGAGGTGAGTTGTTAATTTTAGAAAATGTGCCAAAGTTTCCTGAAACTATGCAGAAACTGGAAAAAACGTTGTCAGGAGAGTTTTCCAGGCTCTACTACCAAACGAGGTGAGTTGTCAATTTTGGAAGGTGTCCAAAGTTTCCTGAAACTATGCAGACTGAGAATAAACGTTGTCAGGAGAGTTTTCCAGGTCCTATACCAAAAAAGGTGAGTCGTCAGTTTTGGAAGGTGTTTCAAAGTTTTCTGAAACTGCGGAATGGAAAAAATGTTGTCAGGAGAGTTTTCCAGGCCCTCTACCAAAAGAGGTGAGTTGTCAATTTTAGAAGGTGTGCCAAAGTTTCCTGAAACTATGCGGACTGGAAAAAACGTTGTCAGGAGAGTTTTGCAGGCCTCTACCAAAAGAAGCGAGTTGTCAATTTTGGAAGATGTCCAAAGTTTCCTGAAATTATACGAACTGGAACCGATTGTTGATAATCATCAACAGAACAGCAGATAAAACGACTACCTGGCATGGGACAATTTTCACGTATAAGAAGTTCAGGTGACCAATCTCTGACCAATCCAAGAAGCAGGCGCTGGTAAAAATAGTCTAGAATTATTCCCGCTTTGTCATGTCATGTTTTGAAGAGGTTCTGAGCTAATCTACTTGACTATCGAGCAACTGATAAGACTAAACCACTTGATTCATTGACGTCATTGTTACAAATTTCCGCTTGGAGCTTTTATGTATAATATAAAAAAAACATCTGACTCACTCATTTATTTATTCATTTACCCCTCATTCGTCCATTCGTCTTTAGATAGCTCTTCATTTATTTGATTTCTCCGGTGTGCAATTATTAATTCATTCATTCCTTGTTTGCTTCTCTTATTCATTCATTTCAGTATTGCTTCATTCGTTTATTCGTTAATTTATGCAAGCAATCGCTTATTTTGCATTTATTTACCGTTTATTTACTTACTCATTCACTTATTCGTACAATGTTCGTTTACTCAATCTTACATTTATTCATTTCGTTATTCGTCAATTCATTCGCCAGTTATTCATTTGGTTGTTTATGCAATATTCATCCGTTCTTGCATTTAACTATTTATTCATTCA